>JAWZYU010000002.1:74715050-74851050 GCA_038380435.1 Ryuthela nishihirai | reverse complement strand
CCTGGGAAAAATCCTAGATTTCCATCAAGCCACCGTCCGATCAGTCTGCTTTTTCCCATTGGCAAACTTTTTGAAAAAATAATATTAAACCGGTTGGATGATTTTCTTACTCAACATCAAGTCCTTCCAGAAATTCAATTTGGTTTTCGGCGCCTGTTTCGTTCGACTGGTTTCGAGATTCGGTTTTCGTTCGACTGAACACCAGATCCTTAGGAACTGTGGAAAAAATCTCTGACGCTCTCAATAAAAAAGAAACTGTAGCAGCCGTCTTTCTAGACGTGACCAAAGCATTTGACTGCGTCTGGACTGACGGCTTGATTTACAAGCTCAACAAAATGGGAGTGACCACAGGCCTTAATCTCTCCTGCAATCCTATTTAACAAACCGGACCTTCCAAGTTTCTGTCAAGTCCTCTATATCTACGAAGAGAGTTATGGCTGCAGGAGTCCCACAAGGCTCTCTGCTAGGTCCTACTCTCTTCTCATTATCTCTTTATGACCTGCCATCATTTGACCAAGTTCAAATTGCGCAATACGCTGTAGATATTGCCCTTATCTCGCCATCACTTGGATCAGAATTTGTTATTCGACGGTTGCAAAAATCCCTTGATGAGGTAGATAAATGGTATCATCGATGGAAGATCAAAATAAATACGGATAAAAGCAATGCGATAGTATTCACCAGCAAGTGGATTAAAAATCCTACTTCACTATATTTCTTAGACCAAGACATCATTGGGGCGGGGGTGCTCAGTCGGTAGCGGGCCAGGCTCGTAATCTGTAGTTCCCAGGTTCGAGTCCCAGCTGGGTCAGCGTTGAGATTTATCTCCGCATATTCCCCCGCCCTGCCCACGGTCAGTAGGGGACACCGATGGGCTTGGAAAGGCCGCCGTCCGTCGGACGGGACATTAAGCCGTGGCTCCGTGTGCGGGAGAGCCATACCCTGTGCACGTTAAAGAACACGCTGGATGGCCTTGACGGGAGGCTACCATCTGTCTCCCAACAGCTGTTCCAGTGGGTCCCCTCCCCCAACCTTCTCTGAGCCTTCGGGGTCCATGTGACCTGGCCATTATAGCCCATGGTGTGCAAAAACGTGCCGCTCAGAGGTAAAACAACCCAACCAAGATATCAAATGGCAAGATACCGTAAAATATCTCGGAATCACATTGCATAAAAGGCTCAAGTGGAATCATCATATGTAGGACATAATTTCCAAAGTTAACGCTGTACGATGCCAATTGGGTCCTCTTAAAGGAAGAAATTCAGTGTTATTGATCGACCAAAAGCTTGTGTTATAAAATACGGTCATCCGTCCTATAATACTTTACGCATCCCCAATATGGGCGAATACTTCAGCTACGAATATTAAAATGATTCAGACTTTACAAAACAAAATATTGAGATCTGCAGTTAATGCTCCATGGTTCACCATCAACAAGCAATTGCACAAAGATTTGGGTATTGATCATATTTTTAGTTATATCAAGTTTATCTCTAAAAACTTTTATGATGCAGTCTTGAAAAACTCAAACGATATTATATCAAAACTGTTTGATTATGATCATGAAAACCTTAACTATTTCAAGAGACCTAAAATGATGGCTTTCTCTTCTGAAAGCTATCCATTTTAGCTCCCTTGTCTCTCATATCTTGCTTTTGCAATCAGTTCTATTCTGCCTCTCGAGGCTTCCTTTTGTGGTTTACTCACCATTTGATTTATCTCTGAAGCCAATTAGGCATACCTTTCGATGGGGGCAGGGGGGGGGCTTAGTCGGTAGCGCGCCAGGCTCGTAATCTGTAGTTCCCAGATTCGAGTCCCAGCTGGGTCAGCGTTGAGATTTATCTCCGCAAAATTTCCCCCGCCCTGCCCACGGTCAGTAGGGGACACCGATGGGCTTGGAAACGCCGCCGTCCGTCGAATGGGATGTTAAGCCGTGGCCCCGTGTGCGGGAGAGCCATACCCTGTGCACGTTAAAGAACACGCTGGATGGCCTTGACGGGAGGCTATCATCTGTCTCCCAACAGCTGCTCCAGTGGGTACCCTCCCCCAACCTTCTCTGAGCCTTCGGGGTCCTTGTGACCTGGCCATTTAGCCCATGTTGTGCAAAAAAGTGCCGCTCAGAGGTAAAACAACCCAACTCTCTTATCCTGCTTTTGCAATCAGTTCTTTTCGGCCTCTCGAGGCCCACTTTTGTGGTTTACTCACCATTTGATTTATCTCTGAAGCCAATTAGGCATACCATTCGATGGAGAAGGTGACTTTTGCCTGAAACTTCACAAATGAATTGATGACCTATGACCTATAGTTATGAGGAAAACACTTACGAAAATGCTTATGAGAAAAATTTCTACAATAACCAATAACATGAAATCATAAATGTTTGTACAAAGCTGCATATTGAGATGCATATTGAAACTAGATAAATAACTAATTGCCTCTGATAGTAACGTACTTAAAAAGGGGAAAAAGATCATAAGCCTCATCTCTTGATGCTTCAGTACCAAATATCTTCCAAGGCAATGCTCGAAAAACAGAGTCAAGTACCTCAAATCATACTCAAACATATTGGGTTCGGTTGTTTTATCTCTGAGCGTCACTTTTCGTACACAGTGGGCTAAATGGCAAGATCACAAGGACCCGAAGTCTCAAAGGAGATAGGGGGAGGGGACAACTGCAACAGCTATTGGGAGACAAATGGTAGCCTCCCGTCAAGGCCATCCAGCGTGTTCTTTAACGTTCACATGGTATGGCTCTCCCTCACACGGATCACGGCTTAACGTAACATCCGACGGTCGGCGACTTTTCCAAGTCCATCGGTGTCACCTAATGACCGAGAGCAGGGCGGGGAAGTTTTGCATAAATAAATCTCAATGCTGATCCAGGTGGGACTCGAACCTGAGAACTATAGATTACGAGCCTGTCTCACTATCGACTGAGCCACTCCAGCCCTGCTAAAACATGTCAAAACATTTCTCCCCCCTCCCATTGAAATTTCCGAGTATTCCACTAGTCTCTGGGACGGGGTGGCCGGGTTGGGTTGGGTTGTTTTACCTCTGAGCGGGACTTTTTTGCACACCATGGGCTAAATGGCCAGATCACATGGACCTCGAAGGCTCAGAGACGGTTGGGGGAGGGGACCCACTGGAACAGCTGTTGGGAGACAGATGGTAACCTCCCGTCAAGGTCATCCAGCGTGTTCTTTAAAGTGCACAGGGTATGGCTCTCCCTCACACGGGTCACGGCTTAACGTAAGATCCGACGGTCGGCGACCTTTCCAAGCCCATCGGTGTCCCCTACTGACCGTGGGCAGGCGGGGAATTTTGCGGAGATAAATCTCAACGCTGATCCAGGTGGGACTCGAACCTGAGAACTACAGATTACGAGCCTGTCTCACTATCGACTGAGCCACTCCAGCCCTGCTAAAACATGTCAAAATACTTCTCCCCTCCCATTGAAATTTCCGAGTATCCCACTAGCATCTGGGGCGGGGTGGCCGGTAATCTGCAGTTCCTAGGTTCGAGTCCCACCTGAACCAGCGTTGAAATAACTCCCCGTCCTGTTCTCGGTTAGTAGGGGACACCGATGGGTTTGGAAAGGCCACCGTTCGTCGGGTGGACGTTAAGCCGCGGTTTTAGCTGTTTTTTACCTATACCCCCTTCCCCGTTTTGACACAGTGTAATGGAGCCAAACATTATTAAAGTTGTGAATAATTCACGCATTTATCTAATAAACAAGTTCATAAAAATCAGTTTGATTTTTTGAAACTCACTACAACACTAGGGTGAAATAAAGATCACTGAAATTTCTGAATCATACACTGGTTTCCATAAATTAAGGAAAATCCCTATGTTAAGTCAATGGGAAGCTAACGTAAGTTTATAAAATAATAAAATATATAAATAAGTTTATAAAATAAGTTAAATATGCTTTGGAAAATGTGATTGCAGATAAAGATATTAATCAAATAAATCAATATCTCGATTTTCAACAATATTCGTTCAGTATTTAATGAGTTATGGAAGTTTGAATATTTAGCGATAACAATGCCATCCACAAAAACTGACTTCCGAAGTTAATTAAAACTTAGTAATAAGTATTGTATCAAAGTGTTTAATAAAATAAGTTTCTATTTTAGAACTTTGTGTAAATAATTCTTTCACTAATCTTCAGTTTTCTATAAGTTTCTTAAGACTGGCATTGCTATTGTTAAATATTCAAACTTGCATAACTCATTAAATACTGAGAGAATATTGTTGAAAATCGAGATATTGATTTTTGATTGAGATCTTTATCTGCTATCACATTTTCCAAAACAAAAAAACTTATTTTATAAGTTATAGACCTTTGAAGTTAGCTTCTCATTTACTTAACATAGGGATTTTCCTTAATTTATGGAAATCGGCTAGGTGTATATAATATACATTATTCATTAGAAACTTATATTGACGACATATAAAAAATAACTTACGAGCGTTTCTAAGAATAATTTCAGGTTTTTTGCTTCTGTTTCCCCAAATTGACTGGAGAGCGTAGCAGTTGCAAGGCAGATTCAAGGGACCATTCACTCCGACCCAAATCGCCTCGTAGCTGAAAAACAAAACAATCATCCATTACAACAGCATTGAAATGCATAGAATGATTTGTTGCACATTTAAATCCCGTTATCAAGACGTACCCTTTTCATATTACAATGTCAAGTCAGAAAGCACAATGCTCAACATGTTTCCTGCCAAATTAAGAAACATCTGTGGCTCTGCCAACACCTCCTATAACACAAGGTTGGTTGGTTGTTTTACCTCTGAGCGGCACTTTTTTGCACACAATTGGCTAAAATGGCCAGGTCACAAGGACCCCAAAGGCTCAGAGAAGGCTGGAGAAGGGGACCCACTGGAACGGCCGTTGGGAGACAGATGGTAACCTCCCTCAAGGCCATCCAGTATGTTCTTTAACGTGCACAGGGTATGGCTCTCCCGCACACGGAGCCACGGCTTTACGTCCCATCCGATGGACGGCGGCCTTTCCAAGCCCATCGGTGTCCCCTACTGACCGTGGGCAAGGCGGGAAATTTTGGGAGATAAATCTCAACGCTGACCCAGCTGAGACTCGAACCTGGGAACTGCAGATTATGAGCCTGGCGCGCTACCGACTGAGCCACTCCGCCCCTATAACACAAGGCCGATGGATTAATATATGACGCCATCATAGGTAGTCCTCAGGGTGAATGAAGTAAGGGTGATGTCACTCCATGAGGATGCGATTCATGGCGGTCATTGGCTAGGCATTTCGATGTCACAATGAGGAGACGACGATAAACAAAGCGTATAAGAAGCATACGGTAAGATGGATTTCTGTTGGCAGAAAAGTGTAAAATTACAATTAATAAAGTCCCCTCGGCATTATTTAGTTTTTCTCAACTATTTGAGGTATATCTAGCTATCAGTGAAATATTTATTGTTAGGGAGTACAGTCGCTCAAATAAATATCCGAATACTACGGTTAATTACAGAATTAAAAAAATATCTGGCAATGTTTTTTTTTTTTTAGAAAATAGTGATCTGACAACTTTCGTGTACAGTACACGAAGGTTGTCAGATCACTAATTTCTAAAAATATCGTTACTAGATATTTTTTCTCAATTCTGTAATCAACCATAGTGTTCGGATACTTATTTGGGCGACTGTACGCACACCGCCGCCATTTGAAACAGCAATGCGACGACGATGGTGAAAGAAGAGGTCAAGTGTCATCCTGCTATTTAGTTTGTGATTTTGGTTATTCTGAAAGTTTTATTTTATCATTTATCATCCCATTGATCATCGTTAACAGGATAATTGTGTGAATCTTATTGGAATTTATTTTCTAGGAATATAAATTTTGCTTATTTTAAACCATCGAATCTTGACCGTGATACCAAGCAAAACTTCGCGAACATCACACTATGGATTTAATTTGTATTAAAACTGTGGAGTCTGGTAAGTAATCATTTATTATGCAGTAACTAATATGTGACAGAATTACATTAGAATACTAACGGATAATATAATGTGGCGTATAGTTCTGCTTAGTTTATACAGGGTGATCAAAAAGTCTCTGTGCACCTGATGAGTAATACCTGCACCATTACAATAAACGTTGAAAGTGTCTAGTGCATCTCGAGACATTTAGGGACATGTGATGGCATTAGTGTGACGTTAGTGGCAGAGACGCGGTCGCGGTTTCCTGCCTGCCAAGCAGTCAGTCAGCCACATTGAGACGTGCGTTGTGGCAATGGTGTTATCTGTCGAGGAGCGTACGTTCCTTGTGGAACACGTGTTTCGGTGTGGCGGAGAATACACGCAAGACGTTCAACAACGATTCCAGTTGGGTTGGGTTATTTTACCTCTGAGCGGCACTTTTTTGCACACCATGGGCTAAATGGCCAGGTCACATGGACCCCGAAGTCTCAGAGAAGGTTGGGGGAGGGGACCCACTGGAACAGCTGTTAGGAGACAGATGGTAGCCTCCCGTCAAGGCCATCCAGCGTGTTCTATAAGGTGCACAGGGTATGGCTCTCCCGCACACGGGGCCACGGCTTAACGTCCCATCCGACGGACGGCGGCGTTTCCAAGCCCATCGGTGTCCCCTACTGACCGTGGGCAGGGCGGGGACAACGATTCCAGACACAGTTTCCGGAAACCAAGGTGCCCCATCGTAATGCAGTGCGGCAGTTGATTCAGAAATTCTGGAAAACCGGTTCTGTGTGTGACACATCCAGATCTGGTAGGCCATCAATACTGACAGAGGAGAAAGTGTTGGATATCGCAGACCGCATGCTCCAAAGCTCGAAAAAGTTCATCAGGAGATTGTCACGGCAGGTTGGTGTTTCATATGACACGGCCCATACGGCTGAATAAAAAGGCCTAGGCCTGCACCCTTACAAAATCACATCAATGCATGAATTAAAACCTGATTACAGCAGTAAGTGGACTACGTACTACAGGTGGTTTGTAGACTTTCTTGACCGTGAGGGAGAGGACATTTTGGACCTCACATTTTTCACAGATGAGGCGTACTTCTATTTGTCAGGTTACGTAAACAGTCAAAACTCACACCTCTGGTCCTCACATAATCCCCATGAGTTCCACGAGTCACCACTGCATGATCAGAAGATTGGTGTTTGGTTTGGAATTTCGCGTAGGACCATACTCAGACCCATTTTTTTTTGAGACTGTTCTTTCTTTGCGCAATTTTCAGAAGATGAAATTAACAGGGCCTACTTTCAATAGGATAGCACCACGGCCCACACATCGCATATGTCTATGGCAATCTTGCACGACGTGTTTGGGGACAGAATCGTTTCGAAAAGCATTTGGCCTCCAAGATCCCGGATCTCTCCCCGCCCGTTTTTTATCTCTGGGTGCATTGAAAAACTATGTGCATTCGGACAATCCCGCACAATTGATGATTTGAAGATGGCCATCGCAGAATACTCTCGGAATGTGGACCGTGCTGTGCTGAACGACGTCTTCAAGAACACAGTTCTGTGTGTCACTAAATGTCTGAAGACGCGCGGGACACACTTTCAAAATTTATTGTAATTGTACAGTTACGAATCTCTCATTCCCTATCAGTTGCACAGCCACTTTTTTGATCACCCTGTATAAGCTATTACTACTACGCAATTTTGAAATTGGAATAAAGGCGGCAAACCATAGTGTAGACGTTTAGTAATGCTATTATGGCTAGTACATAAGCTGTCTAATATGGTATATATTATATACTCATACAATATTAATAAAACTCGTGATTACTAAACGGTATTATGTTCAGTTGAAATGAACTCTGATATTTTAATGTTCGGCAGATTAAGTTTCAATATTTCCGATCACATCTACTAAAATAACTATCATGGCAGCTGTTGTTTTGTACAGTTGCTCAAAAAAATATCCGAACATTATTGTTGATTACAGAATTAAAAAAAAATCGTTGATAGATAAATTTTCTGAATTCTGTAATTAATTATAGTGTTCGGATATTTTTTTGAGCGATTGTAGGTGTGAGAAGAATATGGTGCCAGTATCACTTTCGTGGGGCGGGGGTGGCTCAGTCGGTAGTGCGCCAGGCTCGTAATCTGTAGTTCCCAGGTTCGAGTCCCAGCTGGGTCAGCGTTGAGATTTATCTCCGCAAAATTCCCCCCCTGCCCACGGTCATTAGGGGACACCGATGAGCTTGGAAAGGCCGCCGTCCGTCGGATGGGACGTTAAGCCGTGGCCCCGTGTGCGGGAGAGCTATAACCTGTACACGTTAAAGAACACGCTGGATGGCCTTGACGGGAGGCTACCATCTGTCTCCCAACAGCTGTTCCAGTGGGTCCCCTCCCCCAACCTTCTCTGAGCCTTCGGGGTCCATGTGACCTGGCCATTTAGCCCATGGTGTGCAAAAAAGTGCCGCTCAGATGTAAAACAACCCAACACTTTCGTTTTAACTGCAAAGTTTATTTTCAATAGGGAATACAACTTATTGGAATTTATACGATTGTGATGGGAATTTTTAAAGTAATTTTGCTAATGAAGTAACGCTGACTAGTAGATGAGTGTAAAATATTTCGATATCAAATGTTAAAAGAGATGAACCTTTCTGCAATCATCTCACGTGTTGACATTGTGTGACATCATTTTTCGTGAGATCTCGGAAATGTTCATGAAAGACCTTTTTTAATGTCAAATTTGGCGATAGGCAAAATTCCATCATATTCATATATTCTGGTAATGCAGGGAACTTTCGAAGAGTTTAGCAAATGTTATTTTTGATTTGAAATAGGCTTTATTTTGCTGTAGAAATGATTTTGTCTCCCATTCGTTCAGAAGGATCCAAGTATTTTTTTTTTCTTTAACGAATAGGCGATTAATTCCAATGCAGATAAAATGTTATTAATTTAAATAACATCTTTCAGCTTCTATAGCCATGTTAAAAATAGATAATTTTTATTTTAAACATTTTCACTGCTAGATTATTTTGTAACTGCGTACAATTTACGTTTTTGGCATGCTTTGCTTATAATCGAAAAGCTTTTCTGAATATTCTTTAATTACTTTATATGATTTCGCAAACGTGTATAAGTTTGCTCCGTAAAATTACCCGCCCTGCCCACGGTCAGTAGGGGACACCGATGGGCTTGGAAAGGCCGCCGTCCGTCGGATGGGACGTTAAGCCGTGGCCCCGTGTGCGGGAGAGCCATACCCTGTGCACGTTAAAGAACCCACTGGATGGCCTTGACGGGAGGTAACATCTGTTTCCTAACAGCTGTTTCAGTGGGTCGCCTCCCCCCAACCTTCTCTGAGCCTTCGGGGTACATGTGACCTGGCCATTTAGCCCATGGTGTGCAAAAAAGTGCCGCTCAGAGGTAAAACAACCCAACCCAATGTATCAGTTTGTAAGGCTCCTATCTCAAAGATTTCCGATTTGATTATATAAAGAGTAATGCAATTCTGTCTGAGTATTTTTTTGATTGCATTACTGTTGAATTTCTATTAGATGATTCTGAGAAAATATTCCGATCTTACGCTTATAATTAAATTCGATCGAATTAAAATGCCAGATCTTTATTTCAACTTATCTTTTTACCAACTATGTTAATAATCGTAATGAAAATGATAAAAATATAATATCCGCCGCCGTGAGTAGTGGTTTAAATTAAATTTTGTCCCTTTCAAAAAACATTTAATGTGACATGGTGTATATATAGTTTTCAATTTACGAAGAAAATATTTCCTAGAGTTATCAAACGAAAAATCTACTCTCTTGTTTTGATTAATTCTGAAATTTTTATTCTGCTCTATCAATATTTATTTATGTTTCTTCCACTGCTTTTGCTTTGATCGTAATCTTGTTTGCAAAGCAGAGATTTTCCCCTTCGGGATTATTTAGTTTTTAATAGCAATTTGAAACTGCTGCTATAATTTTCTAACGCCTAGACTATAACGTACTGATATGGTTGGTTATTTTACCTCTGAGCGGCACTTTTTTGCACACAATGGGCTAAATGGCCAGGTCACAAGGACCCCGAAGGCTCTGAGAAGGTTGGGGGAGGGGAGACACTGGAACAGCTGTTGAGAGACAGATGGTAGCCTCCCGTCAAGGCCATCCAGTGTGTTCTTTAACGTTCACAGGGTATGGCTCTCCCGCATACGGGCCACGGATAAACGTCATATCCGACGGACGGTGACCTTCCCAAGTCCATCGGTGTCCCCTACTGACCGTGGAGCAGGGCGGGGAGTTTTGCGTAGATAAATCTCAACCCTGACACAGCTGGGACTCGAACCTGGAAACTGCAGATTACGAGCCTGGCGCGCTACCGACTGGACTAACCCCGCCCAGCGCACTGACATGACTTTTTATTCCCGTGAATCAGTACAGTATAAGCCAAGGTATTTCAATTATTAGTTACCTGATATATGGCTACTTTTTTCCTGGGCACACAATCGTAGTTTTCAGATCGATCGGTTTCTAAAATTTTCATGTGACAGTTTTTTGTTTTCAATCTGTAATGGTACTATAATTATTTAGTTTACGTTTAATAGTCCTAAGAGTTCGCTTCATAAATCTTACAGGCGTACGATCTCAACAGGCATCTGAAAAAATTTACTTCATATCTTAGAATGTGCTCATCGAATTTATCTTCACGCCGACACTTCAACACCCACTTAATGCTAACTTTTGCTTCTAATTCGAATATACAGTCGCTCAAAAAAGTATCCGAAATCTATGGTTGATTACTGATTTCAGAAAAATATCTGGCAACGATTTTTTTTTTTAGAAATTATTGATAATTCAATATAATCTTCGTGTACGTACACGAAGGTTGCCAGATCACTAATTTCTAAAAAAATTCGCTGCCAGATATTTTTCCTGAATTCAGTAATCAACCATAGCGTCCGGATAATTTTTTGAGCGATTGTATGTGAGTAGTAGCATAAATGAGAGTTCTGGCACAATGTTAAAGTATAGGGAAACCCATGTTAACCTATGGGAGAGATTTTGGGAGTTGAGTGTTTAAACTAATTTTTAGAAAAATGGGTTATGTGTGAAAAAAATAAAATGATGGGTTTTGTTGAGAAAATGTTGTAGTTATACACTTCACTGGATTATTGGGCTGTTTGGTTGTAAAAGCCAGATAAAATGGAGAATTCGACAAAGCCAGACAGTTTTAGGAAAAAATTGTACAGGTACGAATCTCTCATTCCTTATCAGCTGCACAGCGACTTTTTGCTACCTGTGTAAGCTGTTACTACTACGCAGTTTTGAAATTTGCAATAAAGGCGGCAAACCGTAGCGTAGGCGTTTTTCTAAAAATTAGTTTAATTATTTAAGTTCACCATGGACATTTTGATGCTCGTCAACTTCACCATGGATTCTTTGATGCTCTCTAAGTTCTTTCTGGATTCTTTGATGCTCGCCAAGATCTCCTTGGATTCTTTGATACTCTCCAAATTCTCCTTAGATTATTTGATGCTTGACAAGTTCTCCTTGGATTATTTGAAGCTTGACAAGTTCTCCTTGGATTATTTGAGGCTTGAGAAGTTTCCTTGGATTATTTTAGACTTGCGAAGTTTCTTTGGATTATTTGATGATTGCCAAGTTCCCTTTGGATTCTTCATGCTCGCCACGTTTTTCTTGGAATTCTTAATGCCAGACAAGTTTATATTTTTTAATGCTTTCCAAGTTCTTTCTGGATTCTTTGATGCTCGTCAAGGTCTTCTTGGATTCTTTGCTGCTATTCAAATTCTCCTTGGATTATTTCATGTTCATCAACTTCACTTTGGATTCTTTCATGTTCTCCAAATTCTTTTTTGGATTCTTTGATGATCCCCTAGTTCTTGTAGGGTACTTTGATGCTCGACAAGTTCATCAAGGTCATTTTGATGCTCGTTAAGCTCTCATTGGATTCTTCTTGCGAAGTTCACCTTAGATTCTTTGATGGTCTCCAAGTTCTCTTTGGATTCTTCATGCTCACCAAGTTCTCCTCGGATTCTCTGATGCTCGACAAGTTTAAATTGCATTATTTGATGCTCGTAGAGTTCTCACTGGGTTATTTTACGCTCTCCACGCTTTTTCTGGATTTTTTTATGCTCTAAAAGTGCGTTTGCTCCAACCATTTACTCCAACCCAAAATGCGTCGTTATAGCTGAAAATCAAGGCAATCATCCATTAGAATAGTAATGAAATGCATAGAATAATTTGTTATACATTTAAATGTGCATTTTGATGTTCGCCAAGTTCACCATGAATTCTTTGATGCTCTCCAAGTTCTTTCTGGAGTCTGATGCTTGTCAAGTTCTCCTTGGTTTTTTTATGATCCAAATTCTGTTCGGATTATTTGATCTCGGAAAGTTCTCATTGCATTCTTTTGATGCTCCCCCAAGGTCACCCTGGATTCTTTGATGCTCCTCTCCAAGATTACCTTGGATTATTTAATGCTCTCCAAGCTCTCTTTGGACTGTTTGATGCTCGTCAAGTTAATCATTATGATGTCAAGCGTCTTTCTTGTCAAGCATGTTTTGATGCTCTTCAAGTTCTTTTTTGGATTCTTTAATGCTTGCTTAGTTTATCTGGATTCTTTGATGCTCGTGAGGTTCACCTTGGTGGCCACTTTGATGTTCGTCAAGTTCACCATGGATTCTTTAATTCTCTCTAAGTTCTCTTTCGATTCTTTGATACTCGCTAAGTTCTTCTTGAATTATTTGATGCTCGTCAAGTTCTTCTTGGATTCTTTGATGTTCGCCAAGCTCTCTTTTCCTTCTGTCATGCTCGGAATGTTCTCCTGCTATTTTCTGATGCTCGCAGAGTCCTCATTGGATTCCTTAATGCTCATAATTTTCTTTATATTCTTTGATGCTCGCCAAGTCCATCTTTTGACGTGTTGCTACTCGTCTCTTAAAATGGTTGCCGGCCATTGACTTGATGTAGGTTGGAGCAATTTGAAATTTCTTCTTTGGATTCCCGAGAAAAGAAAACTGCCACAGTTTGGAAGACCAGAAAAACTTGAAAAATCAGAAAGTATTTAGAAATGTAAGTTTTTGTCTAATAATACAACAAAATATAGAACAAACCCTATTTCATGTTAATATATTTCACTTCCGACACTGTCAGATTATAAGGAAAAGTCCAGTTAGAAGTTAAGACTAAGTACTTACTTCTCATATGTCTCCCAACGAGATAATCTTTTGATTTCGTAAGAATCCACCATTTGTTCAAGTGAGTAACCCATTTCTTTATAGGACGATCTGAAGAGTATCGGCAGCTCGTGCGACTGGACACAAGGCTAAAAAGTATTAGAATATTCAATGACACTTTGGAAAGCACGTATTAACCACTAATCAGTTTGTTACAAGAAATGCCCAGATTACAAAGTTATGACATACCAACGATCAATCATCAATAGGACCTTGATCTGAAACAGCAATAGAATAAGGCTGGCTGCAGTCGTATACTGCATCATATTATCTGCAATGAAGCTTCCCCTTAAGTACACCTGCGTCTAAACGCGAGGTATATTATACAAAATCTGGAAGATTTCAAAAGTGGTTTGGGTTGTTTCACCTTTGAGCGGCACTTTTTCGTACGCAACGGGCTAAATGGCCAGGTGACAAGGACCCCGAAAGCTCAGAGAATGGTACCCACTGGAACAGCTTTGGAGACAGATGATAGCCTCCCGTTAGACCATCCAATGTGTTCTTTAACGTGCACAGGGTGACTCTTCCCGCACAAGGGGCCACGGCTTAACACCCCTTCTAAACCTATTGGTGTCCCCTACTGACCGACGGCAGGGTAGAGAGTTTTGCGGAGATAAATCTCAACGATAGCCCATGCAGGACTCGAACCTGGGAACTGCAGATTTGGGGCCTGGCGTGGTACCTACTGAGCCATCCCCGCTCCATCTAAAAAAAGGACAATGACATCCTATGTTATTTCAAGTTTAATGCAATGTTATATGACTTGATAAAATTAAAAATTTGGTCAGACGTCCAACGACAGACTTGATGACCATCAAAGAATCCGTGGAGAACTTGACGACCATCAAAGAATCGAAGGAGTACTTGAGGATCACCAAAGAATCCAAAAGAACTTGGCGATCATCAAATAATCCATTGAGAACTTGACGAGCACCAAAGAATCTAAGTAGAACTTTGTGAGTTTAGAAATTCGAAGAGAACTTGGCGAGCATAAAATAATCAAAAGAGAACTTGACGAGATCGAAGAATCTGGGGAGAACTTCGCGAGTCTCAAAGAATCTGATGGTAACTTGATGACCATCAAAGAATCCAAGGTGTATTTGAGGATCATCAAAGAATCAAAGAACTTGACGACCATCAAATATTCCAACGAGAACTTGACGAGCATCAAATAATCTAAGAAGTCCTTGGCGAGCATCAAACACCAAGGAGTATTTGAGGGTCATCAAAGACACCAAGGAGTATTTGAGGATCATCAAAGAATCAAAGAACTTGACGATCATAAAATATTCCAACGAGAACTTGACGAGCATCAAATAATCTAAGAAGTCCTTGGAGAGCATCAAAAAATCCAAGGAGTATTTGAGGGTCATCAAAGACACCAAGGAGTATTTGAGGATCATCAAAGAATCAAAGAACTTGACGACCATCAAATATTCCAACGAGAACTTGGCGAGCATCAAAGAAACTAATTGACAAACATCAATAAATCCGATGAGAATTTGCCGAGCATCAAAGAATCGAAGGAAAACCTGAATATCATCAAAAATCCAATGACAACATGGCGAGCATCAAAGAATTCAAGTAAAACTTGGTGAGCCTAAAAAACCAAGGAGAACTTAGCGAACATCAAATGCAATAAAAAGAACTTGATGGGCATCAAAGAATCCAAGTAGAACTTGTGAGCCTCAAAACATACAAGATGGGCTTGGAGAGCATGAAAGAATCTAAGGAGAACTTGGCGAGCATCAAAGTGTCGAAGGAGAACTTGATGATCATCAAAGATTACGAGAACTTCGCATTCATCAGAGAATCAAAGGAGGACTTAGCGAGAATCAATATATCCAAGTAGAACTTGGCGAGCATCAAAATTTTCAACGAGAACTTGAAAATCATCAAATAATCCAAGAGGAATTTGGCGAGCATCAAAGACTTGGGGCAAATCAACTGCATGATTTTAATGGGTTATGCAAATGAATGAAGAAGTGTGCGTAACTAAAGATTCTGTTTCAGCGGAAATTATGACCCCGAACAGCTCTATGAGCATCACAACGACTTCTCAAACTGTTTACTGGAGTTTTGCGGAGATGAATCTCAGGCTGTGATAAAGAGTTCCATTTGCAGTACATAAGACTCAATGTCTGAGACCTGTGAGGACGGAGAGTATCATATATAAAAATAAACTGGGGGCCAACAGCACTTCGGAAAGCTTCAAATAGCTCTCAAGGATATCGTCCTTATAACTCTGGTGGATACCAGTTGAACTGTCTCCAGCACACACGTGAAGCAGTGTGTGCATTTGCATAACGCCACCCGAGACCATCAAATCAGGCTCAGAGGGGGTAGGGGCAGGGGACCCACTGGAACAGCTCTTAGGAGACAGGTGGTAGCCTCCAGTCTACGGAACACCGATAGGTTTGGAAATGCCGCCTTCCGTTGTCTATGCACGTTAAAGAACGTGCATAGACAACGGACAATGGCATTTCCAAACCCATCGGTGTTCTCCAACTGACCATAGGCAGAGTGGGGAGTTTTGCGGAGATAAATCTCAACGCTGACCCAGGTGGGACTCGAACCTGCGAACTGCAGATTATGAGCTTGACGCGCTACCGACTGAGCCACCCTGACCCTTGGGTGAAGATCTGGGGACCAGTTCCTATGTTGTCTGTGCAATGGTATGTCGGACTGTCGTATAAAAGAGACTGAGGTCAATACTAACTGTCGGTCATCTGTTTTAGGACCTTCTCTGGTGAATAACAATTGCTCCTCCACACAAGATCAGGAAATCATCCAAGTCATAGAAGAGAATACACCAAATGGAAACATCAAAGAACTTTCCATGAGCCTCAATACAGCTTTCACATTCTCAGAACTGAAATATGCTTTAAATAGCTTGAAAACAAACTCCTCTCCACGTCCTGATGGAATTTCCTATAAACCATTTAAAAACCTACCAAGCATCGTCGAAAAAAAACTTCTAAACCTAATCAATGAATTTTGGGAGGGAAACCATTTCCCAAGGACTGGAATTTGGAACACACTATACTCATTAGAAAGCCAAATAAAATCCCCATCAGTCTAGAAGCATATAGGCATATAGACACTGAGTTCATGCCTTCTGAAAACATTTGAAAAGTTGATGAAATCTAGACTCAATTGGTATATTGAGACAAACAACATCTTAAGCGAGCACTCAACAGGATTCAGACCAGCTGGATAACATCACAGATTTTATCCTTGAACAAGCACTGCACTATGAGAGGTCTACTGCGGTCATCTTTTTGGATATAAAGAGGGCATTTGATGCAGTCTGGCAAGATGGCCTTCTCTTCAAAATACAACAAATAGACATTCATGGAAATATGTTTCAAGCCCTTCAACAAATCATTAAAAATAAAATTATATAAATAAAATTAGACACAGCACTCTCTAGAAAAAAAAAAAACATATCAAGACAGGCACCATCCAGGGAAGCATAATTTCGCCTCTATTATTCAATATTTATCTGCATGACCTGCCAAATATTTTACCATCACACACCAAAATTTCAGTTTGCGCGGATCACATTGCCATATGGAGTAATAACACCTCCTCCCACAAGTTGGAAGAAAATTTGCAACTCTCCGTAAACTTGCTTCAAGTAGACTCTCCCGCACACGGGGAAAAATGGCAGATTCAGATTTCGAAAGCTAAAACAGTTCTTCTACCCATCAATAGAAAAAGAAGAGCCACACCAGCAATTCATATTAAAATTGTAGAAGAATATATCAAACATGTTGCATATACAAATTTTAGGCCTTATTTTTAACAACAAAATGTCCTGGAATGAGCACTATGATAACTTTCATTTGGTCAGTTGGTTGGTTGTTTTACTTCTGCGCGGCGCTTTTTTCACACAATGGGCTAAATAGCCAGGTCACAAGAACGCCGAAGGTTCAGAGAAAGTTGGGGGAGCGGACCCACTGGAACGGCTATTGGGAGACAGATGCCCTGTCCACTCGTGGCCATCCAGCGTGTTCTTTAGCGTGCACAGGTATGGCTCTCCCGCACACGGGGCCACGGCTTAGCCTCTCATCCGACGGACGGCAGCCTTTCAAAGTCCATCGGTGTCCCCTACTGACCGTGGGCAGAATGGGAAGATAAATCTCAACGTTAACCCAGCTGGGACTCCAACCTGCGAACTGCAGATTACGAGTCTGGCGCGCTACGACTGAGCCACACTCCACCCCATATGGCCAGTAAAAATACCTACAGCTTCTCAAACGCATGGAAATTACAACCTGGGGATGCAAACAAAAATGCCTAATAAATCTTTACTCAGCAATCCTGAGACCCAAAATTGTTGTTGTTGTTGCTTTACCTCTGAGCGGCACTTTTTTGCACACCATGGGCTAAATGGCCACGTCACATGGACCCCGAAGGCTCAGAGAAGGTTGGGGGAGGGGACCCACTGGAACAGCTGTTGGGAGACAGATGGTAGCCTCCCGTCAAGGCCATCCAGCGTGTTCTTTAACGTGCACAGGGTATGGCTCTCCCGCACACTTGGCCACGGCTTAAGATCCCATCCGACGGACGGCGGCCTTTCCAAGCCCATCGGCGTTCCCTACTGACCGTGGGCAGGGCGGGGAATTTTGCGGAGATAAATCTCAACGCTGACCCAGCTGGGACTCGAACCTGGGAACTACAGATTTCGAGCCTGGCGCGCTACCGACTGAGCCACCCCCGCCCCGCCCAAAATTGAATATGGTCTCTACCTAACAGTCAATGCAACGGAAACATTAAAACAAAAAACTGAGATATCTCAACATAAATTCTTAAAATTTTGCACAGGACAACTTCCATCATGTCGCAATATTTCTATTCTGGCAGAGATCTCCATGCCTCCCATTAAAATCAGATTACAGGAATAGTTTTAAAAAAAATTCCCATTAAAACCATCATCTGTTTAATAAAATTTCAAACATCATACCCACAGGAAAAATCGTACAATATTTAAAACGACATCCAATCTATGAAGATATAAAACAGATGAAAGGAAGATTCAAATGGCTCAGATTTGCTATCCTGGACTCTCGACATTCCAGAAATAATGACAGATATTCCAGGAATCACAAACTGCAAAAACAAATGCATTCAAGAAGATATCCTGGAGAAAACTGAAATGAACCTGGAGTCTACTTCTCACATAAAACAAAATTACGGATGGAGCTCTAAACAAGGAAACTAACTTTGCCTCAGGAGAATTCTACGACAAAGAAGACAACTCTAGATTTATGTTCAAGCTGACAACATGTACCAGCTCAGCAGACAGAATTCATGGCAGTGAAAGAAGCCCTAAGATGGACAGAAAATTGGGTTGGGTTGTTTTACCTCTGAGCGGCACTTTTTTGCACACCATGGGCTAAATGGCCAGGTCACATGGACCCCGTAGGCTCAGAGAAGGTTGAGGGAGGGGACCCACTGGAACAGCTGTTGGGAGACAGATGGTAGCCTCCCGTCAAGGCCATCCAGCGTGTTCTTTAACCTGCACAGGATATGTCTCTCCCGCACACGGAGCCACGGCTTAACGTCCCATCCGAAGGACGGCGGCCTTTCCAAGCCCATCGGTGTCCCCTACTGACCGTGGGCAGGGCAGGGAATTTTGCGGAGATAAATCTCAACACTGACCCAGCTGGGACTCGAACCTGGGAACTACAGATTACGAGCCTGGCGCGCTACCGACGAGCCACCCCCGCCCCATGGACAGAAAATGAAATAAAAAAATTCTATTTATCAGACAATAAAGCAGCACTTTTTTCCATGGAAAAATAATCCTACAAATGCTACAAGACATCCTACAACTCTACAACTGTCAATAATAATAATAATAATAATAAAATCTCTTTCCAGTGGGTGCCTAGCCACATAGAACTCACTGGAAATGAGATTGCTGACGAACTAACTAAAGAACTCAATAGTACTGTTCCCATTATCCAAAACTCCCACAATATCAACTAATTCAAGGCAATCATCAATTCGCAACCATTGGAAAGTCTTCAAAACATTTTCACATAGCAAAATTTAATTGCCGCCCAATCATAAGAAGACTAGTGTCTAAAAATATCTCGGAAACGTGCTCTTGCCTCAAAAACAGAAAAGACCAAGTCAAAATCACTCGATTAAGAACAGGACATACACGATTAAATGATAAAATGCGTCTAATGAAAAAATCGGAGACCAGCAAATGCCAAAATTGTAACGTAAATGAAACCGTGCCACGTGTCAACTGTCCAGCCAACTCTATACAAAGAAATATTCTCTTTGACGAAATGAGAAAACTGGGAGTGCAGAAATTCTCACTTAAAAGTATTCTTTTCCCTAAGAACCTCAAAAATAAAATATACGTTATATATACTTATAAAATATACTTGTAATAAAATACACTTATATACAGAATATAGAAGGAAAGAAAACAGCAGGTTTCCTTGCAAGTATTGGCACCTTTCAAACGCTCACAAATCTCTAATCTGATTGCAGAACCCCCATTGAATTGTGGGGCGGGGGTGGCTCAGTCGGTAGCGCGCCAGGCTCGTAATCTGTAGTTCCCAGGTTCGAGTCCCAGCTGGGTCAGCGTTGAGATTTATCTCCGCAAAATTCCCCGCCCTGCCCACGGTCAGTAGGGGACACCGATGAGCTTGGAAAGGCCGCCGTCCGTCGGATGGGACGTTAAGCCGGGGCCCCGTGTGCGGGAGAGCCATACCCTGTGCACGTTAAAGAACACGCTGGATGGCCTTGACGGGAGGCTACCATCTGTCTCCCAACAGCTGTTCCAGTGGGTCCCCTCCCCCAACCTTCTCTGAGCCTTCGGGGTTCATGTGACCTGACCATTTAGCCCATGGTGTGCAAAAAATTGCCGCTCAGAGGTAAAACAACCCAACCCTCATACCGGAAAGAGAAAATATAACTTTATCCCGAACTTCTACACACTTTACCCTATCCTATTTCTATCTCTGTGTGGAATCTTTAAATCTGGGAACATTTGCAATTTACAGAAAACAACATTAACAGTTGTAAAATTAACAGAAGCTTGCCAAGATAAATTAAAATTTACCCAAGATAAGTTAAAATTTACAGGAGTTTCATAAGATACGAGAGAATGATGATGATTCTCTGAGCCCTCTGGGTCCTTGTGACCTGGCCATTTAGACCATTCTGTGCAAAAAGGTGCTGCTCAGAGGCAAAAAGAACCCAATTCAGATCTCCATTTGGATCATTCAGAGTCACGTTCAGGACTCTCATTAATTCAGATGAAACGTAATATTAATAATTTCAGTCGTTGATAAAATATTTAACAAATTGCTATTTATACTAAACATTTAGGCATCAGTGTATGAAACTACCAGCAGTTTTCTAAAAAAAATGATTAATAAAATATTATCAGAGTTTTTATTAGTTATTTTCCTTTAAAATAAAAACTAATTTTATCGTCTTTCAAGATGAATTTATTTTTCTGTCGAAAATATTAAACTTTTTGTTCCACAAATGCCATTAATGAAAATTAAATTAAATATTATTAATTAAATATTATTTATTTTAATGCCATTAATTTAAAATTTGAAACACGAAATTAATGGCACTAGCAGAAGTTGAAAAATATAACAATTTCAGAATATCTGCATCATGGCAGACAATAAAATTCATATTTATTGCTAAAGAAAATTAGTTGAATTTAATAAAAATATAATTACCGAATAATAATAGTAAAAATACAATTTATAGAAATATAATACCTACTTTAAAGATTTTAAAATTACAATTTCTACTTACCAATATTTTATACTATTTAACAGAATATTGTAATCAACAAAATCAAATGCTTTTTTGAGATTTAAAAAAAATAGCTAAAACCATTTTTGGAATTTTTAGTACGATATGAACATAATTAATAAGCTTTATGAAAGACTCTCAGAAATCCAGATTACCTTAATTAGCCTGACATACAAATCGTTTCTTTTTCAAAATGTTTTTTTGTTTTTGTTCTTAAACTCCAAATTTTGTTTCTAAATAACTTTTCTAAAATTTTAGGAAAAGCATTTTTCCCCCTAAAAAAAGGATTGCTCGTTCCTAAGTGTTATTCCCTCCCCCCCAACAAAAAAAGGGATTGCTCGTTTCTAGGGGTTATTCACTCCCCCACCCCAAAAAAGAGGATTGCTCGTTTCTAGTGGTTATTCCCCCCCAAAAAAGGGGGGGATGCTCCTTCAGGAGTTATTCACTTCTCTAACCGCCCTAAAAAAGGAATCGCCCGTTTCTAAGGGTTATTTACTGCCCCCACCCCAAAAAAGAGGATTGCTTGTTTCTAGGGGTTATTCACTCCCTCACCCCCAAAAAGGGATAGCTTGTTTCTAAGGATTATTCACTCCCCCACCCCAAAAAAGGGATAGTTCGTTTCTAGGGATTATTCACTCCCCCTCTCCCGTAAAAAATTAATTGCTCGTTCCTAAAGGTTATTCCCACCCCCAAGAAAAAGGGATTGCTCTCTCCTAGGAATTATTTAGATCATGAAGATCTCAGAGATTCCGCAACAGCCTATTCTTGGCTACCTGGAGATCTACCGACCCTCTTGGGTGAAGGTCAGCCCTTGTAGCTCGACCCTTTCTTCCCCATAGTGGGGAGGGGCGGAGGTGGCTCAGTCGGTAGCGCGCCAGGCTCGTAATCTGTAGTTCCCAGGTTCGAGTCCCAGCTGGGTCAGCGTTGAGATTTATCTCCGCAAAATTCCCCGCCCTGCCCACTTTCAGTAGGGGACACCGATGGGCTTGGAAAGGCCGCCGTCCGTCGGATGGGACGTTAAGCCGTGGCCCTGTGTGCGGGAGAGCCATACCCTGTGCACTTTAAAGAACACACTGGATGGCCTTAACGGGAGGCTACCATATGTCTCCCAGCTGTACCAGTGGGTCCCCTCCCCCAACCTTCTCTGAGCCTTCGGGGTCCTTGTGACCTAGCCATTTAGCCTATGGTGTCAAAAAAGTGCCGCTCAGAGGTAAAAGAACCCAACCCAACCCAGCAATTGAAAAAAATCAAGAGCCACTATAGGCGACTATTGATTGATTTCTCATAAATATGAAGTATTTATCAAAATATTAAAGAGTGTACAGGATGCCCAAAAATGAGGATGCTCACAATATGCAAGAAATAATATACATACTCAAGTAATATTTTATTTGAAATAAATAAAAAATAAATAAATATCCCCTCAAGCAGATGCTAACCACCGAGGTCTGACAGGAGTCTGTCAGTTTAATACGACACAGTGGAAGGTCTGTGAGGATGACGGGACCTCTACTGAAAGACAACACAAACATCGATTCGTTACCTGGAGCTCGAACTCAGTTTCCTTTCATCAATAGCCAAGCACGCTAACCATTCGGCTCGCGTCACGTGCGCAGAGTCAACTTGTATTCTCAATATCCTTGTTTGTGGCTACCCAGGATGAAGATTAAAGTTAGGTTTTGCCAAAGGCTTTGGGTTGGGTTGTTTTACCTCTGAGCGGCACTTTTTTGCACACATGGGCTACATGTCCAGGTCACAAGGACCCCGAGGACTCAGAGTAGGTTGGGGGGAGGGGACCCACTGGAACAGCTGTTGGGTGATAGGTGGTAGCTTCCCGTCAAGGCCATCCGGCATGTTTTTTAATGTTGGGTTGTTTTACCTCTGAGCGGCACATTTTTGCAAAAATGGGCTAAATGGCCAGGTCACATGGACCCCGAAGGCTCAGAGAAGGTTGGGGGAGGGGACCCACTGGAACAGCTGTTGGGAGACAGATGGTAACCTCCCGTCAAGGCCATCCAGCGTGTTCTTTAACGTGCACAGGGTATGGCTCTCCCGCACACGGGGCCACGGCTTAAGGTCACATCCGACGGACGGCGGCCTTTCCAAACCCATCGGTGTCCCCTACTGACCGTGGGCAGGGCGGGAAATTTTGTGGAGATAAATCTCAACTCTGACCCAGCTTGGACTCGAACCTGGGAACTACAGATTACGAGCTTGGCGCGTTACCGACTGAGCCACCCCCGCCCCCTTTGCCAAAGGCTGGACTTTACTTTTATAGTACTGTTCAGCCGCGAAGGTGGATAATGGTAAAACATGGCATTATCCCAATAAATGTAGTGCATTATTGCGGAACTTCTAGGTCTTGTCATTAATCATATAACCACTCAGCTTGTAGCCCTACATTTGTCCATTTAGTATTTCACTTCTTGTCAAGGGGCGGGGGTGGCTCAGTCGGTAGCGCGCCAGGCTCGTAATCTGTAGTTCCCAGGTTCGAGTCCCAGCTGGGTAGCGTTGAGATTTATCTCCGCAAAATTCCCCGCCCTGCCCACGGTCAGTAGGGGACACCGATGGGCTTGGAAAGGCCGCCGTCCGTCGGACGGGGCGTTAAGCCGTGGCCCCGTGGGCGGGAGAGCCATACCCTGTGCACGTTAAAGGACACGCTGGATGGCCTTGACGGGAGGCTACCATCTGTCTCCCAACAGCTGTTCCAGTGAGTCACCTCCGCCGACCTTCTCTGAGCCTTCGGGGTCCATGTGACCTGGCCATTTAGCCCATGGTGTGCAAAAAAGTGCCGCTCAGAGGTAAAACAACCCAACCCAAAACGTTTGGTCAAACACTTTGCAGTATATATTTTGTTATTTGCTCAGTTGTTTCTCTTATCCTTGGTTTCAAATGATTCAGGTGTCGAATTTTGTTCATATAAATATAATTCTTTACAAAAGCCCCACTGGGAAAATCAAGCGATGTCAAATCAGGGCTCCTCGGTGACCACAGAATCAGATCACCCCTGCCAATCCATCTCTCAAGAAGGTTTGTACTAAAAACTCCCATAACACATCATGAGAAATATGGCTTGTGCCCCGTCTTTTTTGGTGAGTGCCCGTAAAACAGTTTTGCGTGGAGAAATGCACAGGCACAAAATTTAATGTGATGACTTTTTTATATTTTGGGATAGGCACACTCTCTATTAAAACATTTATTTGGATATGCAAGATTATAGAAAGGAGATACTTACGATGCTATTATTATTTCTTCTTTCATCATATGCAACGCCTGTATAATGGTAGGGAGTTTGCCGGTAAAACTGATAGTAATCCAAAGTTGGGCAACAGTAATTGGAGAATTTTTCACAGAAATAACTAGCCACTATCCTATAAAAGAGTGTCAACAAAATGAACGATGATTTATCAGCAATTCTTAGAAATTAAGGAATTATTGTACGAAACATTATGCATCCTAACTTTATTATATCATGATATTATTAAAAATATATATATAAATTTAAAAAAAAATTAAAAATACCTAGCTTCTTATGGGGCTCTAAGAAGTCGAAAATAAACTTAAAACATATCTAGGGCGCCGGCAATCTTGTTGAGTAGGTAAATCGGCGCCCTATTTTCCTTTGTCCGCAAAACTCCCCACCTTGCTCTCGGTCAGTATAGGACACTGATGGGCTTAGGAAACGTTGCTGTCCATCGGATGGGACGTTAAGCCTTGGCTCCTTGTGCTGGAGAGCCCTGTGCACGAAGAACACGCTGGGTGGCTTTGACGGGAGACTACCATCTGTCTCCCAAGAGCTGTTCCAGTGGGTCCCCTCCATCAACATTCTCTGAGCCTTCGGGGTCCTTGTGGCTTGGCCATTTAGGCAATTGTGTGCAAAAAGTGCCGCTCAGAGGTCAAACAACCAAACCCAACTCCTCCCCCAACCTCCTCTGAGCCTTCGGGGTCTTTGTGACCTGGACATTTAGGCAATCGTGTGAAAAAAGTGCCACTCAGAGGTAAAACAACCAAACCCAACCCCTCCCCCAACCTTCTCTGAGTCTTCGGGATCCTTGTGACCTGGCCATTTAGGCAATCGTGTGAAAAAGTGCCACTCAAAGGGAAAACAACCAAACCCAAACTCTCCCCCAACCTTCTCTGAGCCATCGGGGTCCTTGTGAACTGGCCATTTAGGCTATTGTGTGGAAAAAAGTGCCACTCAGAAGTAAAACAACCAAACCCATCCCATCCCCCAACCTTCTCTAAGCCTTCGGGTCCATTTGACCTGGCCATTTAGGCCACTGTGTGCAAAAAAGAGCCACTCAGAGGTAAAGCAAACAAACCCAACCTCTCCCCAACCTTCTCTGAGCATTCGGGGTCCTTTTCACCTGTCCATTTAGGCCATAGTGAGCAAAAAAGTGCCTCTCAGAGGTGAAACATCATCATCAACATCATCCTCAAGCAGCCATGGGCTACGGAGGTCCAACCAGACTGTGCAATTTAGTTCTCCAAGCAAGTCTGTCCTGAGCTACATCTGCTGCATCTGGCCACTGCTCATCAATTCTAATAAGGTCCTGTTCGGCATTGTCTGCCCACCGCATCCTAGGTCTCTCCCTCTTTCTGAGGCCTTTAGGCGCACTGTTCATAACCCTATTCGCCAATCTATAATTATCCATACGTGCAACATGGCCAAACCAATGGAGTCTCTCTCTGCACAATATGCTGCTTAAAGGAGGTTGCAGACTCCTTTGCCTAACCTCATCATTAGTTACAAAGTTGAACCACCTAATGCCCAAGATACTGCGTAAGCATCTGGAATCAAAAGCATCTAGTTTCCTGTTATCTTGTTTACAAAGTTTCCGAGTTTCACTACCATAACTAACCCTAGAAAGAACCAAACTATTATACAGTCTAATTTTAGTCTTTAGGCGTATACGCCTATTTCTCCACACTCTCCATAGATTATTAAAAGTCCCGGCAGCAATTCTTATTCGTCTGTTAATCTCATGCCGCACATACCAGTATCTGTTACATAGCTCCCAAGATAATTCAACTGTAGTACCTGTTCAAGATTGCAACCATTCAGATTAACTGAATCACAGCCTGTCTCACCAATTTTCATCACTTTAGTTTTCTCTCTGTTTATAACCAAACCTACTCTACTACCAGTTTCATCAGCAACTCGAATGAAAGAGTTCATCTCATCAACATCATCTGCCAAAAGGGCTAAATCATCAGCATAATCTAAATCAGAAATTTTCGTATCTCCAGCCCATTTAAAGCCAAAATCTTTCCCTTAAAGTGAATTTCGCATAACGTAATCAATAACCAAGCTCAAGAGAAAAGGAGACAAAATGCACCCTTGTCGAACACCAGAAGTAATGCTAAACCATTTGCTACAAGCCTTACCAACTCTCACACATGACTCAGTGTTATTATAGAGAGCTTTCATTATGTTAACTAACTTGTCTGGTATATCATATGATTTCACAATCAACCACAAATTATGACGATCAACAGAGTCGAAAGCCTTTTTGAAATCAACAAAGCTAGCAACCAAAGGTTTCTGAAACTCTAATCATTTCTCAAGAATCTGCCTAAGTGAAAATATCTGATCCACACATCCCCTACAACCTCTGAATCCACATTGCTCATCACGCAATTGACTGTCAACCAGATTCTTAATTCTATTAAGCACAATTATGCAAAGAACTTTCCCTGGAACAGAGAGTAGGCTGATACCCCTATAGTTATCACAAGAACTGCGATCACCTTTTTTTGAAAATAGAGATAATAATAGCTCTGGTACAATCTTTAGAAAACATGCCTTTATCATAAAAGTTATTCAAAATTTCAGTCATGCAAGTGATAACCGAAACATTCCCAGCTCTGAGCATTTCTGTAATAATTTCGTCTACCCCTGGGGATTTAAGAAGTTTAAGCTTAGAAATAGCCAAAATAACGTCAGATTGTGTTATAGAGCCAACATTAAAGCCACCAATGCATCTGTCATCATTACAAACAATGGGAGTTGAACTAACCACATTGTTTAGAACATCACTGAAATGCTCAGCCCACCTAACCTGTCATGGTTAGGTGGGATTATTATTATTATTACAATTATTATCTACGTGCTTGCTTCAGTTTAATGAAAGGCATAAAGACCAAGTTGATTTTAAATAATATATGCTGATAAATATATTATCTGCTGATAATAATAATATATTCTGATTAAATATAATCTCGCTGATGCTTGAAGATAAGAATTTTTCTGGACCAGTCGTTTCCACAACTGTCTGTGATGAGCCAATTCCTGGAACGTTTCTCCCGCTGGACTCCTATTTTGCTGAAATATGTTAAAGTTATGTAGGGATAATCAGAAGGCGCGAAATGTGATAGGTTGCAGAGAGATTGAGTAAAAGTAGACTGTTGGAACAGTAGTTTATTATAAGTCCCGTTTCTGAAAGGAATGAAATTTCTCATATCGTATATCACTGCTCGTATTACAAAAATTTGCATATTTTGCGTCATGACTGGTTTTTTGTTTAAAGCTAGGCTACTACAGTACTTTGAAAATTGTCTTTTTTCTGTAAGAAAATAACAATATCTCCATTTGGGTTGGATTGTTTTACCTCTGAGCAGCACTTTTTCCACACGATGGACTAAATGGCATGGTCACAAGAACCCCGAATGCTCAGAGAAGGTTGGGGGAGGGGACCCACTGGAACAGGTATTGGGAGGCAGATGGTAGCCTCCGGTCAAGCGTGTTCTTTAACGTGCACAGGGTATGACTCTCCCGCACACTTAGCCATGGCTTAACGTCCCATCCGACGGACGGCGGCCTTTCCAAGTTCATCGGTGTCCCCTTCTGACCGAGAACAGGGAGGGGAATTTTGCGGAGATAAAACTCAACGCTGAACTAGCTGGGACTCGAACCTAGGAACTGCAGATTACGAGCCTGGCGCGGTATCGACTGAGCCACCCCCGCCCCTAAATGACCAAGTCACAAGGATCCGGTAGGCTCAGAGAAGATTTGGGAAAGGGGACCCACTGGACTGTTGTTACGAAACAGATGGTAACTTAGCGTCAAGGCCATCCAAGGTGTTCTTTAACGTGCACAGGAAAATGCTCTCCCGCACTCGGGTCCACGGCTTAACGTCCGTCTCCGCAAAATTCTCCGTCCTGCCCACGGTCAGTAGGGGACACCGATGGGCCTTGGAAAGGCCGCCGTCCGTCGGATGGGACGTTAACCCGTGGCCCCGTGTGCGGGAGAGACATACCCTGTGCACGTTAAAGAACACGCTGATGGCCTTGACGGGAGGCTTACCATCTGTCTCCCAACAGCTGTTCCAGTGGGTCCCCTCCCCCAACCTTCTCTGAGCCTTCGGGGTCCTTGTGGCCTGGCCATTTAGCCCATGGTGTGCAAAAGAGTGCCGCTCAGAGGTAAAACAATCCAATCCAATCCAATCTTAACGTCCCATCCGACCAACTCTCTTCTCTCATCGAGAGTAGGTCAGCGCCCTCGAAAATGTGCCGCGTGCCCCCCGGAAAATTGATTACGAGAGTCCGAATTGACACAGAAAGGAGGGGAGGGGGCGATGAAATATTTGTTAAGCGGAGAACCAATAACACTGAACAATAAACAGTTGATAAGTGAAAATAACAGTTAAGTGAAATAATACTCAACGTCCTCTATTTAAAATAACTGTGAAAAAAATTTCATCTTACCCATTGAAGTCGCAGATTGTGACTGCAGGCATCTCGAATCGCAAAGGATTGGTGACTGTGACGTCAACCACTGTTGGGTACGTCCAGTAGACATTAAGGAAGGTAAAAGTCTGGAAGAAGAATCCAGAAATGCAACCGAGAAATATCACGGATTTTAAAATTTTTCGCTTAATTCCCTTCGCTGTTATAATCTGAGGGATTCCTGTTATCAGAGAACGCCTCAGTAATCTCGTCAACTGTACGTCCATCCTCATAGTCCAGATTTACGTGGAAAAAGGTTTTGCAGCACTTTTATTCGACGATCTTCAAAATTGTACAATAATCAAAATACGCGGTCATTATAATCTTATCCATTGGCGACGTTTTTGTTTGTATTTAGTAGAAAACTTATGGCAAGGTTTGTATCGTTTTACAACAACCTTATTCAGTAAAATATCGAATTGACACTATTATTAATATCCCTACGCATGTCTTTCCATCAGGGAATAACAGGATTCACCGGGGATAACAGGTTTCATCAGGGATAACAGGTTTCACCGGGGGATAAAAGGATTCACCAGGAGATAACAAGTTTCACCGAGGATAACATGATTCATCGGGGGTTGAAGAACCGGGCTCCAAAAGGAATAACAGGATTCATCAGGGAATAACAGGATCCACCGGGGGATAACAGGTTTCACCGGGGATAACAGGTTTCACCGGGGATAACAGGTTTCACCGGGGATAACAGGATTCATCGGGGGGAGGGGGAACCGGGCTCCAAAGGGAATAACAGGATTCACCAGGGAATAACAGGATCCACAGGGGAATAACAGGATTCAACAGGGAATAACAGGATCCACCGCGGAATGACAGGATTCACAGGGAATAACAGGATCCAACGGGGAATAACAGGATCCAACGGGGAATAACAGGAACTTTCAATGTGAACGACAAGCTTCTAAATGGAAGCTCGTGTAGAAGCTGTGGTGTTGTTCATCACGTTGAAAGATATTCTGATCAGATCCGTGCATTTCAGAAAGAAAAGTATGGCGTGATATTTTGATTTTGTAAGATGTATTTTACTTAGGTACTTCATTACGCTATTTTTCTTGCGGTTTCAATTTCAGTTACAGCACGCCATAGAAGCTTATTACAATTCCATTATCGGTTTTTTATTATAGATTTAATGTAAATGATCTATATTCTGTATAATCACGAAATCGTGTCGTCGACAAAAGTCAATGTTTACAAGTTCGATAGAGCAACTGGTAAACACCGAAGTCTAATAAGCAAATGCCCCTCGTTTCGTACACTTCAATAAAAATCGATGGGATTTTTTTTTTCAAAGCTAATTATAAAGTCCATTGAAAGTACAGAGTAGGCGTAACTTTAACGGTGTTCAGAGAGAGTATATACGTAAATCAGTACTTTCGGATAATTCTTCAATGGGTTATATTTTATCGATATCATTTCCTACATGATGCAAAGATCACATTGATGGTGCTTGTATACATGGACGATTGCAAAAGATGAGGAGGGGAACTAGAGGGACTGTTGCCCCACCCCCCCTGGAAAAATTGATCGAAAAATTAATTTATATTACATAATATCAAGTGTACCATATTTCACTTTTATATTTTTAAAGAATATAAATCTTGTTACTGTTGTTTTTGCTTTTTCTTTTGTTGTCGGAAGTGTTTAATTAATTTCTATTTTTATAGCGCTTTCAAAAAAAAAAAAACGAGATAATAATTTCGCTTTGTCGTCTGTCAGTCTGTCTGTTCGTCTGTCGACATCCAACATTTTTGTTTACAGAGATAAATTAAAAATTATTTTTGGGTTGGTTAGGTATTGGCGAAATAATACGCACTTTCCGAATCTCTCTAAAGCTATAATTGCGCCCTCTAGCGGTGGAAAAATTTGGAAATTTAAAAATTTCAAATGAATATTGCAAACGATGTATTCATGCTAGAAATTTGAAATTTTGGTGGTAAAATGTAAAGGTCAGGAAATTTCCACTGCCAACAATGAGTTGACCCCTTAGACCAAGAGGGGGTGGGAAAATACACCTTTTTTAATTTTAGCAGATAATTGTTTGTTTTTAGGGATAAATGAAAAATTCTTTTTTGGGTTAGATAGGAATTGATAAAATATTATGATTTACAGTTTCGGAATCTTTCGAACACTATGATTGCGCCCTCTAACGGTGGAAAAGATTGAAAATTTCAAAATTTCAAACAAATATTGGAACGATGTATTAATGATAGAAATATGAAATTTTGGTGGTGGAATGTGAACGACATGAAGTTTGCATTGGAAACAACGAAAATGATAATTAGGAAACTCTTTTTTAGTTTGATTGGTACTAATGAAATATTATAATTCTCATTTTTCAAATGCATTATCATTAAATATGAAACGAAAGAGATGTTATCGATCGATAGATAGATAGATAGATAAAATGTGATGGGAAGGTTAGAAACCCTTTAACATTGGGCTTTCTGCTATCCCAAACAAAGAATAGGACGTGTAAATCACCATGTAGAAAATAAAAATTATAGTTTTTCTGAATTTTTAAATTTTTTTTTACCTGTGCAGAATAAACTTTCTGTGATCCATTACTCTTGGATCCCAATTTCTTTAATTTTCCGCAACAAAATAGATTTCAAAAATAAAAATTAACACTTCAAACAAGGTATAAAAAAAAACAGAGTCACAGTTCTGTCTTCTATTCTACCACAAAAATAACCATGAGGTTATCACTTGAGATATGGCCACTAGAGAAAGTTTTGAAAAAACACATATTTCTTGAACACTCAAATATTGCATATTTGTAGATTGAATTCCTCTTCATTTTTTTCGAAAAGCGAAATCCCAGCAAAGGGCGAATTCAGATTCTGTTTATTAAAGAACTTAGTTATCAATTTTTTACAAATATTATGTATAGAATAAAAATTTGAAAAATTAGTGGTAGTTTTTAAGAGATATTTCACTGACAAGAATAATCTACCAACATTTCTGAGAGAGATGTGGGGAATGCAACTTTTTAATTTAACAATTAAAAGACGAATACGTTTATGTTGTATAATTACTAATGAAATACTATTTGTATTTTCCCCATCATCCGCTAGCTGAAATTAAAACTTTTAAGGAACGAAACATTAGGTAAAGGAAAATCTTCATTCTCTTTGAAAACGAGATTCTCACATGCGCCAGAGGCGATATGCGTCCTTCTAGGTGATTAAGTATTAACCATTTTAACTCTTGAAAATGCGTGTTTCTGTATCTCACTTCAATGATGTCTACGATTGGGGATGGGGATTGCTCAGTTAGTAGCGCGCCAAGCTCGTAATCTACAGTTCCCAGGTTCGAGACCTGCGTTGAGATTTATCTCCGTAAAACCCCCGCCGTGCCTCGGTCAGTAGGGAATATTAATGGGCTTGGAAAGGCCGCCGTCCGTCGGATGGAACATTAAGCCGTGGCTCCATGTGCAGGAGAGCCACGTTAAGAACACGCTGGATGGCCTTGACAGAAGGCTTGATTTGTCGTTAGTGCAAAACAGCAATGCTGGACACGAAAGCCAACAGAATGTTGTTCCGCCATGAAAGATTACGTGTAATGTGGCAGAATTTGACAATAGGGGAGAAAAATAGGGTTACAGAAGTCGAGAAATCCATGGTCAATTTATAAAACAAAATCAATTCTTTCTTTTTCTTTGACGGCATTGCCGATCACGAAAACTGTGGATCATTACACGACGCAATTTAGGAACGGTGTGATGACTTTCCTCACGCAATATCTCGTGAAACTTTCCATTCAAGTGCATAAAAGACGAAACTTTTGCGATTCTAGTAACGATCTAATTTTGGAGGTCAGGTTGAAGTGTTGACTTTACCTATGATGAACTTGTGGTGTCTGAGAAGTAATAAAATTATAATTTTGACGTCACTTGAATTATTTAATCATCTTCTTCTGTTGATTCTATTATGCTGGGAGCAAGAGTAAAAGAGGGGGCGGTGCAGGAGACTGGATTTCTGTTATTGTATAATATTTCTCTTCCGCTTTAGAGATATTGGAAAAATTCTGGGTATGAGTCCCAGGGATATCATGAGTGGGCATTTTTGTATGTTGTATGAGACAGGCCCAAGGGGCGGACAAGGGGGGGGGGATCAGCGGGTCTGTCCCCACCCCTCAGAAAATGCAATCGACATCTTGGAGGGGAGGAGGATGGATCAGTCGATAACGCGCCAGGATGGTAATCAGCAGTTCTCAGATTCGAGTCCCAGCTGAGCCAGCGTGGAGATTTATCTCTGTAAAACTACCCACCCTACCCACGGTCAGTAGGAGACACCTATGGGCTTAGAAAGGCCGAAGTTCGTCGGATGGACGCTAAGCCCTGGTACAGTGTGTGGGAGAGACATACCCTGTGCACGTTAAAGAACACCCTGATGTCCTTGACCAGAGGCTATCATCTGTCATCCAACAGCTGTTCCAGTGAGTCCCCTACCCCAACGATTTCTGAGCCTTTGGAGTCCTTGTGACCTGGCCATTAAACCCATGGTATGCAAAAAAGTGCCCTTCAAAGGTAAAACATCCCGACTCAACGCCTTATAGTAAATCTTAAGTTTGTCTACCTGCTTTGGAATGGGGAGGCTCAGTCGGTAGCAGGCCAGGCTCGTAATCTGCAGTTCCCAGGTTAAGGTCCCAGCTGGGCAAGTGTAGAGATTTTTCTCTATCTTGCTTGCCGCCCTGACCACAGTGGATGGGAGCAAGTGTTGATGGGAGTCACTGCTGGGCTTGAAAAGCCGCCGTCCTCTTGGGAAAAAAAAGATCCGTTCTGAGTCCATTAGGGATGCGGGAGGGTGTGCGGGAGAGCCATACCCGCACGTTAATGAAAGCGTTGGATGGCCTTGACGGGAGGCTACCATCTGTCTCCCAATAGCTGTTCCAGTGGGTCCCCTCCCCGAACCTTCTCTGAGCTTTCGGGGTTCTTGTGACCTGGCCATTTAGCTCATGGTGTGCAAAAGAAGTGCCGCTGAGAGGTTAAACAACCCAACCAACCCTGCTTCGCAGCATTATCGTCAGTTTTATTTTAGGCCTAAATTTGCACGCGAATGTGACTTGTGGCGCCATCTGTCCGATGTATTCTGTCTTGTTTAGTGGAGCATCCGGTGGCACCATTATCATGTTTCCACCTGCTTTGTAATCCAAAACAGTTCTCTTTGTATAATTTTATTTTAGCCCCATATTTTATGTTCGACTCTAAACATAAATTTAAAAGACAACTTTAAAATTTTATTCGATATAGAATATCATTTTAAACTTTCCTGCCCGGTGGAGTATTTCAGTGATTTGTTGGGTTGGTTTGTTTTACCTCTGAGCGGCACTTTTGTGCACATAAGGTCACAAGGACCCCGAAGGCTCAGAGAAGGTTGAGGGAGTAGACCCACTGGAACAGCTGTTGGGAGATAGATGGTATCCTCCCGTCAAGGCCATCCAGACGGACGATGGCTTTTCCAAGCCAATCGCTGTCCCCTACTGACTGTGGAATTTTGCTGAGATAAATCTCAACGCTGATCCAGCTGGTACTCGAACCTGGGAACTACAGATTACGAGCCTGGCACGCTGCCGATTGAGCCACCCCCGCCCCCTTACTGATTCATAAACCCTCCTCAAGGGTGATTCTCCCACCCACCCCCACCGGAACTAAACAATGGATACGACCAGTGATAAATCACAGGAAAAGTCTTGTAGACAATGAGCACTAGAAAAAATGAGTTGAAAAAAAATTATCCTGATGCTTCTGGGAGACCTGGGTTCGAATCCCAGTAAGGATAATCAATTTTTTTCAACTCACTTTTCCAAGTGTTATTAGGTATGAGTACTATGATAAACCAGGACAAGCCTGATAGAGTTTCCTGGTTTTTCTCTCTTCTTTGTGTGTTTTTCTTTTATTTAAAGTTAAAATGACAAACCGAAAAAAAATTGGACACCTTAAAACAACAATGTCTTTGAAAATGTGGGGAATCTGGTAACAGCAGTAGATATAAACGCTATTTCTACTCTTAAGGCTAATTTACACTGGCATGGATTACTAGCGCCAATAAGTTTTCCAACTGTAATTTTTCGTTCAAGGATAGAATGGTTTTAGGTTTACATTAAGCCAATACTTCGCCAGCCGATTATTGGCGCCAAGGTGAGTTGGGTTGGGTTGTTTTACCTCTAAGCGGCACTTTTTTGCACACCATGGGCTAAATGGCCAGGTCACATGGACCTCGAAGGCTCAGAGAAGGTTGGGGGAGGGGACCAACTGGAACAGCTGTTGGGAGACAGATGATAGCCTCCCGTCAAGGCCATCCAGCGTGTTCTTTAACGTGCACAGGGTATGGCTCTCCCGCACACGGGCCCACGGCTTAACGTCCCATCCGACGGACGGCGGCCTTTCGAAGCCCATCGGTGTCCCCTACTGACCGTGGGCAGGGCGGGGAATTTGGTGCCAAGAATCCATGCCAGTGTAAATTAGCTTTTAAAGAGCAGAAAATGGCAACAATAGATTTGACGGCATTTACCGTTTCCTGTAGGCATAGCTTAGTAAATATTTTTGTTTCTAGTGAGACCCCCTTTCGTAATTTCGATTTGAAATTTGGTACATTCGCTCAAAAAAATCACTAATTTCTAAAAAAAAAATCGTTGCCAGATTTTTTTTCCGAATTTTGTAATCAACCAAAGCTTTCGGATATTTTTTGAGCGACTGTACTGCAACCAGAAACACTCTCTGAAAATTGAAGCGTCTACCATGACCTTCCGAAGGGTTAATGGCTGCTACAGACAGACAAGGTATCTTCTTTTATTATTATAATTATTTTTACTCAATTCTATTTTATTTTATTTATTTGGCCATTACTGTTTTATGATATCAACTCACGTTTGAAACGTGTACAGAGAGAACGATGAGATTTAGAAAGTTACATATCACTTTAAAATTCTCTTTGTAAATAAAACAGAAAGACTAGATCAAATAAGAATCATAAAATATTAAACGGTAATAAAATATACAAATGGTTAAAAATACATTATATTATCACAAATAGGATACAAACAGAAATTTTGAAAACGAGGAATTTTTTTTTTCGTTTGTGTTTTTAAGAAACAATACAGAGGGGTTCCTTATTCATTCAACAGATGGCGCCACTTTATATTCAAATCAGGCCAATCCAAGGACACCTTGATTCAGTAAGCCTGAACGGTGGACTAACAGGAGAATTGATTTTCATTTCAAATATGTATTAGTATTAATAATATCTTTATCTCTGAAAATTCAAACTAGTAGTTATTTCAGTAATAAAGAATCACAGAAAAAAATCCTTTTTTAGACTATTGGTCAGGCAGGCTGTGATTCAGTTAATCTGAATGGTTGCAGTCTTGAGCAGGTGTCACAGTTTAATTATCTTGAAAGCTATGTAACGGATAATGGTGATGTGCGGCATGAGATTAACAGACGAATAGGGATTGCTGCTGGGACTTTTAAGAATCTATGGAGAGTGTGGAGAAATAGGCGTATACACCTAAAGACTAAAATTAGACTGTATAATAGTTTGGTTCTTTCTAGGGTTAGTTATGGTAGTGAAACTTGGACACTTTGTAAACAAGATAACAGGAAACTAGATGCTTTTGATTCCAGATGCTTACGCAGTATCTTGGGCATTAGGTGGTTCAACTTTGTTACTAATGATGAGGTTAGGCAAAGGAGTTTGCAACCTCCTTTAAGCAGCATATTGTGCAGAGAGAGACTCCGTTGATTTGGCCATGTTGCCCGTATGAATAATTATAGATTGGCGAATAGGGTTATGAACAGTGTGCCTAAAGGCCTCAGAAAGAGGGGGAGACCTAGGATGCGGTGGGCCGACAATGGCAAAGTGGACCTTGTTAGAATTGGTGTGCAGTGGCCAGATGCAGTAGATATAGCTCAGGATAGACTTGCTTGGAGAACTAAATTGCACGGTCTGGTTGGACCTCCGTAGCCCATGGCTGCTTGAGGATGATGATGATGATGATGAAATCTAGTAGTTACTTGTTTTTAAAAACTTGATAATTAATATTAAATAAATAAAAAATAAAGAAATACCTCCCCAAGCAGCTGCTTGCCACAGAGGTCTGACAGGAGCCTGTCAGTTTACATGCCATAGTAGAAGGTCTATGAGGATGGCAGGGCCTCAGCAGAAAAACTAATTTAGATTAAACTATTCTTAAATATTTTAGTAATGTTGGTAATGAAAAAATTATTTTATTTTTTCGTCGTTTAGAAATAAATATCTTTCTTTTAAATTTCAGACAAATTTACTCACTTAAATTTTTGTGCATAATTAATTCCCCTCTTTTCTTCTCTCCTTTTGTTCAACAGCTGTTCAGGCCCGGTGTTCAGGGTAAACTTAACCTATCCCAGCATGCAGCTTGATGACCAACAACCGATCAAAAAAAAATGCATCTATTCTAATAAGAGCATAAACTCGAAAAAAATAATTACAATCCAAAAAAGGATTAATATATTTCAAATAATATCAAAATACAGGCAATGAACAGAAAAATGGAAATATTCTCATCTTATATTAATCGAGAATCAAATTCGAGGCTCCGGAAATAGTCAAATAAATTTTTATAGAAACATCTGACTGAAGAATAAATATCAGATATCAGTTATCCTGTGCTGTTTTATCTCTGAGCGGCACTTTTTTTGCACACGATGGGCTAAATGGCCAGGTCACAAGGATCCCGTAGGCTCAGAGAAGATTAAGGGAGGGGAAACACTGGAACAGCTGTTGGGAGACAGATGGTAGCCTCCCGTCTAGGCCATCTAGCGTGTTCTTTAACGTGCACAGAGTATGGGGCTCCCGCACACGGGGCCACGGTTTAACGTCCCATCCGAAGGACGGCGACCTTTACAAGCCCATCGGTGTCCCCTACTGACCGTAGAAAGGGCGGGGAATTTTGCGGAGATAAATCTCAACGTTTAACCAGCTCGGACTCGAAGCTGGGAACTACCCATTACGAGTCGGACGCGCTACCGACTGAGCCACCCGCTCCCCAGATATCGGTTAAACTGACTAAATTTCAGTTTTAAACAACATCCATTCACTACTTAAAATAGTTATAGAAATTTGAATGTTAAATAACAGAGATGTTAATCATAAGAATTAATTTCAGAAGTAAATTAAAACTTAAATATTATTTCAAAAAATTTATTATTTTTGACCATTTAACAAAATAATTTTATGTTTTAGAATCTCGTTCAAATAGGTCTCTCAATAATTGTCAGATTTAAACAAGTTTCTTAGGCCCGACTTTGTTGCTGTTAAGTATTCGAGCTTCCATGGCTCTTTAAACACCCCAAAAATACTGTTGAAAAACGAGGTTTAGATAAATTTGAATGAGATTTGAAATCCATCTACTCCTATTTTCACAGGAAAAGTAGGGCGGGGGTGGCTCAGTCGATAGCGCTCCTAGCTGTTAATCTGCAGTTCCCAGGTTTGAGTCCCGCCTGGGTCAGCGTTGATATTTATCTCCGCAAAACTCCACGCCGAGTCAGTTTGTGCACATTAAAGAACAGGCTGGATGGCCCTGACGGGAGGCTACCATCTGTCTCCCAATAGCTATTCCAGTGGATCACCTCCAACAACCTTCTCTCAGCGTCCGGAATCCTTGCACCAGAGAGCCATACCCTGTGCAATTTAGAGAACATGCCGGATGGCCCTGACGGGAGACTACAATCTGTCTCCCAACAGCTATTCCAGTGGATCACCTCCCCCAACCGTCTCTGAGCGTCCGGAATACTTGCACCAGAGAGCCATACTCTGTGCACTTTAGAGAACACGCCGGATGGCCCTGACGAGAGGCTACCATCTCACTCCCAACAGCTATTCCAGTGGGTCGCCTCCCCCAACCTTCTCTGAGCGTCCGGAATCCTTGCACCAGAGAGCCATACCCTGCGCACTTTAGAGAACATGCCGGATGGCCCTGACGAGAGGCTACCATCTCACCCCCAACAGCTATTCCAGTGGGTCACCTCCTCCAACCTTCTCTGAGCGTCCGGAATCCTTGCGCCAGAGAGCCATATCCTGTGCACTTTAGAGAACATGCCGGATGGCCCTGACGAGAGTCTACCATCTCTCTCCCAACAGCTATTCCAGTTGGTCCCCTCCCCAGAACTTCTCTGAGCCTTCCTGGTCCTAGTGACCTGGTCATTTAAGCCCATTGTGGGCAAAAAAAATGCCGCTCAGAGGTTAAACAATCCAACTTATGAAAATTTTATTTTAAAAATTACAAATTTATTGCAGAAAATTACAGATATTTTTTAAATTGACTCTCCGTTGACGTAGGATTATTTCCATTTCTCTATACCAGTAGTTGCATATAGCTGCATTCTACCAAACCAGTACTTTTCCAAAAAAAAAAAGCTCATCTTTCTCAGTACCATTCTTCAAATGCTTTACTCCTTTTGCTTAGTTTTTTTTTAATTCTTCGTCTCTTTGTAAACAACTTCACTTCCGAGGAATTCCTTCTCTTCCGTTTTCTTCGTTTTCTCCACAAGGATTGACCGAATGTGACGATGCTTTCCAAGAAGTCGTAAACAGCTACAAGAGATAAGCCTAACCACATCCCCAGGTAGCCACCGACATAGCTAAATATTTCTACACTCTGAAAGAGAAATGACAACAGTTAGATTTTTTTATGCATCATATAAGCTCTACATAGTATAGGCAACTACAGATAAATCCCGTTGTTGGGTTGTTTTACCTCTGAGTGGCACTTTTGTGCACATAATGGGCTAAATTGCCACGTCACTATGACCCCGAAGGCTCAGAGAAGGTTTAGTGAGGGGATCCACTGGAACAGCTGTTAGGAGACAGATGGCAGCCTCCCATCAAGGCCATCCAGTGTGTTCTTTATGTTGGGTTGTTTTACCTCTGAGCGGCAATCGCTTGCACAAAATGGGCTTAATGGCCAGGTCACAAGAACCACGAAGGCTCAGAGAAGGTTGGGGGAGGGGACCCACTGGAAAAGCTGTTAGGAGACAGATGGTGGCCTCCCATCAAGGCCATCCAGCGCGTTCTTTAACGTGCACAGGTTATGGCTCTCCCGTACACGGAGCCACGGCTTAACGCCCTATTCGATGGACGGCGGCCTTTTCCAAGCCCATCGGTGTCCCCTACTGACCGTGGGCAGGACGGGGAGTTTTGCGGAGATAAATCTTAACGCTGACACAGCTGGGACTCGAACCTGGGAACTGCAGATTTCGAGCCTGGCGCGTTACCGACTGAGTACCCCCACCCCTAAGTTTGGGGGATCCCTCCCAAACTGGAACAGCTGTTAGGAGACAGTTGGTAGCCTTCCATGAAGGCCATCCGGTGTGTTCTATAACGTGCACAGGGAATGGATCTGCTGCACACGGCTTAACTTCTCATCCAATGGACGGCGACCTTTCCAAGCTCATCGATGTCCCTTACTGACCGTGACCAAGGCCTAGATAAAGTTGGGAGTTGGGTTAGGTTTTTTTACCTCAGAGCGGCACATTTTTGCACACCATGGATGTAACTGGCGTACCCCTTTTATAGATAGATAACACTATAATTATGCTATAATAATACTATAGTTGTTATTTGGGAGATATTATATATATAGTTATTATTTGGGGATATATAATATATATTGTTATTATTTGGGGACATATTTAACTATAATAATAGTTATTACTTGGGGAGGGGACCAACTGGAATAGCTTTTGGGATAGAGATGGTAGACTCTCGTCAGGGTCATCCGGCATGTTCTCTAAAGTGATTATATCTCTGCAACACTCCCCCCTGGTCACCTGACCAGGGGGGGAGTGGTAATTTGTGCACACCATGGTCAGAGATTAAGCCATGGCTCCGTGTGCGGGAGACCCATACCCTGTGCACGTGACCAGGGGGGAGTGTTGCAGAGATAAATCGCAACGCTGGCCCCAGCATGACTCGAACCTGGGAATTGCAGATTACAAGACTGGAGCACTACCGAATAAGTCACCCCAGCCATGAAAGGTTGGGGACTACTTTTCTAGGAGAACACAAATCAATAACAAACTCTGGGGCGGGGGTGGCTCAGTAGGTAGCGCGCCAGAATCGAGTCTCAGGTGGGTCAGCATTGAGATTTATCTCCGCAAAATTCCCCGCCCTACCCATAGTCAGTAGTGGACACCGATGGGCTTGGAAAGGTCGCCGTCCGTCGGATGGGACGTTAAGCCGTGTCCCCGTTTGCGGGAGAGCCATACACTGTGCACGTTAAAGAACACGCTGGATGGCCTTGACGGGAGGCTATCATATGTCTCCCAACAGCTGTTCCAGTGCGTCCCCTCCCCCAACCTTCTCTGAGCCTTTGGGGTCCATGTGACCTGGCCATTTAGCCCATGGTGTGCAAAAATGTGCCGCTCAGAGGTAAAACATCCTAGCCCAACTCCCAACTTTCTGTACGCTTTTGGGTCCACGTGACCTGGCGATTTAGCCCATGGTGTGCAAAATAGTGCCGCTCAGAGGTAAAACAACCTAACCCAACTCCCAACTTTCTCTAGGCCTTTGAATCCACGTGACCTGGCGATTTAGCCCATGGTGTGCAAAAATGTTCCGCTCAGAGGTAAAACAACCCAACCCAAATAACAAGCTGAACTCACCTCATATTTTGGTTTATAGGTGAAATTAATTATTTCCATCCTATTAAACGAAACAAGTATCCCTGTCTCATGCCTGAAAGGAAAAAAAAAATGCAATCATATTTATATTACAGCTTTTATCTGTTAAGTACTATGAAGAAAAGCATCTTTATGTACAAGAACAATCATTGAATTCACGGATTGCCGTCTTCAACAATTAGCAGATTTCCGTGAAAATTAATAAATTATAGGTGGCAAAGAAAAGCAACTCTTCAAAAGAACGGAGCAGTTAATGCAATTTGAAACACGTTACCATAAACAAATTGACCCTAAGATATAACTAAGATGATCCTAATGATCGAAGCTTTTCTTACAATAGGGGTTCTCAACGTGGGTTAGGCGATAAAAGTTTTTGAGGTATACCGTGAGATCTCAAAAGCCGCTAGATCTAGAAACAATGTTTTATTCCCATTGTTATATTTTTCTACTCTATAAATATAAATATTATAATATATAATAATTTATATATATAAATATCTATATTACTATAACTATAGTTTTATCTATCTATACAATGGGTAAGCCAGTCACATACACATTTCCAAGGGGTACGTGAAGCATAAAAGTTTGAAAACCACTGACATATAAGCTTTATTTTATTCCCCATTGCTATACTATAACTATAGTTTTATCTATCTATACAATGGGTAAGCCAGTTACATACAAATTTCCAGGGCGTACGTGAAGCATAAAAGTTTGAGAACCACTGATATATATGTTTTATTTTATTCCCATTGTTATACTATAACTATAGTTTTATCTATCTATACAAGGGGTACGCCAGTTACATACACATTTCCAGGGGGTACATGAAGCATAAAAGTTTCAGAACCACTGATATATATGTTTTATTTTATTCCCATTGTTATACTATAACTATAGTTTTATCTATCTATACAAGGGTTACGCCAGTTACATACACATTTCCAGGGGGTACATGAAGCATAAAAGGTTGAGAACCACTGATATATATGTTTTATTTTATTCCCATTGTTATACTATAACTATAGTTTTATCTATCTATACAAGGGGTACGCCAGTTGCATACACATTTCCAGGGGGTACATGAAGCATAAAAGGTTGAGAACCACTGATATATATGTTTAATTTTATTCCCATTGTTATACTATAACTATAGTTTCATCTATCTATACAAGGGGTAAGCCAGTCACATACACATTTCCAGGGGGTATGTGAAGCATAAAAGGTTGAGAACCACTGATTTAGAGATTCAAGGAAAGTTTGAAAATAGGAATTTATTTATTACAAATAAAAAATAAAAGCTCTTTCCAAAAATCTATTATTTGAAAGAGACAGTTTTATATTATTGGGAAGAATTCTTTGCAAAATGTCGAAAAGAGTGGAAGTCGTTCCCTAAAAAAATATATAGAATCGTCTATAGATAGTGGATTATTTCTGCAAAAGGCGCACAAAAGCTAATTTTAAAATTGAATTTAAAAATTAATTATTTTGGAAAGGAAACGTGAGTACACGTAATAAGGATGTTCAAATACTTACCGATTCATAATTTCCTGTTGCAGAAGCAATCACATGGAAGGAAATGAAATTTATATAAATTCACGTTTTGTTTTTAACATATCAGTTAATTTATGTATTATAATTAGAAGAAACTGTATGAAATTAATAATACAGTGAAAAATACTCTTAATCTGCAGTTCCCAGGTTCGAATCCCAGCTGGGTGAACGTTGAGACTTATCTCCGCAAAACTCCCCGCCCTGTTCACAGTCAGTAGGGGACACCGATGGGCTTGGAAAGGACGCCGTCCATAGGATGGGACGTTAAGCCGTGATCCCGTATGCGGGAGAGCCATATCCTGTGCACATTAAAGAACACGCTGGATGGCCTCGACGGGAGGCTATTATCTGTCTCCCAACAGCTGTTCCAGTGCGTCCCCTCCCCCAACCTTTTCTAAGCCTTAGTGGTCCTAGTGACCAGGCGATTTGCCCATGGTGTGCAAAAAAGTGCCGCTCAGAGGTAAAACAACCGAACCCAGATTACCTTTCGTGATAGGTTAGAAGTTCAACATTATTTGCAGTTAAGTGAAATATTTTTAACAAACTTCTTCAAAATGATGAATACTGTCTTCAAGCTTATCCAAAAAACATGGTGAAAACAGTTCAAATAAGAAGAAATGCAATAAAGAAAAAGCAAAAGCAAATAAATAATCGGACACAGAACTGTAAAGTAAAAATGGAAGCCAAGGCATCACATCTTCATACTTTGAAAGTTGGCAGGAAATTAAGAATTACCCCTGCTACCACAGATGGCGCTACAGGTGGTAGTTCCGAATCGTCTATCTGTGCCAGCTAGTGCCTACGCTGGGACTATGCCAAGTACTATATAATGGTACCAAATAGTATCACTAAATAGCTTGGGTTGGGTTACCTCTGAGCGGCACTTTTTTGCACATCATTGGCTGAATGGCCAGGTCACATGGACCCCGAAGTCTTCAGAGAAGTTTGGGGGAGGAGACCCACTGAAACAGCTGTTAGGAGACAGATGGTAGTCTCCCGTAAGGCCATCCAGCATGTTCTTTAACGTGAACAGGGTATGGCTCTCCCGCACATGGGGCCAAGGCTTAACGTCCCATCCGACGGACGGCGGCCTTTCCAAGACCACCGGTGTCCCCTACTGACCGTGGGCAGGGCGGGGGGAATTTTGCAGAGACAAATCTCAACGCTGACCCAGCTGGGACTCGAACCTGGGAACTACAGATTACGAGACCGGCGCGCTACCGACTAAACCATCCCCGTCCCACACTAAATAGCAGCAGCACTTTCTGTAAGGTACAAAATCTGAGAACTACGTGAAGGTATGTAGTTGTATGCCTCGTATTCTAGGGAGCAACTGCATTTCAAAATGTGGTACTTAAGAATAACTTACCAAACTTTCTACATTTTCATGTTCTTCTATTTCCAGGAAAAAAGTTTTGGAACTGCAAAAGATAAAAATCATCAGATTGATATTAATAAATTCAATATAAATAATAAGTACACACTTAAGAACTGCTTGCCACAGAGGTCTGATAGGAGCCTGTTAATATAAATAAATAAATAAATACCTCCTGAAGCAGCTGCTTGCCACAGATGTCTGACAGGAGCCTGTCAGTTTATTATGCCACAGTAGATCTGAGAGGATGCCAGGACCTCAGCAGAAAACAACACGAACATCCATGCCTTACCCGGGGCTCGAATCCAGGTCCCGTAGATCAGTAGCCAAGCGCGCTAACCACTCGGCCATGCACCAAAAATAAGATTTGTGAGAAAGGCGAAATATCAGCATAAAGTTATGACAAATATACATGGTTTATCCAAAGCTCGAACCCAGGTCCCTTTGATCAATAGCCATGCGCGCTAACCACTCGGCCACGGGATGCAGTACATTAATTATCTTCAGGATTTTCAACAGAAAATGAAGCATGTATGAAGCTCTCAAGGCCAGCATCAATAATGATAATAATAACAATCATAAAAAATAAAATTAATAAATAAAGAGGGCGAAGGGAAAGAAATTTAATGGAGCAGAAAAAAGCCAAAAGTGGGAGGTTGATTTGAATTGTTTTATCTCTCAGCAACACTTTTTTGCACACAATGGGCTAAATGCCCAGGTCACAAGTACCCCGAGAGCTCAGAGAAGGTTGGGGGAGGGGACCCACTGTAACAGCTGTGAGGAGACAGATGGTAGCCACCCGTCAAGGCCATCCAGCGTGTTCTTTAACGTGCACAGGGTATGGCTCTCCCACACACGTGGTCACGGTTTAACGTCCTATCGGACGGACGACGGCCTTTCCAAACCCATCGGTGTCCCTTACTGACCGTGGGCAGGGCGGGGAATTTTGTGGAGATAAGTCTCAATGTCGGCCCATCTGGGACTCGAACCTGGGAACTGCAGATTACGAGCCTGGCACGCTACCGGCTGAACCACCACCGCCCGAACGTGCTGGAACTTCCTTCCTTGGGTCCGTGCGCTCTCACGCACAGCGAGCCAAGGCTAAACACCCCATCCGACGGACGGCGGCCTTTCCAAGCGATCGGTGTCCCCAACTGACTGAGGTCAGGGAGGGGAGTTTTTCGGTGACAAACCTGAAAGCTGACCAAGCTGCGACTCGAACCTGGGAACTGCATATTACGAGCCTGACGCGCTACCGACTGAGCCATCCCCGCCTCTGAAAGTAGGGGGTGGGGTCAAGGGATTGGATCTCCATTGCAGTATAAAATATTCTTCCTCGCTTTACAGGTTTTCTTGAAAAATGCGTGCAATATACAGTAAGTTTAATAATTTTTTTGCCCCATAACCTTTAGGAACATTCTCAAGGTGGGGGAAAATCACGACCCCTTTTCCCCCCAGGGGCGGAGGTGGTTCAGTCGGTAGCGCGCCAGGTTCGTAATCTATAGTTCCTAGGTTCGAGTCCCAGCTGGGTCAGCGCTGAAGTTTATCTCCGCAAAATTCCCCGCCCTGCTCACGGTGAGTAGAGGATACCGATGGGCTTGTAAAGGTCGCCGTCCATCGGGTGGGACGTTAAGCCGTGGCTCCGTGTGCGAGAGAGCCTTACCCTGTGCACGTTAAAGAACACGCTGGATGGCCTTGACGGGAGGCTACCATCTGTCTCCCAACAGCTGTTCCAGTGGGTCTCCTCCCCCAACCTTTTCTGAGCCTTCGGGATCCATGTGACCTAGCCATGGTGTGCAAAAAAGTGTCGCTCAGAGGTAAAACAACCCCCCCCCCTCTCTAGATGCAGCGCTTCAACTTTCAAAATATAAATAAAGCACAGCATCTTCATTATATTTAAAAATATAAAAAATATTTAACTTAAACTGGAATAGGTGGCTGAATCAGGAAAAAAGATCGCAAATTAAAATCCATCAATCAGGAAAATATCCGAATTAAAAATAAATGAGTCAGAAAAATGTAAAAATATGCATAATTTCGATAATAAAGAGAAATATTACAAATACTTACTGACAAGCCGATGGACAACGGAGAGTACACTTGTTAAATGTTTCCGGCGTTGTGCTGTTATAAGCTGTAGAAAAATAACAGCCAAGATTAATATTTTGGAAATAAAACAGATAAAGGAGCACATATTAATTTTTTATCTTTCTATCATATACATACACAAGCAATAAATCATCTCATACAAAGTACCGCCCCCAAAAATTTGACGTTCTTCATTTACAGGCACATATACAGGATTTATTTTCGGGGAGGGTCCGAAAATGTAGTTTCAGAGGGGGGGAAGGGGTGCTGAGAATAAAAATTAAGCAAAGTTTCCCAGTGATTTAAATATTGCAACGGACAGTAAAGGTTAAAATGATATTCTATGTGGAATAAAATATTACAATTTTTTTTATCTATTTTTAGTTTCGGACATATATTATGGGGCTAAAATATAATTATAGAAAGTCAAATGTTTTGGATTTCAAAGCAGGTAGGTAGACAAGTTTCAGATTTCTTATAAGACGGCTGGATTTTCAGGGGGAGGTATCGTAGATCGTATAATCATCTTCGATGTACCGGGTAATAATTTTACCCCTAACCATCTCCATCATAAAGATATGCCTATTTGGCATGAGTAAGAACAAAATATATAAGTAAACCATCCTTAGGTGGGACGTGGGTGGTTCAGTCGGTAGCGCACCAGGCTCGTAATCTGTAGTTTCCAGGTTCGAGTCCCAGCTGGGTCAGCGTTGAGATTTATCTCCGCAAAATTCCACGCCCTGCACACGGTCAGTAGGGGACACCGATGGGCTTGGAAAGGCCGCCATCCGTCGGATGGGACGTTAAGCCGTGGCCCCGTGTGTGGGAGAGTCATACCCTGTGCACGTTAAAGAACACGCTGGATGGCCTTGACGGGAGACTACCATCTGTCTCCCAACAGCTGTTCCAGTGGTCCTTCTCTGAGCCTTCGGGGTCCATGTGACCTGGCCATTTAACCCATGGTGTGCAAAAAAGTGCCGCTCAGAGGTAAAACAACCCAACCCACCCTTAGGTGGGCCCCTAAAGGCAAACATAAGAAAAACTAAAAATTGCAGTAAAATTGTATAAGAAACCTAAAACGGTTAGGTCTCCCCAGAGAACGCTACCGTTTTAGGCCTCTTGTACTTGTTCGAAACAGTATGATACGGACCAGGGGAGAGGTGTTGTATTGACACCCAAGTCTTTAAAATTTAATGCAGTTTTAAAATTTTACAGGTAAGTATTTTTTTAAAAAGTTGACAGATAATTTTAGACTGTTCGATAATAATTTTTTATATTGGGATATACAAAAATAAATACTTCTCTTTCGTATTTTTTGTTGAAAGCAAAAAAAAAAATAATAATCAGATACAGAAATCCAAAGTAAGATGCCAAGATGTCCACCTACTTTGAAAGTTAGTGGGAAAATTAAAATTACGGCCAGCTGCTAAAAGTGGCGCTGCAAGCAGCAATATTGATCGTCCATCTATTGCCAGCTTTAGCGCGTCATTTGCTAACACTAATGTCAATATATTGTAGTCTTCTCATTAGGGTCGCGATTTTTAAAAATAAATTTGTGTATATATATATAAGTCTATTTACGGAACAACAGTGTAAAAATATTTCAATGAGATCGACTTACCACGTCCGCAGAAAAATTCCGTCTCATCGTACGACACGTAATCGCTGTAAGTACATCCTAATACGTGAAATGTGGTGTTTTTCAAACATTCTTCAGTGCACAGCTTAAAAAAGATGAAAATTAAATGAAAATATTGACTCACTAACAACTTGGTGAATAGTTTCTTTAATTAATTTCTAATTAGAATGACGAAAATTGGAAGAAAAAATTACACTGCTGTAAAAAATATTAGCTATCGCAAAAAAAGAAATAATTGCTTACTAAAAATTTTAAAAACCCATTTCAACACAAAAGCAAACATTATTTAAAAACATTTCAAGAAATGGAAGCTAAAAGGAAACACGATTTTTGAGAACATTAAAATTCTATATTAAAGAATGGAATTTTTTTTTAACTTCTTTAGTCCTTATGTGACCTTATAGGAATAATAACTGTGGAGTGTTTTAACTCTGAGCAGCACACTTTTTTGCACATAGTAGGTTAAATGGCCAGGTTACAAGGACTCTGAAGACTCAGAGTAGGTTTGGAAGGATGGGACCCACAGATGGTAGTCTCTCGTCAAGGTCATCCACCGTGTTCTTTAATGTGCACGGGTTATGGCTCTCCGGCACACAGAGCCACGCCTTAACGTCCCATCCGACAGACGGCGGCCTCTCCAAAGTCATAGATATCTCCATTCTGACTAAAAGGCATTGATCAGAAAGAGTTTGATGGAGATAAATCTTAACGCTGGACTACTTGGGACTCGAACCTGGAACTATAGATTTCAAGCCTGGTGGCCTATCAACTGGCAACCCACACTAGCTAAAAAAATTTTTACATTAAAATAAATTTTTAAATGATACAATTCTTCGAAAATTGTTTTTTATATCACATGTAATAAATTTACAGTTAATACAGGAATATTTTAAACTTTTTGTTTCAGTTTACATCTATTTTTTTTCAATTTTCAATTTATTTATTTACTTTTATTTTGAAATTATTTAGTTATATATTTATTTATTTATTTATTTTCATTTTCAATTTATTAATTAGTTTATTTATTTTCATTTTCAATTTATTAATTATTTTATTTATTTTTATTTTTAATTTATTTATTTACTTTCATTTTCAAATTATTATTTATATATTTAAATTTCTATTTAATATTCATTTATTTTTATTTTCAATTTATTTATTTATTTTCATTTTCAAATTATTTATTTATTTATTTATCTTCATTTTCAATTAATTTATTTATTTATTTTCCATTTCAATTTATTATTTATTTTCGTTTTTCAATTAATTATTTATTTATTTTCTTTTTCCTTTTTTTTATAGAATTTTTTTTTTGGCTCCGAATACATGACTATCGTTCTCCAAACGTTATAGATTAATCAACTTAATTCGGAACTTAAAAAGGTTTATGATTTATTCTCTTTTAATTTTCCAACTAAATCTTCCCCAAGATCTTTATTAATCTAAAAAAATTTTCAAAAATTCAAACGAATTAGGAATAAATTTAACAGTAGACTTTCAATCCAATTACACAATCAAAGTGAAGAATTTTTAATTTTACGCACTTTTTCATCCAGAGGTCCTTCTCCTCCTCGATATCTCCAATTCGGCATATAGTCAGTGCAGTTCGTGGTATATGGTGCTGGCAACATGTGTTTTTCATTCTGATAGATATGAAAACAAAGTAAAGCATTCAATAAAGTATTACACCAAGTGTCTTCTTCAAAGAATACAAAAATGAGTTTTGATGCGATTGGAGTTGGGATTGGACTCAATTTTCCGAGCCTTGGCCAGAATTATTTCGATAATTACTGAGCCCACCTGAGCCAAGGTCACCTTAATACACCAGGCTGGACAACAGTTAAGCAAAAACGAGGTAAAAAAAATGGAGAAGAATAAAATATACATAAAAATTGAAACAATTTAAAATGTCTAAAGTTTAATTGAAATCAATTTATTTTCAAACAATGTAAAATAAAATAATTTAATCATTACGACTATATTAAAATATTTAGGAATATTTTAAAATTTGCTTTGGTTTTGTTTTGGGACTGATAAACCTCCACCTATATATATGCTAACTCTTCAAAAATAAACTTTTTTTTTTCTTCAAAAAATCCGCTACGGAAGTTAAAGAACATTGCACTAATAAGAAAAAGGATCAATTTACCTGTTTAACAAATAACTGATAGAAGAATCCGGCTTTTAGGGAATATCCGACACTGAAAGGATTCACTAAAGTCCGAGGGTCGTGAATTGCCACTTGATAAGCTGTAGGACTGGCGGTGTAAAAATTGTCATCTGCTTTGGTACTCAAAATTAACAAGACTTCTGAAATGTATGATAATTAATAAGCTTTAGTAATTGCTATCAAATTATCAAACAAAATTTCACTTATAAGGAATGTCTTCTCTGTAAAAGAGAAAATTTCGAAATGAATATTTTTATCTTTTTTTTTTTAATTTGACGAATTTATGTTTTTAAATAAATAGCCATTTATTTAGGGGTGAATACACGTTGCATTTTTTCACATGTAAGGATGCCGTTTCGTGGCTTATTAGTTGGTGTGATTGGCAATTAATCAAAGGTTTCGAGCCCCGCAGGATAAGGAATGGATGTTTTCTTTCTTCCGTTGACCTCCTGTTGAGGTCTTTCTTTCCTCACTTATCTTCTCTTAGGCATTGTCCTTCTACTGAGATCTCGCCTTCCTCACAGATCCACTTTACACATTGAACTTCTACCGAGGACTCGCCTTCCTCACAGATCTTCTCTAATCTTTCTACTGAGGTCTCTCCTTCTCATTGATCTTCTTTACGCATTGACCTTCTACTGAAGTCTCGCCATCCTCACAGATTATCTTTACGCATTGTCGTTCTATTGAAGTCTCGTTTTTCTCACAGATCTTCTCTACGCATTGTCCTTCTACTGAGGTCTCGCCTTCCTCACAGATCCTCTTTACACATTGTCCTTCTACTGAAGTCTCGCCTTCCTCACAGACTATCTTTACGCATTGTCCTTCTATTGGAGTCTCGTTTTTCTCACAGATCTTCTCTACGCATTGTCCTTCTCTACTGAAGTCTCGCCTTCCTCACAGATCCTCTTTACACATTGTCCTTCTAACGAGGACTCGCCTTCCTCACAGACTATCTTTACGCATTGTCCTTCTATTGGAGTCTCGTTTTTCTCACAGATCTTCTCTATGCATTGTCCTTATCTACTGAGGTCTCGTCTTCCTCACAGATCCTCTTTACACATTGTCCTTCTAACGAGGACTCGCCTTCCTCACAGATCTTCTCTAATCTCTCTACTGAGATCTCTCCTTTCTCACTGATCTTCTTTAAGCATTGTCCTTCTACAGAGGTCTCGCCTTCCTCACATATTTTCCCCATGCACTGTCCTTCTACTCAGGTCTCACCTTCCTCACAGTTCTTCTCTATACATTGTCCTTCTACTGATGTCACGCCTTCCAAACAGATCTTTTTTACTCATTGTTCTTCTACTGAGATCTCACCTTCCTCACAGATCTTCTCCATGCACTGTCCTACTGCTGAGGTCGCTCCTTTATCACTGATCTTCTTTACTCGTTGTTCTTCTACTGAGATCTCTCCTTTCTCACTGATATTCTCTGCGCATTGTCCTTCTACTGAGATCCCGCATTCCTCACAGATCCTCTTTACACATTGTCTTTCTACCAAGGACTCGCCTTCCTCACAGATCTTTTATAATCTTTCTACTGAGATCTCTTCTTCCTCACAGATCTTCTTTACGCATTGACCTTCTACTGGAGTCTTGCCTTCCTCACAGATTTTCTTTACGCATTGTCCTTCTATTGGGTCTCGCTTTTCTCAGAGACCTTCTCTATGCATTGTTCTTCTACTGAGATCTCGCCTTCCTCACCTATTTTCTCCATGCATTTTCCTTCTATTGAGGTCTCACCTTCCCCACAGATCTTCTCTGTACATTGTCCTTCTACTGAGGTCACGCCTTCCACACAGATCTTCTTTACGTATTGTTCTTCTAATGAGATCCCACCTTCCTCACAGATCAGGTATATAACATAAAGGTATTTTACTGATCACTTGACCTACATAAGGTCAGGGGTCAACGACAATGCAATCAACGTAATAATTAATGTAACAATGGAAATCAGAAATCAACTCAAGATATTCTTCAATCTTTTGTAATCTTAGGTAACTGAGACATCAATAACCATAGTCGGATGAGATGTTGTATTTTCAAACAATTTAGTGGAGGTTTTGACAATATATCCATTAACATCACTTAGCTTCGACCACGATGGTTGCATGTCTGATTAATGCTGCAGCAGCGACACCTGTGGGAAGATGATGTACTTATAATAAAAAGAGTTGGTAATGATGTATCTTTTGCACTGTAGAAGTAACAATGCTGTAAAAAAAGGGTCCTGGTCTAGTAAAAAATATAGGGGGGGGGAAATAAACTCATCTAAGCTTAAAATTAATAAGAGGGAATTTTTTCCCTGTTTTTAGAAATCTTTAAAAATATAATATATATAAATTTGTTATTTGGGTTGTTGTTTTACCTCTGAGCGGCACTTTTTTGCACACCATGGGCTAAATGGCCAGGTCACATGGACCCCGAAGGCTCAGAGAAGGTTGGGGGAGGGGACCCACTGGAACAGCTGTTGGGAGACAGATGGTAGTCTCCCGTCAAGGCCATCCAGCGTGTTCTTTAACGTGCACAGGGTATGGCTCTCCCGCACACGGGGCCACGGCTTAACGTCCCATCCGACGGACGGCGGCCTTTCCAAGCCCAGCGGTGTCCCCTACTGACCGTGGGCAGGGCGGGGGAAATTTTGCGGAGATAAATCTCAACGCTGACCCAGCTGGGACTCGAACCTGGGAACTACAGATTACGAGCCTGGCGCGCTACCGACTGAGCCACCCCCGCCCTATAAATTTGTTAATTTTTGCTTCTATTACTTTTATTAGCATTCCCAATGAGGGGAAGTTGGGGGTTCCCCCTCCCCCTTAGATTCGGCCCTGCTATAGAATAAATACTATTCTGTAAAACAAACTAATCTGGGGTATTATTTTGCGAATAACCCTCGTATAAGGTGCATTTATTTACATTTATGATTTGCGATACATTTATTTACCTAAAGTTTGATAAACTAAGCATATCCATGTAATTGTGTATCTTGTTTTATAGTCCTGATAGTTGTTTTTAGTGAATTCTACTTGTTTATAAAATTTACTTCTTACTAGCATTGTTTACTTCTTGTAAGTGAACTTGTAAATGCATTAATTCTGCATTCTAATTTTGATTTATAATGAATACGGATTTGTTACGGTTGTTTCACTTCGAGCGGCATTTTTTTGCACACCATGGACTAAATGGCCAGGTCACAAGAACTCCAAAGGCTCAGAGAAGGTTGGGGGAGAAGACCCACTGAAACGGCTGTTAGGAGCAGATGGGAGTTTCCCGTCAAGGCCATCCAGTGTGTTCTTTAACGTGCACAAGGTATTGGTCTCCCGCACACGCGGCCACGGCTTAACGTCCCATCCGACGGGAGCGGCCTTTCCATGCCCATTGGTGTCCCCTACTGACCGTGGGCAGGGAGTTTTGCGGAAATAAATCTAAACCCTGACCCAGCTGGGACTCGAACCTGGGAACTGCAGATTACGAATCTGCAGTTCCCAGGGGCGGAGGTGGCTCAGTCGGTAGACTGAGCCACCCCCGCCCTTAATAAATACGGAGAGAGAAAAAGTGTCTCTAATTCTGCTTCTTTGCTTAAGCCAACTGAATAATTTAAGAAAGAACCACAATATATTTATCAAAATAAAGACAAAACAAGAAGAAATGGGATAAAAAAATTTCTTACCTCGATTTTTAAAAATCCCTTTCGATTCGGAATTCTTTTTCTTCCAGAGTGAATTCAGGACATAGCAGTTGTTCGGTAATCCTAAATTGTCCACGACACCAACCCACTCGAGTTCGATCCTAAAACGAATAAATTATGGTACGTTGCATTACATAATTTTTTGCCACCTCTGAGTCACTGTGGTTGAACGTCGGTCACTAGTGTCGCTTCAACTGACGGTGTCCAGGTTCGAATCCTTGACTGGCATGATTGTAAGTTTATGTGTTGTTAGCTTTAACTGAGGCAGTGGTCAGCAGTTGCTTCGGTCTTAGTAGGGCATGGGAGTTGTTAAGGGAGGGAGCATTACAGTTTGGGTAGGTGTACGTATTGGGTTGTTTCACCTCTGAGCGGGGGGCGGGGATGGCTCAGTCGGTAGCGCTCCAGGCTCGTAATCTGTAGTTCGCAGGTTCGAGTCCCAGCTGGGTCAGCGTTGAGATTTATCTCCGCAAAAATTCCCCGCCCTGCCCACGGTCAGTAGGGGACACCGATGGGCTTGGAAAGACCGCCGTCCGTCGGATGGGACGTTAAGCCGTAGCCCCGTGTGCGAGAGAGCCATACCCTGTACACGTTAAAGAACACGCTGGATGGCCTTGACGGGAGGCTACCATCTGTCTCCCAACAGCTGTTCCAGTGGGTCCCCTCCCCCAACCTTCTCTGAGCCTTCGGGGTCCATGTGACCTGGCCATTTAGCCCATTGTGTGCAAAAAAGTGCCGCTCAGAGGTAAAAGAACCTAACCCAACCTCTGAGCGGCACTTTTTTTGCACACCACGGGCTAAATGGCCAGGTCACATGGACCCCGAAGGCTCAGAGAAGGTTGGGGAAGGGGACCCACTGGAATAGCTGTTGGGAGACAGATGGTAGCCTTTCGTCAGAGCGATCCAGCCTGTTCTTTAATGTGAACAGGGTATGGCTTTCCGGAACAAGGACCCCAAAGGCTCAGAGAGGGTTGAAGGAGAGGACAGACAAGGTATTGCTCTCCCGCAGACGGGGACACGGCTTAACGTCGCATTCGACGGACTTCCAAGACCATCGGTGTCCGCTACTGACCGTGGGCAAGGCAGGGAATTTTTGCAGAGATAAATCTCAACGCTGACCCAGCTGGGACTCGAACCTGGGAACTACAGATTACGAGCCTGGCGCGCTATCGACTTAACCACCCCCGCCCCAAGCATGTATTGAGTACGTTACTCTTGCAAGTGAAAACCCTGATGACTGATAATGACTAGTGTTCAATTGCCACTATTTACATCACGTATTTATTTTCATACATATATATATAGCTTATTTAGAAAAGGTCACGTCTTTGGCAAAACTACTATAGGCTCTTGTTCAATTGTACAGATTAGCGATTCCGAAACTTTTCTGCAAAATGTAAATTATTCTTTTACCCTTCTTTCGAGCACTTAATCTTCTTCTCTTTAGAGACCCTTGATGAATTCTATAGAGCAGTGGTTCCCAAACCGTTCTGTAAAATGAAAACGCTGCTTTTATTCTTTCTAGAGCTTCTTAATCTTGTTTCCTTTACAGGCCCTTCAGAAATTGTACATAGCCAAGAACGTAGCCAGGGAAGGGGACAGGCAGGGTCTGGTACGAATCCTCATACTTGTCCATGTGCTTTCAATCAAACTTGTCCATCTGCTAATCATGTGCTAACTACTGTACAGTCGCTCAAAAAAAGTATCCGAACACTATGCTTGATTACAGAATTTAGAAAAAATATCTGGTAAAGGATTTTTTTAGAAATTTGTCGAGATCTGGCAACCTTTGTGTAATGTACACGTTTGTACACAGTTTGCGACTGTACACCAGTCACAAACTGGGGTGGGGGAGTCCTGGACCTTGGGGTCAGCGAAGGACTTTTTTGGACCTTTTTTCTGGACCCTTTTTTTGAGCGACTGCACAAAACTCACAAACTGAGGTGGGGGGGGGGGGGGTCCTGGACCTTGGGTTCAGCGAAGGATGCCCTGTGTTAGAGGAAACGAAACCGCCTGCTTGGCCATCCTTACTGAATTGCAGCACCTCGCAGACTCTCGTTAATTTCCAAAACTTCCAAGTTCCGTGGTCAGCTCACGTGACCTGAATGTGGAGAGGCGAGGACAATGAGGGGATGCGCTTTAGTGCGACCAATAATCTGGGCTGATGCTACATTCCTCCGAAGCTCCCTGGGCTACAACCACCCCAAAGCCTGGCTGGTAGAGATTCCTCGGCTTCGCATTTCGGTGCTCTTTGTCCACTTGGGAAGTGGGTCGCCAGTTTGTCTATTAGCGACTCTACTCTTTTACCCAGATGAATTACAGGCCTGTACAAAGTAGGAATTGTTTCTAAAATCCTTTTCCATCTTATAGGTACAAATTAAAAACATTGTGGTGAATTTGCTCATTAATATGAGTAATCAACTGAAAACCAAAACTGAGTTTTGATGCGAAGTGAGACGCAAACTTGAGGTTTGACGTGAAATGGGATATGAGCCCACCAAAAGAGGATTTAATGCTGTAAAGAAAGGAAATATTTACATTTTTACGAAAAAGCTTGAGAACCACTGCTCTGTACAATTCTTCAAAGGTATGTAAAAGAAAGAAAATTACATGCTCTAAAAAGAAGCATTTACATTTTACAGAAAAACTTGGCAACCACTGCTCTGTACAATATCTCAAGGCTTGTAGAGGGAAGAAAAGTAAAGGTTCCAAACTGAGGGAAAGAAGAATTTATATCTTATTGAAAAACTTGGTAACCACTGCTCTGTACAATATCTCAAGGGCTTGTAGAGGGAAGAAAAGTAAGGGTTCCAAATCGAGGGAAAGAAGAATTTATATCTTATTGAAAAACTTGGCAACCACTGCTCTGTACAATATCTCAAGGCTTGTAGAGGGAAGAAAAGTAAGGGTTCCAAACCGAGGGAAAGAAGAATTTATATCTTATTGAAAAACTTGGCAACCACTGCTCTGTACAATATCTCAAGGCTTGTACAGGGAAGAAAAGTAAGGGTTCCAAACCGAGGGATAGAAGAATTTATATCTTATTGAAAAACTTGGCAACCACTGCTCTGTACAATATCTCAAGGCTTGTAGAGGGAAGAAAAGTAAGGGTTCCAAACCGAGGGAAAGAAGAATTTATATCTTATTGAAAAACTTGGCAACCACTGCTCTGTACAATATCTCAAGGGCTTGTAGAGGGAAGAAAAGTAAGGGTTCCAAATCGAGGGAAAGAAGAATTTATATCTTATTGAAAAACTTGGCAACCACTGCTCTGTACAATATCTCAAGGCTTGTAGAGGGAAGAAAAGTAAGGGTTCCAAACCGAGGGAAAGAAGAATTTATATCTTATTGAAAAACTTGGCAACCACTGCTCTGTACAATATCTCAAGGCTTGTAGAGGGAAGAAAAGTAAGGGTTCCAAACCGAGGGATAGAAGAATTTATATCTTATTGAAAAACTTGGCAACCACTGCTCTGTACAATATCTCAAGGCTTGTAGAGGGAAGAAAAGTAAGGGTTCCAAACCGAGGGAAAGAAGAATTTATATCTTATTGAAAAACTTGGCAACCACTGCTCTGTACAATATCACAAGGCTTGTAGAGGGAAGAAAAGTAAGGGTTCCAAACCGAGGGATAGAAGAATTTATATCTTATTGAAAAACTTGGCAACCACTGCTCTGTACAATATCTCAAGGCTTGTAGAGGGAAGAAAAGTAAGGGTTCCAAACCGAGGGAAAGAAGAATTTGTATCATATTGAAAAACTTGGCAACCACTGCTCTGTACAATATCTCAAGGCTTGTAGAGGGAAGAAAAGTAAGGGTTCCAAACCGAGGGATAGAAGAATTTATATCTTATTGAAAAACTTGGCAACCACTGCTCTGTACAATATCTCAAGGCTTGTAGAGGGAAGAAAAGTAAGGTTCCAAACCGAGGGAAAGAAGAATTTATATCTTATTGAAAAACTTGGCAACCACTGCTCTGTACAATATCACAAGGATTGTAGAGGGAAGAAAAGTAAGGGTTCCAAACCGAGGGAAAGAAGAATTTATATCTTATTGAAAAACTTGGCAACCACTGCTCTGTACAATATCTCAAGGCTTGTAGAGGGAAGAAAAGTAAGGGTTCCAAACCGAGGGAAAGAAGAATTTATATCTTATTGAAAAACTTGGCAACCACTGCTCTGTACAATATCTCAAGGCTTGCAGAGGGAAGAAAAGTAAGGGTTCCAAACCGAGGGAAAGAAGAATTTATATCATATTGAAAAACTTGGCAACCACTGCTCTGTACAATATCTCAAGGCTTGTAGAGGGAAGAAAAGTAAGGGTTCCAAACCGAGGGAAAGAAGAATTTATATCATATTGAAAAACTTGGCAACCACTGCTCTGTACAATATCTCAAGGCTTGCAGAGGGAAGAAAAGTAAGGGTTCCAAACCGAGGGAAAGAAGAATTTATATCATATTGAAAAACTTGGCAACCACTGCTCTGTACAATATCTCAAGGCTTGTAGAGGGAAGAAAAGTAAGGGTTCCAAACCGAGGGAAAGAAGAATTTATATCTTATTGAAAAACTTGGCAACCACTGCTCTGTACAATATCTCAAGGCTTGCAGAGGGAAGAAAAGTAAGGGTTCCAAACCGAGGGAAAGAAGAATTTATATCATATTGAAAAACTTGGCAACCACTGCTCTGTACAATATCTCAAGGCTTGTAGAGGGAAGAAAAGTAAGGGTTCCAAACCGAGGGATAGAAGAATTTATATCTTATTGAAAAACTTGGCAACCACTGCTCTGTACAATATCTCAAGGCTTGTAGAGGGAAGAAAAGTAAGGGTTCCAAACCGAGGGAAAGAAGAATTTATATCTTATTGAAAAACTTGGCAACCACTGCTCTGTACAATATCTCAAGGCTTGTAGAGGGAAGAAAAGTAAGGGTTCCAAACCGAGGGAAAGAAGAATTTATATCATATTGAAAAACTTGGCAACCACTGCTCTGTACAATATCTCAAGGCTTGTAGAGGGAAGAAAAGTAAGGGTTCCAAACCGAGGGAAAGAAGAATTTATATCTTATTGAAAAACTTGGCAACCACTGCTCTGTACAATATCTCAAGGCTTGTAGAGGGAAGAAAAGTAATTGTTTCAAACCGAGGGAAAGAAGAATTTATATTTTACAGAAAAACTTGGCAACCACTGTTCTGTAGAATTCTTCAAAGGGTTGAAATGAAAGATGATTAAATGCTATAAAACAAGAAAAAGAAGCATTTATATTTTTTCGAAAAAAGGCCATTATTTTCGATATATTCGAGGAGAAGACGGAAGCACATATGGTCTTTACTTCTATTCTTCTGAGTGTCAATGACCGAAGAGATGAAACAGTCAGTGATCCCGATGAAATTGAGCTCGTTAAAGAGTTCACACCTTTTTGAAGAGAAACGTCACTGCAGTTGAGAAGGAGTCAGCACATATAGATCACGATTAGAACGAATTGTGACCTCTATTTGAACTTGAACGACGTTGTACCTCGAATTTTTTAACGCTTCTGAAATCTGTGACTGAAGTTACCTCCTGGTGATAATTTTCAAAGCTCTATCATTTCTGTGTTATAGTAAGAAGTGGCATTGTCTCTCCCCCACCCATCGTTCCACATATCCCTTAAGTTGGCTAATGTCCTAGAATACAGAGAAAATGATCTTAAGAAAAAGCATAAAAGGAAAAGAAATACAAAGGATTGCATTGGTATGCAAGATATTCCAATGGTATGCATAAACAGTGCGGGATTTAGGGGGTAACCCCCCATGGGTGCACAAAGATTACTCAATTCGTTAACCAGATACAGGGGTTGCCCACTTTTCCTTTGAACCAGATACAGGGGTTGCCCACTTTTCCTTTGAACCAGATACAGGGGTTGCCCACTTTTCCTTTGAACCAGATACAGTGGTTGCCCACTTTTCCTTTGAACCAGATACAGGGGTTGCCCACTTTTCCTTTGAACCAGATACAGGGGTTGCCCACTTTTCCTTTGAACCAGATACAGGGGTTGCCCACTTTTCTTTTGAAACAGATACAGGGGTTGTCCACTTTTCCTTTGAACCAGATACAGGAGTTGCCCACTTTTCGTTTGATCCTTTTAATGCAACATTTTAAGTAGTAATTCTTCATGAAATAATAAAAAAGCTAGCTTACCCTTCTTCCAGTTCGTTATTGAATTCCATCATGGTGTGTTGAGAAATTATTACAGAACGCTCAGTTCCCATATTCTTGTATTTAGCTCTTTGGAGTTTTGGCAAGTCCTGTGCATCAATTGCAGGCTGGGATAAAAATCGAGAGAAACTTTAATTTTTTAATGAAATTAACCTGAGTGGTCAAATTATTTGGAACAAACTCATAAAAAAAACTCATTTAAATTAGTCACTAATTTTGCATTGTATCATTTTCTAGGGAATCCTAGCTTGAAATTTATACTCCTAAATTTCATTAATGACTTAATGCTTGGTCGCATGTACCATGGTAGAGTTCCCAAATTTCAAAGGTTTCAGTTCTCTGTAGATAGTTCTCATTCCAATGGGTTTTGAAGTACTGTTAGCGGTCATCTCTCACAGCTGATGAACTCAACTGATTCCCAAATTTCAAAGTTTTCAGTTCTCTGTGGATAGTTCTCGTTGAAATGGGTTTTCAAGTACTGTTAGCGGTCACCTCTCACAGCTGATGAATTCAGCTGATTTCCAAATTTCAAAGATTTCAATTCTCTGTGGATAGTTCTCGTTGAAATGGGTTTTGAATGGTAGTATTAGTGGTCATTTCCTTCAGCTGATGAACTCAGCTGATTCCCAAGTTTCAAAACTTTCAATTCTCTGCGCATAGTTCTCGTTGGAATGAATTCCTAACCATCATTTCTCTCATCTGATGAGTTGTAGCAGCTACGTTTTGTCGTACAATTTGTGCCAACAAACGCCTGTCTGTCAGACTTTTTCCCCCGCATTTGCCACAGTTGGTAGAGTTTTGTTTTCCGTTGCCATTCTCCATACACTAGGGATATTGTGTCCCATGATTTTCGGCTAAATTCCATCGCCTCCGTTACGAATACTCCTGTCCATCGAGCTCCAAATATGAGCCCCATTTATAAGTCAGTCAGATGAGTCTTTTTTTCTACCATGTGGCACATTGCTTTCTATCTTGCCTTTACGGCTTTTATAGGACTTCGAAATGACTCAGAATAATGACGTCAGTGAAAAAAATTCCATACATTAGCACGTTTCATAGCACTTCATACATTATTATTTTTCTAATACACTTCATAATAATTTAACCAGGCTGCGTGTATTAACAAAAAGCAGGCAAAACTAGAACAGTTCAAAATAATAATTGTTATCGTTTCAAAATCTAATATAGAGCATTCTAAAAAAAGAACTACAGTGGACCCCCGATATAACGCGCATGTCGGGCGGGAAACAACACCCGCGTTATAAGGTGAAGCGCGTTATACCGAGCGGCGCGGTGGCGACACAATAAATTTCACAATGTAATCTTTTCTTTTACTCATCATGCATACAATAATTAAACACTATTCAAAATACATGCAGGAACTCAATACATACACAATTACTCAATACGCAGTAACAATAAAACGCGATACTCACTAACGCCGCACGGACCTGTATAAACATGTTTGAACTTATCGCGAACATCGCCCGCGCTACAACCGAGTGCGCGGTATAGCGAGCAGCGCTATAACGAAGGTCCACTGTATTATGAATATTTAGGACTACTGTTATCAAAATTATTCCTTATAAAATTGAACTTCAAAGGATTTTAAAAAATAACAAATAGTTTTTCTAATGCAGTGGTTCTCAAATTTCGAGATATTGCACATAAAAGGAAATTTACAACCATTTCGTTGATACTTTCTGCCACTGATTCTCCATTTAACTTTTCCCATTTATTCAAACACTTATCAATCCTAAATATTAATGTTATAAACCCAAAAAGTAACGTAAAACATGCCCATAACATGTACGGCATACACTCTCTCAAATAGAGCCTGATAGAAAGGGTCATTATTGAAGGCAAATTGCACATGCTCGAGACTTTAAAAATTTGTTTTCACTTTTAACAATAAATATTTTGGAATTAAATATCACGTTTTCAGGTAGTTAATATATATGTTTTAAAGAATTTCATGTTTCTTGTTTATTTAACTGTATTTTTGTAGTGTCGCCACCCTTAACTTTTTATTGCGGAGGTAAAATAATGTTCGGTGAGCAAAAAAGTTTCAGAATCGGTGATCCAATGAAATACTTTCAGAATTCACCGTACATTTATAACTTATTTTTCTGGTGTTTAAATATTATCACTAAATTCTTACTATGAGAGCAGAGACGTAGAGGTGGGATTATGGTTGGGAGGGGCGGGGTGGTAAGAGAAAAAAAAAATTCCAAACTCGGAAATTAAATTTTGACAACTGCGAAAATAAGTACTTTACATAAATAATTTCATTGTGTCTCTGTCAGGGACGTTCCCAGGATTTCGTTCCGTGGGGGAAGCGGGATGAGTTCCCCGAAATTTTTGCAATTTGCCTCGACTTCAATACTTTGCCATAATTTTACAAAGAAATAATCCCTAAATCAGAAGTAAAGGATCACAGAATATGTCCTGTAGACATGGAACTCATGAAATAATAAGCTGAAAACCTCATCTGTATTTCACAAAGTGGCTTTGAATTTTGACAACTGCCCTAGATTTTGCCAACTCCCCTTAATAATAATAATACCTCCTCAAGCAGCTGCTTGCCACAGAGGTCTGACAGGAGCCTGTAAGTTTAATACACCATAGTAGAAAGATCTGTGAGGATGGCGGGTCCTCAGCAGATGTTTTGCCAACTGCACGCGGTGTTCCCAGGCGATCACCCTCCTAGGTACTGACTTCGGTGTTCAGCTTGGTACTGCCCTTAGTTTTAGAAAAAAAAACTTAATTTTCACAAATCACATGGGTTTTACTAAATCACTTCAAATTTTACCAACTTCGATTTACTTTTGGGGGGGGGGAACCTCCACCCTGCTACGCCCCTAGCTATGAGTATGAAAAACATCGAATTCCCAGGTTTCAGAAGTAAAATTGAATTTATGTTGCAAATGTTGTTTAGTGTTAGACACGTTCGTGTTTTTTTTTAATTCATGATGACTTTTCAGAAATTATGCGCATTAGGCGCTCTTTCTAGCTCTCTGGAGTAAAACGTGGTAAAATCGAAATTCAAGGGTTGGGTTGTTTTAGCCCTGAGCGGCACTTTTTTGCACACCATGGGCTAAATGGCCAGGTCACATGGACCCCGAAGGCTCAGAGAAGGTTGGGGGAGGGGACCCACTGGAACAGCTGTTGGGAGACAGATGATAGCCTCCCGTCAAGGCCATCCAGCGTGTTCTTTAACGTGCACAGGGTATGGCTCTCCCGCACACGGGGCCACGGCTTAACGTCCCATCCGATGGACGGCGGCCTTTCCAATCCCATCGGTGTCCCCTACTGACCGTGGGCAGGGCGTGGAATTTTGCGGAGATAAATCTCAACGCTGTCCCAGCTGGGACTCTAACTAGGCGCTCTCTAGAGTAAAACCTGGTAAATTCGAAATTCAAGGGACAGAAATCATTTTCCTATTACGGAAACCTAGTTAGTTCGAATTTTGCAAACACAATAAAACTATTTATTAAATAATTTACTGTCGGTTTGTTAGCTGTATTCTTATAGAGGCTAGACAGAAATCCGAGGAAGAACAAAGAATTAATCATCTATTAAATAAACAGGAATTATAAAATGCTTTAAAATATAGATATTAATTACCTGAGAGCATGATATTTAATTCCAAATGATTTATTTTGAAAATTAAGAAAAATTTATTATTATACTAACCACTACACCACCAATGGCTAACCTTTCCTCACCTTATGTGACGTTACAAACCTTCCGAATTATTTTTATTTGATTCACACAGTGGCGTCATCTATCCGGGATTATTTCATGAGTTCCATGTCTATAGGACTTATCCTCTGATTCTTTACTAAACTTTCTATTAGTCTATTAAATAATAGAAATGCTAATTTTATCACTATTGCAGTTATGATATTAATACTGCATAGTTAGATCTCAAAAAATTTCATCAGCAACACATTCAAATTTTGCCTGATATTTAAATTGTGAAAATTCAATTATACTTGCCAATTTTTCCGTCTTGTTAATTTTCTTGCTGCTGCATTTGTAGTTTCTGAGGCAAAAAGCTGAAATATTCTTCTCAGGTGAGCAGAGACTTGGTAGCTCACGGCAAAACAGCGATGCACTCAGTCTAGGACATTTAAAAAAATAATAACGAGTTAAAGAAACTGATTAACGAACAGTACTCATAAAGAAGATAATAATGATAAATGAGACACTTAAGATATATTTGAAAAAGATATATTTCCAACCAGACTGTAATTTTCCTCTCCAGGCATGTCTGTCCTGAGCTACAGCTGCTGCATTTAACCACTCTAGGCTAATTCTAACAAGGGTTTCAGGTGGGTTGTTTTACCTCTGAGCAGCGCTTCTTTGCACACCATGGGCTAAATGGCCAAGTCACATGGACCCCGAAAGCTCAGAGAAGGTTGGGGGAGGGGACCCACTGGAATAGCTGTTGGGAGACAGATGGTAGCCTCCCGTCAAGGCCATCCAGCGTGTTCTTTAACGTGTACAGGGTATAGCTCTCCCGCACACGGGGCCACGGCTTAACGTCCCATCCGACGGACGGCGGCCTTTCCAAGCTCATCGGTGTCCCCTAATGACCGTGGGCAGGGCGGGGAATTTTTGCGGAGATAAATCTCAACGCTGACCCAGCTGGGACTCGAACCTGGGAACTACAGATTACGAGCCTGGCGCGCTACCGACTGAGCCACACCCGCCCCCAGGTCACAAGGTCGAAGGCTCAGAGAAGATTGGGGTTGGGGACACAGTGGAACAGTTGTTGGGAGACAAATGGTAGCCTCCCGTCAAGGCCATCCAGTGTGTTCTTTAACGTGCACAGGGTATGACTCTCTTGCACACGGGCCACGGCTTAACGTCCCCATCCGACAGACGGCGGTCTTTCCAAGCCCATCAGTGTCCTCTACTGACCGTGGGCAGGACGGGGAAATTTCCGGAAATAAATCTCAACGCTGACCCACCTGGGACTCGAAACTGGGATTCTACCAAGGTCCTGTTTGACATTGTCTGCCCAACGCATCCTAGGTCTTCCACTTTTTCTGATACCCTTAGGCATACTGTTCATAATCAACCCTCTTTGCCAATCTACAGCTATGCATATGGGTAGCATGGCCAAACCAACGCAGTCTCTCTGTGCACAATATGCTGCTCAAAAGAGGTTGATGACTCCTTCTTCTGACCTCATCATCACTTACAAAGTCGAACCACCTAATGCCCAAGATACTTCGTAAGCATCTAGAATCAAAGGCATCAGGTTTCTCGTTATCCTGCTTACAAATGGTCCATGTTTCGCTATCATAACTAACCTTAGAAAGAACCAAACTATTATACAGTCAAATTTTAGTCTTTATATGTACTCGCCAATTTCTCTGTAGAGAAATAGATTCTTTAGTCCAAGGGATATTCATAGATTCTTTAGTCCCAGCAGCAATTCCATATTCATAGATATTTCATAGATTATTTAGTCCCAGCAGCAGTTCCATATTCATAGATATTTCATAGATTCTTTAGTCCCAGCGGCAATCTCTATTCTTCTATTTATCTCATGCCGCACATCACCAGTATCTGTTATATAGCTCCCAAAACAATTAAACTGAGACGCTTGTTCAAGAGTAGTGGGGAGGGGGTGGCTCAGTCAGTAGCGCGCCAGGCTCGTAATCTGTAGTTCCCAGGTTCGAGTCCCAGCTGGGTCAGCGTTGAGATTTATCTCCGCAAAATTCCCCGCCCTGCCCACGGTCAGTAGGAGACACCGATGGGCTTGGAAACGCCGCCGTCCGTCGGATGGAACGTTAAGCCGTGGCCACGTGTGCGGGAGAGCCATACCCTGTGCACGTTAAAGAACACCCTGGATGGCCTTGACGGGAGGCTACCATCTGTCTCCCAACAGGTGTTCCATTGGGTCCCCTCCCCCAACCTTCTCTGAGCCTTCGGGGTCCATGTGACCTGGCCATTTAGCCCATGGTGTGCAAAAAAGTGCCGCTCAGAGGTAAAACAACCCAACCCAAATTGTTCAAGAGTACAGCCATTCAAAGCAACTGAAGCACTATCTGCCTGACCAATTTTCATCACTTTAGTTTTTTCTATGTTTATCACCAAACCTACTCTATTACCATTCTCAGGAACAGCCCTAATGAAAGAATTCATTTCATCAACATCATTAGCCAACAGGGACAAATCTTCTGCATAATCTAATTCAGAAATTTTGAAATCTCTAAACCATTTAAGGCCAAAATCTTTCACTGGCAAAGAATTTCACATAACATAATCAATAAGCAAGCAAAACAGAAAAGGAGACAAAATGCACTCTTGTCTAACTCCACTAACAATGCTAAATCAATCGCTGCAAGACGTACCAATTCTCAAACACGACTCAGTGTTATTACAGAGAGTTCTCATTACACTAACTAATTATCAGGTATCCCACGTGATCTAACAATCAACCACAAATTATGTCAATCAACAGAGTCAAAATCCTTTTTGAAATCTATAAAGCTAGCAACCACAGGTTTCTGAACTAAACATTTCTCAAGAATATGCCTAAGTTAAAATATTTGATCAATACATCCCCTACCACTTCTGGATCCACACTGTTCATCACGCAGTTGTTCATCAACCAAATTCTTAATTCTGTTAAGTATAATCATGCAAAGAATATATATATGTATGCATGTTAAGTAAATCATGCTTTACCTGGAACAGAAAGTATATTAATTCACTTATAATTTTCGTAAGAACTGCGATCTCCTTTTTAAAAAATGAGAAAAATGTAGCTCTAGTAAAATCCTTTAGAACAACACCTTTATCATAAAAAATATTCAAAATTTCAATCAGCCATGTGACAATACAAATGTGCCCAGCTCTACGCATTTCAGTGGTGATTTCGTCCACCCCTGGGGATTTATGCAGTTTCAATTTAGAGATAGCCAATGCGACTTCGGAATGTAATATAGGACCATCATTAAAGCCAGTAATGCACCTATCCTCATTAGAAACAATGGGAGTAGAAATAATCGCATTATTTAGAACTTCTCTGAAATGCTCAGCCCACTTAGCCATCACAGAATCCTCACCTTCAACCACCTTGCCATGTTTATCCTTCAACCCCGAGTACCTGTGCGTTTCTTCCCACAAATAAAACATTAACAACCTGGTGCAATTCCCTGCTGTTCCGTTGTGTAACTGCTTCCTCTGCTTTGTCAGCCAAACTATCAAGCCTAAAATTCTTATCAGCTGTTAACTGATCTTTTACATGTTTATTAAGCTTGTTATAATGCCTTCTGTTAGGACTAGTAGGGTGTTGATTCATATTAATCCTGCACTTCCTTCATTCTGAAATAAGTTCCATAGCCTTATCACTCAAATAATTTTGTTTCTTCTGTTCCCTTTTACCCAAAAGAATATTGTTAGTTTCAAGAAAAGCCTGTTTGAACTGGTCCAATTCTTTCTCAACTTCAGCAGTAAGCAAACCACGATTGTCATAATGACTAAGTAGCCTATCATGGTATGCTTTGGCTGTATCTGTATATTTCAGACATTCAGTTTTGAAGGTAATTTTTTAACTTTAGCACAACATTTCTTAAGCTTCAGCTGCAAGACACTTTTTGACCAGGTCAGAACTAATTTCGGCTCTCCTGTATGATCTGGTATTCCTAACTGAACTAGCTCATTCGCTGATAATTAAAATATAATGTATCATATTCCTATGCAGCCCATCGGGTGAATCCCATGTGTACTTATATGTCAGGGTGTTTGTAATAAATGTTAGTTATTCATAAACCATTAAGTTTACTTACATGTAGAAGACGTTTGCCATTGGAACTACCAATGCCAAAGGGACCTAAAACTCCTGCCCAAAGGTCAGAGTCAGTACAAACTTTAGCATTGAAGTCACCTAGCACAAGAGAAATATCACCTTTCTTCACAGAATTCAAAAATATCCAGAAGCTGGCTGTAAAACGTATTCTTCTCGTTCTCATCAGAGTCCTCTGTGGGCGTATAACAACAGATGACATTCAAGTCTGATTTTTGTTTTAAATTTTGCTCTAAGAAATCTTTCATTAATGCAGCCATATCCTAGAAGTGCATCACTGGCGTGTCTGCTGAGAAGCAAACCGACTCCTTGGAGATGCTTTCCATCCTCCCTCCCTGAAAATAAAAATTTAAAGTTATTTGAAGTTAGTACCAAATTTAGCATTGAAGTAAACCCCTCACTCCTCCTTTTTCCCTGAAGACAATGTTTCTTAAGGATAGTGGGGGACATGGTAGCCTCCCATCAAAGCCATCCAATGTGTTCTTTAACGGAGTCCTGTCCATCTGGTCCTTTGCAAGTCTAGAATATCTGGAATTTCGGCATGATGATATCAAGACAATAATCTCTATGTAACGTCCTCACGTTCCACGTAGTTGCAGAGAGAAAATGATTAGCAGGATTTTTAAAGAAACTAGGTTTATTGAGACAGGTAGGGCGAACAATATCAAATAGCCACATGATCGCAGGCATGGGGCAAAGACCTGTTCCTCTTCCGCTAAAGGCTGAAATCACCGATGCTGGTAGGAACTTCAGTCACACCTTTCCAAGTGGATCTTTTCAAGAGCCATATAGCCTGCTTGAGACACATATTACTCCAGTTTAGGCTTGACGATGCCCAACTAGCTAAGTAAGGTTCAGGTACCTGCGCTGGCCTGTGATTAGGATTATCCACCAGCTGATATAAGGTATCCCGTGCTTCTGTTCACTTAGGGCTGGCAACCCAGAAGCAAACAGAAAACACAGCGGCAGATTCTCCCTCAACAGAGGCCCACCAGTGCAGCAAGTCCAGGATCCATAATAAAGCTCAAATCCATAAACAAGTCCAGTCTAGTAGGTAAATATGGTCAGCACCATGACCCTATGAAGTTGACCACTCCTCAGTAGAGTTGAAAAAAAGGAAAAATGGCCATAGATAACCAGATCAGTAGGCCACACTGAACTAGCAGCTGTCCTCTTCCGTTCCCTTCCAAAAGAGAATATCTATTTTGAAAGGTACTAACAGCCTGCACCACGAAATTCAGGGGTCGGACATTAGGTGCTAGACAAGGTCGGTTCTGTGCATCACCACTGGGGATTGGTACACAGTTCTCCTTCCATTTTATGCCCAGCTACCGTTTATAGACCTTTCTTATTAATCTCATTCAAAAGCAACATTGGAAATTTAAGTTGCCTCTCCTGATCATAGATGACGCCATGAGCGACAATGTTCGGAAAATTTATAAATCACATTGCGGAAGCGAATGACGGAAACGGTAGTTAATTTAGTGGCTAGAACACTGTGGTATGAATCTGGTTCGAGTTCCAAGCTGTCAGCAGAAATCACTTTTTTTTCACATATGAATTTATTGAATTTTACATCGTAATCCCTTGTTTACTACCCACACAACCACAATATCCAGGAAATATGCATAAGGTTTCGAAAATGACTACTGCATAACCAATAGTTATCTAAAATATCTTTTGGATATTTTCTTGAGATTGTGGTTGTGTGAGTATGGGTTGGGTTTTTTTTACTTTGACTGGCACATTTTTGCACATAATGGGCTAAATAGCCAGGTTACAAGAACCACGAAGTCTCGAGAAGATTGGGAGAGGGGACCCACTGGAACAGCTGTTGAGAGACAGGGTATGACTCTCCTGCAAACAAATCCACGGATTAATGTCCCATCCGACAGACGATGGTCTTTCTTAGCTCATTGGTGTCCCCTACTGACCTTGGACAGGGCAGGGAGTTTTGAGGAGAGAGATCTCAACGCTGACCCAGCTGGGTCTGGAATCTGGGAACTGCAGATTACGAGCCTGGCGAGCTACACACTGACAACCCCCCCCCCCCCCCACACACACACACACCCTGTGGATATGGATTCATAAAATTGGAAATTATGTTATTAAAGAGTGCTTTCGCCAGAACGTGTCTGGTTGCAAAGATAAATAAAATATTTCCGGTTGGATTAGATTGGATTGTTTTACCTCTGAGCAGCACTTTTTTGCACACAATGGGCTAAATGGCCAGGCCAAAAGGACCCCGAAAGCTCAGAGAAGGTTGGGGGGAGGGGACCCACTGGAACAGCTGTTGGGAGACAGATGGTAGCCTCCCGTCAAGGCCATCCAGCGTGTTCTTTAACGTGCACAGGGTATGGGTCTCCCGCACACGGTACCACGGCTTAACGTCCCATCCGACTGACGGCGGCCTTTTCAAGCCCATCGGTGTCCCCTACTGACCGTGGGCAGGGCGGGGAAATTTTGCGGAGTATATTTCTGGTAAAATAAAAAGATTAGTGAAATAGTAATATATGATATTAAAGATGTAAGGTATAATTTGTGTAAATTTATATTAGGCTTTCCTAAATAGCTCTACTCACCCATTCTGGTTGCATACAGTAATGGCTGGCATCTCTATGATGTTTGGATTAGTGATGAAAATGTCCACAACGGTGGGATAGGACCAATACACATGAAGGAAGGAATGTGTGTGGAAGATGAATCCAACCAGACAACAGATGTACAATATTGTTTTTAAAAAATTTTTCACATTAATTTTGTCTTTCGAAATTAAAAGTGTCCTTGCTGTCAAGCTAGGGAGCAGAGCCATCACACTTTGTAATTGTCTCGACGAAAATTCATCCTGCGAAATATTGAACAAATGTTATTTTACTAATCAATATCTTTGAACAAATGTTATTTTCCTATTCAACATCTTTCAACTAGTGTTATTTTACTAATCAATATCCTTCAACAAGTGTTATTTTACTTATCAACATCTTTGAACAAATGTTATTTTACTAATCAACATCTTTGAACAAATGTTATTTTACTAATCAACATCATTGACCAAATTATATTTTATTATTCAACATCTTTCAACTAGTGTTATATTACTAATCAACATCGTTCAACAAGTCTTATTTTATTAATCTACACCTTTGAACAAATGTTTTTATTAATCAACATCTTTGAACAAATGTTATTTTATTAATCAGCATCTTTGAACAAATGCTATTTACTAATCAACATCTTTGAACAAATGTTATTTTACTAATCAGCATCTTTCAACAAGTGTTATTTTGCAAATCAACATCTTTGAACAAATGATATTTTGCTTTTCAACATCTCTCAATTAGTGTTATTTTACTAATCAACATCTTTGAACAAATGTTTTCATTAATCAACATATTTGAACAAATATTATTTAGTAATCAACATCTTTGAACAAATGTTATTTTACTAATCAACATATTTCAAGAAATATTATTTTAATAATCAACATCCTTCAACAAATGTTATTTTAATAATCAACATCTTTGAACAAATTTTATTTTACTAAACAACATCTTTGATCAACTGTTATTTTACTAATAAAATCTTTGAATCCTCGAGGTCTTTGTCACCTGGCTATTTAGCAATTGTGTGTAAATAAAAATATTTTTTCAAAAAATATATTTGGAAAAAATAAATATATATTTCATAAAAAACAAAAAAATATATTTGACGCATACATCAAAACGTTACTTGACTCTTTAACCGTTAATCGAAAATTTACTAAATCATTATTAAAATTTATATCGTTAAATCATCCTCATCTAGTATTCTCATAAAACGCTTATTTCAAAAGTTATGAATCGTCGAAATTTACTTCCTCCATTGGCAACACTTTGGCTGGAGTAGTCACTGACTGTATTACAAAACAATAATGCATTTCAACATTCCACAATATCTTTCAAGCGTCGTATCTGAAGTAATAAATGACATAATATTAAACAAATAATGATACACACCTTAATTTATTAACTTTGAGACTTACGGTTCATAATATAGCGAATTCTCCATAAAAAATCACTGTAAGAAATAAATACACCAGTATAAGAGATAAACATCTTATTCTTCTAACTTCCAAGGCATCACTGAAGCATTTCTCTTTTGCATTCTGATTTCTAGACTACTCAGAGCATCCTTTATCTTTCCTCGTATATCATTCGCAAATGTCTCTATTGATAAATCGATTTCCATTTGTTATTCTTCCGTTTACAGTGGTCACGATAATTCCAAACCAAACCTACAATTTAGGAAAAGAAATTTTCAAAAATAAATTACAAACATGCATTGCCCATTTGTAATCTTGTCTTCCAGTGTTGACTTTGAATCTTCAACAAATACGCACAAGATATTTTGCTCTTATTAGGCCTTATGGTCGTCGTACTTTCGAAACCAAACATTGTGCTATGTTCCTTTTGCTATTACCCAATTTATGGAATTGGATTTTTTTGAAAGAATACGATTTTTGGTAAATTGTTGCAACTCTTTCTTCTTTTCAATGGTAGGTCTAAAAATGCCTATTGATCCTGTTATGGAAAGAAGAGTTTGGTTAGAATGCAAGCCACTTTTACAGGGCTTTGGATTGTTTTACCTCTGAGGGGCACTTTTTTGCACACAATGGGCTAAATGGCCAGGTCATATGGACCCCGAAGGCTCAGAGAAGGTTGGGGGAGGGGACCCACTGGAACAACTGTTGGGAGACAGATGGTAGCCTCCCGTCAAGGCCATCCAGAGTGTTCTTTAACGTGCACAGGGTATGGCTCTCCCGCACACGGAGCCACGGCTTAACGTCCCATCCGACGGACGACAGCCTTTCAAGGCCATCGGTGTCCCCTACTGACCGTGGGCAGGGCGTGGAATTTTGCGGAGATAAATCTCAACGCTCACCCAGCTGGGACTCCTACCTAGGAACTGCAGATTACGAGAATGGCGCGCTACAGACTGAGCCACCCCCGCCAGGATATACGGTTAAGCCTTGGCCCCTTGTGCGAGAGATTCATACCCTGTGCATGCTAAAGAACACGCTGGATGCCCTTGATGGGAGGCTAACATCTGTCTCCTAACAGCTGTCCTCTCTCAATCTTCTCTGAGTCTTCGGGTCCTTGTGACCGGTCATTTAGCCCATTGTGTGCAAAAAGGTGTCCCTTAGAGGTAAAACAACCCAATCCAACGTGTTCTAGTCGTTACGGTCTAGAACAGTTCTAGTAAACAACATAAATATGATTCTGCGATCTGTTTCATATGTAAATTGTAGGGCGCTTTCTTGGTGATTTATCCAATAATTATCCGTTGATTAATTTCTTGGTGATTTATCCAATAATTATCCATTGATTAATTTCTTGGTGAATATATTCATAGATATCTTCATAGTGAAATGATGGGTATGCGGACGTTTGTTGTGTTAGGTCTCAGTTTGTTACCACATGTGACGTAGTTTAAATCGCCGATCTTTTATTTTCATCGTCAATCCATTTCCTAAAATCGATCGCAGTGCAATCGCAGTTCAGAGGATTATTAACTCCGCATTAGAGTGAAGTAACTGCGACTGCCAACGAAATCCCTGGTTGGTGGGTTCAAATATCTCAAATCGTTATTACTCAAATCGAGATACTGAAGCTTTGGTGGCGGAATCCACCAGTCGAGAGTTTTTAATAGATTGTGATCCACAAGCAGCTTCGTCAAGTCGTTCAATACGACTTCGATAAAAGTGGACAAGTTTTCCAAATAATTATAGCTAAAATAGACAATGGATCTTTGAAATTACTGTACGCTGGATAATTTGTGAGATTCTGGCCTGTACAGTTTGAACCCGGGTGGGGGTGGCTCAGTCGGTAGCGCGCCAGGCTCGTAATCTGCAGTTCCCAGGTTCGAGTTCCAGCTGGGTCAGTGTTGAGATTTATCTCAGCAAAATTCCACGGTCAGTAGGGGACAGCGATTGGCTTGGAAAAGCCATCGTCCGTCTGGATGGCCTTGACGGGAGGATACCATCGATCTCCCAAAAGCTGTTCCAGTGGGTCTACTCCCTCAACCTTCTCTGAGCCTTCGGGGTCCTTGTGACCTGGCCATTTAGGAAAAGCCGCCGTCCGTTGGATTGAACGTTAAGCCGTGGCCCCGTGTGCGGGAGAGCCACACCCTGTGCACGTTAAAGAACACACAGGATGGCCTTGACGGGAGGCTACCACATGTCTCTCAACACCTGTTCCAAATGGAATTCCTCTCCCAATCTTCTCTGAGCCTTCGGGTCATTTAGCCCATGGTGTGCAAAAAAGTGTCGCTCAGAGGTAAAACAACCCAGTTTAAAACCGTGGCGCTGTACTCTCCACTCTTATAACAACTACACAACAACGGACAGGACTTCTGTATAGGACATCTAAAATCTGATGAGTCAAAGGATGTGATCGTATTTTTACTTAATCCTTTCACGACCAAGGGAAACATTTTTCCCATTTTAAAATTGGTGATTGTCGTATTTAATAATAACCTTATCTGCATTTTTTATACAGAATGTCAAAATAGAACGTATGCCGAACGCAATTACGTAAACGGGAACGTTTAGAAAACAAAAACAGAACCGTCAGGACGCATAATATATGTACTATGTGCAATGTCCATCTTTGCCTCACTGCCAAAAGAAATTGCTTCGCAGAATATCATAATTAGCACATCATTTTGTATAGTAATTTTATTTCATAATTTTGTATTATTTTAGTTAACATTTTGTTCTAATAAACCAATAAATAAAAGACATTGCATAATAAGCCTCTATAATTTGTGTTACCTTTATAGTCCATTGGGAAAAATATTTCCCATAAAATTCAAAAAAAAAAACTACACATTGTTATGTATTTTTCTTATGATTTTTATTTATTTTACGTCTAAACAAACTAAAATAAACAGTTACATACTAATATTTACTCTTAGAAACCTTATGGTCCTGAAAGGGTTAAACGATAAGGTGAAGTGCATCTTAGTGCATTCCTATCAATCACGTTAATGGGGATTTGTAATTTTCCTGTGTTTTTAATCACGCTATAAAATTCGAAAAGATGGTAGTCACATTGGAACGGATTTTCTTTAAGGAGGTATGAAATGTTCTGAAACTGTGACATAGTATGTGTATTCGCTGAAGTCGTATTCAATGTTTCATTTTCGAACAAATTCCTTCTCACCATTCCTAATCCTAAATCTGCCACGCGAACAGTAGAAATCGAATTTCTGCTCAAAGTAAACAGAAAGTTATTTTTCTTAATTTACAACAGATTTAATGAACTTATTGAATTTTTATCCGAGAAAAGTATTTCCATGGTGACATTTTTTTTTGGGGGGGGGAGGGTAATCTGAAAAATATCTTTTATGAAATTCTGAGACAAACCGACGATTTTTAAATATGTCATTTCGTTTTTAGGGGCGCGGCAGGTTCGTAATCTGTAGTTCCAAGGTTCGATTCCCAGCTGGGTCAGCGTTCATATTTATCTCCGCAAAATTCCCCGCCCTGCCTACGGTGAGTAGAGGACACCGATGGGCTTGGAAAGGCCGCCGCCCGTTGGATGAGACGTTAAGCCTTGGCCCCGTGTGCGGGAGAGCCATACCCTGTGCACGTTAAAGAACACGCTGGATGGTCTTAACGGGAAGCTACCATCTGTCTCCCAACAGCTGTTCCAGTGGGTCTCCTCCCCCAACCTTCTCTATGCTTTCGGGGTTTTTGTGACCTGTCCATTTAGCCCATGGTGTGCAAAAAAGTGCCGCTCAGAGATAAAACAACCCAACCCAAAAATTTCGCTTTTATCGATCTTGATGGAAGTGATACAATTGTTGGCCAATTGAGTCTTTCGAGCTCTCTTAAATGCTGCAGAAATGAAGGAGAAAAGTGAACAAATTAACAATTCGCATTCATCTTAAGGTGCTTGAGTTACTTTAATCTGCTTAAACTACAAGGTGACAGTGTATCTGCGCCTAGCAATTATCTCTGGAATCCAAAATATTCCAGATTTCTTTGATTGAACAGTAGATCCGCTGGAATGGTCTGAAAAACGTTATCACTGAGATCCAAACATTGTAGCTCGTATAGATTGTAAAAATCCCGACTGCAAGAGTTTCGAAACTGTTTCCGTTCAGCAGCAAGTATTCTAACGTTCTTGTAAACAAGAATAAATCGTCGTCCAGCATTCGAAGAGCACAATCTGAAGCAGAAAAATTCTTTAGTTCTTCCGAACTACGCAGTAAACTTCCAGGTAGTGACGTAACGTGTACATTCTTGCTGAGATCGATCGATCTCATTTCCTTAACTGAGCAGAAAAAAGCTTTCGTCGATTCTTCTCAATCCGCTAGTCATTAATTTAATGTTCAAAAGTTGTGGAACGTTTTGCAGGAGATCTTGTGGTAATGATTTCAGAATGTTTTTATATAGATCTAATTTTTTGAAGAGATGTTAGGCTTGTTAAATGTTTTCTAGTTATTGTTAACAGTCGGTTCGATGATAGGTTGGGTTGTTTTACCTCTGAACGGCACTTTTTTGCACACCATGGGCTAAATGACCAGGTCATATGGACCCGAAGGCTCAGAGAAGATTGGAGGAAGGGACCCACTGGAACAGCTGTTGGGAGACAGATGGTAGTCACCGGTCAAGACCATCCAGCGTGTTCTTTAACGTGAACAGGGTATGGCTCTCCCGCACACGGAACCACGGCTTAACGTCCCATCCGACGGACGGCGAGCTTTCCAAGCCCATTGGTGTCCCCTACTGACCGTGGACAGGGCGGGGAATTTTGTGGAGATAAATCTCAACGCTGATCCAGCAGGGAATCGAACCAGGGAACTGCAGATTACGAGCCTGATGCGCTACTGGCTGAGCCACCCCCGATCCCATTCGATGATAGGTCAAGCATTTGGAGTCCTGTTAACCCATGGAAGATGCCTTCGTCCAATTCCGTAAATCCACTCTTGGTAATTGTCAGTTTCACCAGTTTGGCGTTCTTGATATAAGTGTTTTTTAATATACGCCCAGGGCTATCTCAATCACGATTCTCTTCAGTTTTTTCAGACGCGAGAAAAAGTCGATCGGAATAACAGGAAAACGCTGGTGACGGAAGACGAATTTGGTGACCCATTCGTCGTTTAAAATGTCAGCGAAAGCTTCTTTGCATTCTGGAAACTCGTAACAAATTTAGTTACAAGTTTGGATTTGAACTCAGCTGTATTTGCTGAGAGTGAAACTGTATTGATCTTTCTCGAAGTCAAGTGAAGAATTCCAAGCGACGGGTTTCAAGAAAACCTGAGATTTCAATTCAGCGGAATAATCGCTGTAAGATATTAACAAAGCAATGTCAAGTATACCGAGCTCAAGCGACAGGTTTCAAGAAAACCTGAAATTTCAATTCAGGGGAATAATCGCTGCAAGATTTTGACCAAGCAATGTCAAATATACCGAGCTCGCATTCGTAGGTGATGTTCGTCACTTGCCTTCGGCAGAATGGAAGATTTGGTAGATTGATAAGTGTGATATTCAGAAGGGAGAAATATATTCCAAGGTCAATGATGCAATGGAGGTTGTTTCTGTTTCTAGTCTCACAGTCAGTTCCATCTGGAAAGAAAAAAATAGAAATTACTTAAATTTAACAACAGCGGAGTGGGAGTGATCAGCAGTTCCCAGTTTCGAGTCCCAGCTGAGCCAGCGTTGAGATTTATCTCCACAAAACTTCCTGCCTTTTCTACGGTCAGTAGGGGACACCGATGGGCTTAGAAACACAGCCGTCCGCCAGATGGGACGTTAAGTCGTGACTCAGTGTGTGGAAGAGCCATACACATTTCACGTTAAAGAATATGTTGGATGACCTTGACGGAGGCTACCATCTGTCTCCTAACAACTATCCAGTGGGTACCCTCCCCAAATCTTCTGAGCCCTCGGGATCCTTGTGATCTGGCCATTTAGCCCATTGTGTGCAAAAAGTGCCGCTCAGAGGTAAAATAACCGAATCCAACGCATTCAACATAAAATAGTGGTAGATGTCACTGTGTAGAAATCAAGAAGTGCCGAATTAATTTCTGGATGATAAATATTAATGATCCCGTTAATAAATATATGGATGTTTGTTTAGGTGAAAAATATGAAATCATTATTAACATTAATAAGTCTGCCTTATCTTTTAAATGAGTCTATATTCCAAAATCCAGGTAAATGTAATTGTTAATTTCTCTAAGTGACAGTAGATTCAATCTCAAATCGTGCAATTCCGTATCTTTTATGTTTCATGAATTAAAAAGCATGCAACACATATATTTCACAACAATTTTATTATTTTTATTCGTTGTTATAATATTTATTCGGTTACAAAATTAACAGAAAAATATTGTTTTGATTTGGAAACTTATAAACTTTATTCAAGAGAATCCAAAGCTAGTTGATTCCAAAGGTATTGAGGGCATTCCTCATACAGTTCTATATAAAAATGAAAAAATAGGTGATTTTAGGACAGAGAAAATAATCATTTTCACGTAAAATATATAGTGTAGTATAGATAGTTTACATGAGATATAAACATAGCCATTGACCTTCTAGAGGCGTTGACCTATGCCTTCCTATATACACACACATATATATATATATACGCATAACGCCCTATAATTATATATATATATACAGAAATATAGATAATCGTCTATATATAGATACCTACCTATATACATAATGGCTTATAAGTAATGGTCTGCATACATAAAGATCTATATATACCTAGCCACACACACACACACCCATACACATAATGGCCTAAGTTACCTAGCCACACACACACACACACCCATACACATAATGGCTAAGTGATGCATACCTATCTATATACATGCATCACTTTTGTCAGGTTTGATTTAAACCCTCCAATCCGTACACCAGTTTTCAAAAGATGAAAGCATGATTTTCATTCTTTTGACCGATAGATGTACAGCAATGGAGGAAGAAATCAGTGCCGTGTCGTCTGCATACATGGCATTAAGAACTCGATCTGTTTTAGGCACATCAGAAATAAAGATGTTAAACAAAGTATATATACATATGGAAAAATAAAATATTTAAAGAGTCATTGAAGCGGAACCATTTAACAGCAGAAGACACTGTCACATTGCCTCCAAATTGAAAAAATCTTAATATATCGTCTTACAAACTTCACATATTTAATTTGTGTCAGTGAACAAATTGTTACAAGAGTTGTGTTTTACCTGTTCTGTTGGGGGCGGCTCAGTCGCTAGCGCGCCAGGCTCGTAATCTGTAGTTCCCAGGTTCGAGTCTAAGCTGGGTCTGCGTTGAGATTTATCTCCGCAAAATTTCCCCGCCGTGCCCATGGTCAGTAGGGGACACCGATGGGTTTGATAAGGCCGCCGTCCGTCGGATGGGACGTTAGGCCGTGGCCCCGTGTGCGGGAGAGCCATACCCTGTGCACGTTAAAGAACACACTGGATAGCCTTGACGGGAGGCTACCATCTGTCTCCCAACAGCTGTTTCAGTGGGTCCCCTCCCCCAACCTTCTCTGAGCCTTCGGGGTCCATTTGACCTGGCCATTTAGCCCATGGTGTGCAAAAAAGTGCAGCTCAGAGGTAAAACAATCCAATCCTGTTCTGTTGAAATATTTTTTCACAAGTGCCAAAAGTTGAAGATAAATGCTTCAGCTTCCATTCATTCTTTAAATATTAAACGAATATTGCGAGAAATATATTTAGAGAGTTTTGAGTGACATCTACAATTTATCGCCAATAAGTTTTTGCGTAAAAGGTTTATTTTCAATTTTAGGGAGTTTTGAAAGTGGCTTTCCATTCACATAACATGGAAGTGTCCGAACACTTTTTCCTAACATATTATACTACCTAGTATACCTACCTAGATGATTATCGCTCCTTGGGGATCACAACTCTCCTATATTTTGCCATTTGACTTCCAGTAATTCTAATATTTACATCTCGTCTGAATTTTAGCGTCAGTGTGAATTTTTCCAACTCACCTTGATTTGGCCAACTCTCCTAAATTTCACAAACCCAATCCCAATCTTTTCATTTCTCCTAAATTTGTCAAGTCACTTCAAATTTTTCAAACTCCCCAAGATTTTCCCAAGTTTTCTCGATTTTGTCAACTCTCCTGAATTTCACAAACCCAATCCCAATTATATCAACTCGTCTGTATTTGTCGATTCGAATTTTGCCAACTGCCCTAGATTTTGTTAAGTTTCCTCAATTGGTCCAACACTCCTTAATTTCACAAAACAAATCTATATTTTCAGAACTCGCCTATAATTTACCAAGTGGATTCGAATTTTGCAAACTACCCTAGATTTTGCCAACTCTCCTAGATTTTGTCAACTCGCAGTAATTTTACAGATAAATTCGCAATTTTTACATCTTCCCTGAATTTGCCAAGTCACTTCGAATGTTATCAACTCTCCTTAATTGCACAAGAAAAGCACAATTTTCACAACTACCCTGTATTTTAACAAGTGGCTCCGAATTTTGCCAACTCCCCTAGATTTTGCCAAGAGTTCTTAATTTTTTTCAACTCTCCTTAATTTCAAAAACCCAATACCAATTTTTACACATCACGTGTACTTAAACAAGTGGTTTCCCGTTTTGCCAACTTCCCTAGATTTTGCACAACATGGGCTAAATGGCCAGGTCACAAAGACCCCGAAGCTTCAAAGAACGTTAGGGTGATGGGACCCACTGGATCAGCTGTAGGAGGCGGATGGTAGCCTCCCGTCAAGGCCATCCAGCGTGTTCTTTAACGTGCACAGGGTATGGATCTCCAGCACACGGCGCCACGGCTTAACGTCCCATCCGATGGACGGCGGCCTTTCCAAGCCCATCGGTGTCTCCACTGACCGAAGGTAAGGTAGGGCTTGTTATGGAGAACTGAAAATGAAGAGGTACAGAAGCTTATTTCTAATAGGGGCGGGGGTGGCTCAGTCGGTAGCGCGCCAGGCTCGTAATCTGTAGTTCCCAGGTTCGAGTCCCAGCTGGGTCAGCGTTGAGATTTATCTCTGCAAAATTCCCCGCCCTGCCCACGGTCAGTAGGGGACACCGATGGGCTTGGAAAGGCCGTCGTCCGTCGGATGGAACGTTAAGCCGTGGCCCCGTGTGCGAGAGAGCCATACCCTGTGCACGTTAAAGAACACGCTGGATGACCTTGACGGAAGGTTACCATCTGTCTCCCAACAGCTGTTCCAGTGGGTCCCCTCCCCAAACCTTCTCTGAACCTTCGGGGTCCATGTGACCTGGCCATTAAGCCCATGGTGTGCAAAAAAGTGCCGCTCAGAGGTAAAACAGCCCAACTTATTTCTAATAATAGATATTCAAAAATTTGTGACTTAAAGATAATATTGATTGCAACTTACATTTCCTTGCCGCATTTTGGCAATGTTCTCTTGGATCTGTAAAAAACAAATTGCTTTAAACAACTGAAAACGAGATACAGATTTAAATACAGATTTCCCTTTGTTTATTGTTACTCGATATACCGACACTCATTATTATGGTAGAACAAATTTATACAATAAAAACTGCAAAAATGGAAAAAGGTAGACTTTTTTCTCTACTTGTTAATACCATGAACGACTAAATTTGTTTCAAATGCTTTGTTAAAATTCAGCCTAAAACATAAATGTAGTTATATTCAAATTAATTTCTCTAATTTTTAAACAGGTTAATGCATACATAAATATAAACACACATTTGGAAATTAACTGTGTTTAAATAATAATATTCATTAATAATTGATTTATAAGTGAAATCAAATAAATACCCCCTCAAGCACTGCTTGCCACAGAGATCTGACAGGAGCCTGTCGTCTTATAAGCCATAGTAGAAAATCTGTGAGAATGGCAGGACCTCAGCAGAAAAACAACATAGACATCCACGCTTTACCCGGGGCTCGAACCCTTAGATCATTAGTCATGCGCGCTAACCACTCAGCCGCGGGACGGCTGTAATATGTATTAATTCATAAATATGACTCAGTTTATGGGGTTAGGTTGTTTTACCTCTGAGCGGCGCTTTTTTTTTTGCACACCATGAGCTAAATTAAATGGCCAGGTCACAGGGACCCCGAAGGCTCAGAGAAGGTTGGGGGGAGGGAACCTTCTGGAGAACTGTTGGAAGTCAGTGGTAGCCTCCCTTCGTGTTTTTCAACTTGCACAGGGTACGGTTCTTCTATACTCTGGGCCATGGCTTAAAGGTCGTATCCGACGGACGGCGGCCTTTCCAAGCCCATCGGTGTCCCCCTACTGACCGAGGCAGGGCGGGGAGTTTTGTGGAGATAAAACCTCAGCTGTGTCCAGCTCGCCAGGCTGGACACAGTATTTTTACCATAGAGATGATACCTTCGGAGAATCTCTATGGTAAATATCAGGCTTACCATCATCTCTATGGTAAAAATACAGGTGACAATTAAATGGCCAGGTCACAAGGACCCCGAAGGCTCAGAGTAGGTTGGGGGAGGGAACCTTCTGGAGAACTGTTGGGAGTCAGTGGTAGCCTCCCTTCGTGTTTTTCAACTTGCACAGGGTATAGTTCTTCTATACTCTGGGCCATGGCTTAAAGGTCGTATCCGACGGACGGCGGCCTTTCCAAGCCCATCGGTATCTCCCTACTGACCGAGGCAGGGCGGGGAGTTTTGTGGAGATAAAACCTCAACTGTGTCCAGTTGGGAGTCAAACCGGAGAACTGTAGATTAAGAGCCTGGCGCGCTACCGACTAAGCCACCACCGCCCTCCCTCATTTTTTGGATGAAAAGTTATCTACGTAATATATGCAGATATTAATATAGTATATATAATGCTCCTTGTATGAGTCGGCGATTAACGTTTTCCTAAGAATCATAATAATGGGAACAAATTACCATCATCTCTATGGTAAAAATACAGGTGACAAGTCAAGTTCCGATTTCATAAATTTTAATTTACGAATTGTTTAACAAAGATCGCAAAAAAAATTTAAGAACACAGTTTCATCTTAAGGGTCTTTGGAAAGCAAATTTCACATCCGAAAAAACGTCCTTAACAGAAATTAAAATCAAATATTAAAAGAATAATTTATTAGAACTATGTAATAACACCATTTTCAATTAGAACTGACTGAAAGTTAACACAAACGTTGTTTTGCCCAAGGGGCGGGGGTGGCTCAGTCGGTAGCGCGCCAGGCTCGTAATCTGTAGTTCCCAGGTTCGAGTCCCAGCTGGGTCAGCGTTGAGATTTATCTCCGCAAAATTTCCCCGCCCTGTCCACGGTCAGTAGGGGACAAAAACGTCCTCCAATCCGTCGTAAATCTCCAAAAACGTCCGCCAATCGTGTCAAGTGCGGAAAGAAAAAGTCTCTGACAGACAGGAACAGGAGTTTGTTGGCACGAACTGCACAACAAAGCAGAGACGCTACAGCTCATCAGCAGATAGATATGCTAAAGCTCCTCAGCAGAGAGATGTTAAAGCTCATCAGCAGAGAGAGATGCTTCAGCTGAGACAGAAGATTCAACTCATCAACTGAGTGAGATGTTAAAGCTCATCAGCAGAGAGAGAGAGAGAAATGTTAAAGCTCATCAGCAGAGAGAGATGTTAAAGCTCATCAGCAGAGAGAGATGTTAAAGCTCATCAATTGAGAGATATGTTAAATCTCATCAGCAGAGACAGATGTTACAGCTCATCAAAAGAGAGATATGTTAAAGCTCATCAGCAGAGAGAGATGTTACAGCTCATCAGCTGAGAGAGAAGATGTTAAAGTTCATCAGCAGAGAGAGATGTTACAGTTCATCAGCTGAGTGAGATGTTACAGCTCATCAGCAGAGAGAGATGTTAAAGCTCATCAATTGAGAGAGATGTTAAAGCTCACCAGCAGATAGAGATGTTACAGCTGATCAATAGAGAGAGATGTTAAAGCTCATCAGCAAAGAGAGATGTTACACCTCATCAGAAGAGAGATATGTTAAAGCTCATCAGCAGAGAGAGATGTTACAGCTCATCAGAAGAGAGATATGTTAAAGCTCATCAGCAGAGAGAGAAGATGTTGCAGCTCATCAGCAGAGAGATGTTAAAGTTCATCAGCAGAGAGAGATGTTACAGTTCATCAGTTGAGACAGATGTTACAGCTCATCAGCTGAGCGAGATGTTAAAACTCATCAGCTGAGAGAGATGACCGTCATCACTGTTTGAAAACCTTCAACGCGAGCTATGCGTAGAGAACAGAAATTTTCCAGGTTGCCATTTTTAACTGCGGAGACTCCACGAAATATTAGGCAGGTGTTCAAATTAATTTCGCCAGGTAGTGTATCTCCCAAAAGACGTCCAATGAGCATCCTTCCCCTACCAAATCTTAGTCATTGAGATCCTTTTAACCTTGACCTTTAGTACACACAAAACTCCGCTCTAACGTAAAACAAGTCACCCACTCCATTTGTGTATTCCCTGAAGCAAATATTACATACAGTCGCTCAAAAAAATATCCGAACAATATGGTTGATTACAGTATTCAGAAAAAATATCTGGCAACGATTTTTTTGGAAATTAGTGATCTGGCAACGATTTTTTTGGAAATTAGTGATCTGGCAATCTTCGCGTACAAATTGCACTGTACACGAAGGTTGCCAGATCATTAATTTCTAAAAAAAACAGTTGCCAGATATTTTTTCTGAATTCTGTAATCAACCATAGTGTTCGGATATTTTTTGAGCGACTGTACAACACAGCACCAAATACGGATTTTTTTACTTACCACATTCCTGTAATCCCGCTCGTTCGTGAATTTATTCTGAAGGCAACTCACCATCTGTAAAATAAAATTCACTTTTTTCCTTTATGTTATTTAATTGAAATCAAGTAAAAGATTTAATAATAGAGAGAACAAATACTTGAAATAATTAGATGAAAAAATATTGGTTGCTCTTAGTGGGATTCGAACCCACGACTCCCAGAAGTATGCCAGTCGTGCATTTATTACTACATTACTGATAGGGAAAAAGGTGTTTGGCTTGTTAATAAAGGGTTTGAACACTTTTTTTATGTAACCTATTCTCATATAAATAGACTGTTTTTGCTAATGGAACTATCCCTCTGCATAATCAATAAATAGTAAATGCACAGATTAATCTGTTCAGAAAGAAATAAAATGTTTTGTGAAAAAAAATTAGCTTCGCCGATATGCGAACTTGAACCCAGATCTCTGCAGATTCATGTCAAAGTGTTCTAAATCACTAGTGGGGCGGGGGTGGCTCAGTCGGTAGTGCGCCAGGCTCGTAATCTGTAGTTCGCAGGTTCGAGTCCCAGCTGGGTCAGCGTTCAGATTTATCTCCGCAAAATTCCCCGCCCTGCCCACGGTCAGTAGGGGACACCGATGGGCTTGGAAAGGCCGCCGTCCGTCGGATGGGACGTTAAGCCGTGGTTCCGTGTGCGGGAGAGCCATGCTCTGTGCACGTTAAAGAACACGCTGGACGGCCATTACTGGAGGCTACCATCTGTCTCCCAACAACTGTTTCAGTGGGGCCCCTCTCCGAACCATTTCTGAGCCTTCGGATCATTGTGACCTGGCCATTTAGCCCATTATGTGCAAAAAAGGGCCGCTCAGAGGTAAAACAACCCAACCCTAAATCACTAGTACCGGAGCTTTGAAGTGCCTTGGAGGAACGATGGAGGTTACTACCCACGGCGCTACTCGGGATTTTCAAAAGTGTGACGTGAAACTTGTTGGATTCTCAAAAGTATGGGGAGACAATTTTTTATTCTCAAAAGTGTGTCCTGTCAAATTTTTGAGATGCTCAAAAGTTGGCTGTCACAAGTTTTTCGATACTCTGAAAAGTGGGCTGTCACAATTTGTGGATTCTCAAAAGTGTGTGGTGACAATTTTCGAATTCTCAAACACTGTTCTGTGATATTTTCTGGGATTCTCAAAAGTGTGTCGTGGTAATTTGCGGATTAAAAAAAATGTACCTTGACAATTTCAGGATTCTGAAAATTGTGTCTTGAAAACTTTTGGATTCTCAAAAGTGTTCTGTGACTAATTTGGGATTCTCAAGAGCGTAATGCGACAATATTAGAATTCAAAAAAGTGTGCCATGAAAACTTCTGTATTCTTAAATGTGTGCCGTGATAAATTTGGATTCTGGAAAGTGTATTTGATAATTTGTGGATTGTCGGAAATGTTCCATGAAAACTCTTTGATTTTCAAAATTGTATCGTGGGAGCTTTTGAATTCTAAAAAGCGTACCATGACAACTTTTGGATTCTCAAAAGGGTACCATGACAACTTTTGGATTCTCAAAAGTGTACCATGACAATTTTTGGATTCTCAAAATTGTACCATGACAACGTTTGGATTCTCAAAAGTGTACCATGACAATTTTTGGATTCTCAAAAGTGTACCATGACAACTTTTGGATTCTCAAAAGTGTACCATGACAATTTTTGGATTCTCAAAAGTGTACCATGACAACTTTTGGATTCTCAAAAGTGTACCATGACAACTTTTGGATTCTCAAAAGTGTACCATGACAACTTTTGGATTCTCAAAAGTGTACCATGACAATTTTTGGATTCTCAAAAGTGTACCATGACAACTTTTGGATTCTCAAAAGTGTACCATGACAATTTTTGGATTCTCAAAAGTGTACCATGACAACTTTTGGATTCTCAAAAGTGTACCATGACAACTTTTGGATTCTCAAAAGTGTACCATGACAACTTTTGGATTCTCAAAAGTGTACCATGACAATTTTTGGATTCTCAAAAGTGTACCATGACAATTTTTGGATTCTCAAAAGTGTACAATGACAATTTTTGGATTCTCAAAAGTGTACCTTGACAATTTTTGGATTTTCAAAAGTGTACCATGACAACTTTTGGATTCTCAAAAGTGTACCATGACAACTTTTGGATTCTCAAAAGTGTACCATGACAACTTTTGGATTCTCAAAAGTGTGCCATGACAACTTTTGGATTCTCAAAAGTGTACCATGACAATTTTTGGATTCTCAAAAGTGTACCATGACAATTTTTGGATTCTCAAAAGTGTACCATGACAACTTTTGGATTCTCAAATGTGTACCATGACAACTTTTGGATTCTCAAAAGTGTACCATGACAATTTTTGGATTCTCAAAAGTGTACCATGACAACTTTTGGATTCTCAAAAGTGTACCATGACAACTTTTGGATTCTCAAAAGTGTACCATGACAATTTTTGGATTCTCAAAAGTGTACCATGACAACTTTTGGACTCTCAAAAGTGTACCATGACAATTTTTGGATTCTCAAAAGTGTACCATGACAATTTTTGGATTCTCAAAAGTGTACCATGACAACTTTTGGATTCTCAAAAGTGTACCATGACAACTTTTCGATTCTCAAATGTGTACCATGACAACTTTTGGATTCTCAAAAGTGTACCATGACAACTTTTGGATTCTCAAAAGTGTGCCATGACAACTTTTGGATTCTCAAAAGTGTACCATGACAATTTTTGGATTCTCAAAAGTGTACCATGATAATTTTTGGATTCTCAAAAGTGTACCATGACAATTTTTGGATTCTCAAAAGTGTACCATGACAATTTTTGGATTCTCAAAAGTGTACCATGACAATTTTTGGATTCTCAAAAGTGTACCATGACAATTTTTGGATTCTCAAAAGTGTACCATGACAATTTTTGGATTCTCAAAAGTGTACCATGACAATTTCGAGCAGTAGATTAGGAAAAAATAATCAAATTGCTAAGCATACTCTAAACGAAAAAGAAAATGACTCTTCACTTACTTGCATGAGCATATTTGGCTCTCTTGGATTTCGACATATTTCATTCACTGCATCTTCAATTTTGGCTCCATTCCTCATGTTCTGAGTGATGCATTCATTCGTTGCCTCTTGAACCTTAATGAATAAGTCAAAGATTAAATTCACAAAACGAGAAATGATTCAGGAAATATTATTTAACATTTTAAACTTGAAGCTACCAGTCCAAACCACACTTAGTAAAGATACACTAAGTTTAGGTTGTTTTTCCCCTGAATGGCACTTTTTTGCATACAACGGGCTAAATGGCCAGGTCACAAGGACCCCGAGGACTAAGACAAGGTTGGAGGAGGGGACCTACTAAAATAACTGTTGGGAGACATGTGGTAGCCTCTCGTCAAGACCATCTAGCGTGTTCTTTAACGTGCACAGGTTATTGCTCTCCTGCACAAGGGGGCCACGGCTTAACGGTACATCTGCAGGGAGGAACGGCGGTCTTTTCAAGACCCGTCGGTGTCCCCTGCTGATCGAAGGCATGGCGAGGTGTTTTGCAGAGATAAATATCAATGCTGGTCCAGTTGGGACTCGAATCTGGGAACTGAAGATCACGAGTCTGGTGTACTACAGTCTGATGGCACCCACGTTGAGACTGATTTCCACAAAACTCCTCGCCCTGTCCTCGGTCAGTAGGGGACACCGATGGGCTTGGAAAGGCCGCCGTCCGTCGGATGGGACGTTAATCCATGGCCACGTGTGCGGGAGAGACATAACAATGTGCACGTTATAGAACGCTGGATGGCCTTAATTAGAGGCCACCGTCTGTCCCCAAACATTCTCTGGACTTTCGGGGTCCTTGTAGTCTGACCATTTAGCCCATTGTGCGCAAAAAAGTGCTGCTCAAGAGTAAAATAATAGCATAACCACACCGGGTGCATGTTGAAGAACACACTGGATGACTTTGACGAGAGGCTGCCATCCTCCTCCTAACATTTGTCCAGTGGCGCCCCTTCCCATAACCTTTTCTAAACACTCTGGGTCTTTGTGACCTGACTAATTACCCCATTGTGTGCAAAGAAGTGCCGCAACGGGTAAAATAACCCAACTGAAAAATAACAGGCATTTATTTAAAACCGAAAAATTAGGATTCATAAACGGCTAAAATGAATATTGTTGCGTATTCAAAGAGATGAAAGTTTAGCCTGAGTTCATAAATAGCACATATGTATACCATTAAAGTATGAAATGATATAATTTATTACAATGACAGAAAATTATTACAAATTAAACAATTTTATCTAAACATAAGTACTTCTATTTCTCTTATCATAAAGACAATCCACTTTGTATTGAATCTCATTTCCGATATTAAATAACCTTCATAAAACTTTATACCTTATACATGTGAAACGTTTAACATTGATCTCCCTTGATAGAGATAAACTTTATCGTTGATTCCTCTTCTCCACCGGAACCATGTTTCATCTTCAATTAAATAAGTTGGGTTGTTTTACCTCTGAGCGGCACTTTTTTGCACACCATGGGCTAAATGGCCAGGTCACATGGACCCCCGAAGGCTCAGAGAAGGTTGGGGGAGGGGACCCACTGGAACAGCTGTTGGGAGGCAGATGGTAGCCTCCCGTCAAGGCCATCCAGCGTGTTCTTTAAGGTGCACAGGGTATGTCTCTCCCGCACACGGGGCCACGGCTTAACGTTCCATCCGACGGACGGCGGCCTTTCCAAGCCCATCGGTGTACCCTACTGACCGTGGGCAGGGCGGGGAATTTTGCGGAGATAAATCTCAACGCTGACCCAGCTGGGACTCGAACCTAGGAACTACAGATTACGTGCCTGGCGCGCTACCGACTGAGCCACCCCCGCCCCTAAATTAAATAAGAGCAGTACTTTTACATAGCATTACACAACACTGATTTAATACACTATCTCCTTCTTCCTTTTACTACTCCACTAGCTCTTGGCTTTTTTTCACAATTCTTACTATTTCAAAGTATCCTCGTTCTAAACAGTTAATAACGTCAATCGTCACGTTAAGCATAGACGAGCGTTCATCAACATGATACCTGTTACGTGCAATTGTAGCGCGTTCATCTGTTGTAACAATATTAAAAATAAATCAATTTAGACATTTTGCAATGAAAATTTAATTCACTGAACTCAAAGTTGTAACAATAATCCTGAAAGCAAGTAAAAATCTCGAACAGATTGCTAATTGAAATTTCATTAGAATATGTTGTATGCGATTGTCAAAATCGCATTAAAAACACAAAGTAGAGTAGAAAAAATATGTCCGATTCTATGGCTATATTTCCAAGTGATTAACATAAAGACTCAAACAGACCCCGCTAAAGCTCGAAAGTCGTTAAAGCTCGAAAGCCGTTAATGTGCACATTACCTAGCTAATCTGCAGATTAACTGATTTGCTCCGTTAATGTGCGGAATCAAGAGTTTTCCGCATTTTACCTAGGTAATGTGCACATTAACGGCTTCCGTATCGTTAAAGTTCAAAAGTTTGTTTCTCTCATAGTGGTGAATCTCTTGAATATGAATCTTCGTGTCACGTGGTTCACTCGTCCGCATTATAAAAAACGCCCCGGATGAGCGGAGGCCAAGTGAGAACGAATCGGTAAAGTGATTGATTCTTGATAACGAATCACTAAAATGATTCGTTCTCACTTGCCCTGCTCATTTTGGGAGCGTTTTTTTATAATTCGGACGACTGATTCATGTTGACAGAGGGATGACCCTGGTTTCAACTCTACTCTCGGACACTAGATAAATAACATTATGTTAATTTAAGCGTACAGAAAGGTTGCTGTTGTTCCAGCAAAGATCTTATTTTCACTTTAACGAGTGCCTAGTAGGTAATGTGCAGATTATCCAGGTAATTTGCAGATTACCTAGGTAATTTGAGAAATGAAACAATATTCCGCACGTTAACTGATCACCCTAGTTAATCTGCACAATATCTAGATAATCTGTAGAATAACTGATTTCTGCACTTTAGCGGTAACATATGTTATATAATAAAAGAAGATGTCTGTCTTCTGTGACTGTCTGTCTATCTGTCTGTCTGTCTCACCGGGAAAACAACGTACACGTTCCAAATTAGAATGTTTCTGGTTGTGATCCGGATTGCAGTGCCAAATTTCAAGTGGAAATTCCAAAAGGGGGGCTTGCTACAAGCAAGTATATTTACCATGCTATTCCTACGGGAAACGAGAATCCTGTCAAATGTATTGTTGCCATTTACTGCTAAGTAAAAAGTCAAAATAGCATTTAAATCTGCTGCCGTTGCCAGATTCCCCACATTTCCAAAGGCATTATTGAGGCGTTCCATTGCAGATAGGGACCTGATTTTCAAACCCGACGTGGGATCAGGCAGGGGGAACGCGCCTACGAAATTTGGGACATCTTGGAGAAGTACGTCGGGAATTACAGAATGCCGAAATTTGATGAAATATCTCGATCGTTTGCCACGGGCTCTGTGAGCGCACGCCATGTCATCAATGACCTTTGAAACACCGAGAAATTCTTCGTGTTCAAACTGTAAATTATCGGGGGGGGGGGATACTCACAAAACTAACCATTAGTGCAGGAAACAATATAATATGTAGATTAAAGTAAGACACGAGCTGTCACTGTGTAGAAACGAAGCCACGGGCCAAATGGGAACCTGATTTTTAAACCAATCACTGGGCACACGGGGACGCTGTGCAGGAAATTGGGACCGTGCGGACGAATATCACGGGAGCCGTAGGGCGGCAAAATCTGTGGTAACAGAAATAAAAATCTCGATAGCTTAAGGAGAAACTAAGACACGAGATATGAGAGAGCTGCTCGTTGACGTCAACAACGATCCAAGCCAACACCGGGCAAATTTCTTCCTGTTGAAAATCTGTGCTGGGGGGGGGGGTCGGGAGGGGACTTAACAAAATTTACCTTTATGGGTTTTTACTTTTTTATGTAACGTACAAAATTTTTTATGGGTAAGTTCAGCTAGTGCTTAAATAATAAAAAAAAAGCCCTGATACAGAACACTGAGGTACTCTTTTCTTTATTTTATGTTTAATGTCATCAGCTAGTAATAAATTAATTAGTCAAAAAAAAATAGAAATAGAATAGGAATCACAACCTTTTATCTAAATCTGATATCGAAGGTAAACTAAGAATCCTGATAATTGAACAAAATCGTCGACGGATTTCCCCAATTTAGAAATGAGATAATTTTAGAATTGAATGAAGTTTTAGACAAAATGTTTCAGTAAGCAACCGCGGTTTATAGAATAATTTAACGGAGTGAAAGTAATTTCGGTGTTAATAATGCTATCATCGAGTGAGAAGTGCAACACCTGTAGCTGTAGTTAACTTATTTAGTCAAATTCATTGCAAGAATATCAATGTTTTCAGACTTACTTTTCTGGGAAACCTAGTGACGCAGTTCATTACAGCTCTTCCTACGCCGTTGTCTTTCTTAGCTGTAAAGACATGATTTCTTTAATAGATGCTCAAAAAATGATGAAATAGAATATAAAGTAATATAATGCCTTATCAAAATATTAGAGAATTTCCACGTTAGGTGAATGATAATTTAATTTCGAAGCTCTATAACTTCTCAAAGATGCATTTCACAGAAAATGTGAGTGAAGGTAAATTAAACGTGGTAATCAAATCTATTTTAATCACGATTTCCGACAATATTAATTCATTATTTAAAGAATTATTTTTGTTTGTTTTACCTCTGAGTGGCACTTTTTTGCACACCATGGGCTAAATTGCCAGGTCACAAGGACCCCGAAGGCTCAGAGAAGGTTGGGGGAGGTGATCCACTGGAACAGCTGTTGGGAGACAGATGGTAGCCTCCCATCAAGGCCATCCATGTGTTCTTTAATGTTGGGTTGTTTTACCTCTGAGCGACACTTTTTTGCACACAATGGGCTAAATGGCCAGGTTACATTGACCCCGAAGGCTCAGAGTAGGTTGAGTGAGGGGACCCACTGGAACAGCTGTTGAGAGACAGATGGTAGCCTCCCGTCAATGCCTTCCAGCGTGTTCTTTAACGTGCGCAGTGTATGGCTCTCCCGCACACGGAGCCATGGGTTAACGTCCATCTGACGGACGACGGCCTTATCAAGTCCATTGGTGTTCCCTACTGACCGTGGACAGGGCGGGGAATTTTGCGGTTGTAAATCTCAACGCTGACCCAGCTGCGCCTCGAACCTGTGAAGTAGAGATTACGAGCCTGGCACGCTACCAACTGAGCCACCCCCGCCCCCTGCAACATTAGTGAACTTTGAACGTGGTTTTCAGTTCCTGTAATACTATTTAATATATTTCCAAAAGTGTCTGAACACTTTTGGAAATACAGTGTATAGACACTGAGCTAAAAAAAGATAGAATTTCGATTTTATTTCAATGGGAATCTAATTTCGAAGATCTACAACTTCTAAAATATGTTTCCGAAATACGTTGAAAATCGCGTTTTAAGATAGATGTGATCGAGTTCTTTAAATTACCATCAACATGACTAGATCTGGGGGGTGGGCAGTCAAGGAGGCATGAACTCCTCCCCCTCCCCCTAGAATGCTAGTAAGGATAGTTAGAATAAAACAAAATTGCTAAACGCATATATATTTCAGGCATTTTTCATGGGGCGGCGGTGCCTCAGTCGGTAGCGCGCCAGGCTCGTAATCAGCAGTTCCCAGGTTCGAGATCCAGCTGGGCCAACGTTGAGATTTAACTCCGCCTGCCCACGCTCAGTAAGGGATAGCGATGGGCTTGGAAAGCCCGCCATCCGTCGGATGGGACGTTAAGCCGTTGTCCCGTGTGCGGGAGAGTCATACCCTGTGTACGTTAAAGGACTCGCTGGATGGCCTTGACGGGAGGCTACCATCTGTCTCCCAACAGCTGTTCCAGTGGGTCCCCTCCCCAAAACTTCTCTGAACCTTTGGGGTACTTGTAACCTGGCCAAATTAGCCCATTATATCAAAAGAGTGCTGCTCAGAGGTAAAACAACCCAACCCGCATTCTTCACGAAATTGTTTAAAGATCTCTAAAAAAGAGAGCCCAATGCTGTACTGCAATGGAAATCCAGTCTCTTGCCTGGGGCGCAGATGGCTCAGTCGGTAGCGCGCCTGGCTCGTAATCTACAGTTCCCAGGTTCGAGTCACAGCTGGGTCAGAATTGAGATTTATCTCCGAAATTCTCCCCGCCCTGTCCACGGTCAGTAGGGGACACCGATGATCTTGGAAAGGCCGCCGTCCGTCAGATGGGACGTTAAGCCGTAGCTCCGTGTGCGGGAGAGCCATACCATGTGCAAGTTTAAAAACACGCTGGATGGCCTTAACGGGAGTCTGCTATCCGTCTCCCGAAACCTGTTCCAGTGGGTCACCATCCCCAACCTTCTCTGAGCTTTTGGGATCCATTTGACCTGGCCATTTAGCCCATTGTGTACAAATAAGTGTCGCTCAGAGGTAAAACAACCTAACTCAGCCAGTCTCTTGCAACTCCCACCCGTAACTCTCCTTTATTTTTTCTAGATCCGGGCTTACAATAACATTTTTTTTTCATAAGAAGTTTAATTAAGAAGTACTGAATCCTGTCTCTGATTACCATTGATGTAACATGGAGCCACGGCACGAACTAGTTTAGCAAGAGAGTCATTCAACACTCCCCCCCCCCCCTCGCCTTCAAGAATGCTAGTATTAGGAACGGAAGCGAAGAGAATGTTAAACATTTTTATTTTTTACCCGAATTAATTCAGATATCCTTTAAACACCATTAAAACGAAGCGAAAAAGTTTATAATGAACCGGTGGTCCGGTTCAACACAAACAACACATCCTACACAGAAAGCCAGTCAACCGAGTTATGACGTCAGCATTAGTAGTTCTCTAATCTAGAAAATTCTTATGTATCTATTTATATTTTTTTATTGGTGCACTTTTGTACTAATAGTTATATTAAGATTTATTTATAAATTTACCGTATTTAAAAGGTAAATTATTCGTATATACAGTCGTATCAAAATAATAATCTATCCTATCATATTATATGTAGGTGGTAATTTTATTCTGATACGACTGTGTATATATTAGCATTAGGATAATTTCTAATAAATACGAATAATTTTTCGTCTGAATAAGGTAGATTTATAAATAAACATTATTATAAATAATAGTACACCAGTAGTAAAATTTGGAATGAATTTCTAAGAATTTTTCTAAACATAGGACTGCTTACGATGACGTCATAAATTAGACCATAGGCCTTGTTATAGGAGGTGTTGATCCAATTTCGCCCTACCTTTTCACACGGATCAGTTGATTTTTTTTTTCTAGTTTATAAGCCTACATTAATGTTTCGTTAATGCTTCTTCTTCTTCAACATAAACTATTATTCCGGAAATCACTCGGGTCCTTTCGCCCCTCTCGTCCGGAAATTCTTTTAAGAAAGGTCCGTGCACTATGTTGGAGAGTTCTCCCAACTGAGTTTGGAAAACCGAAATTTCAAAAGGAAAACCATAAAATTGCCAGTAATCTTAGATTGGTGGTCAAATAAACATTCCATAGTTTTCTGAGGGAAGAAGGTAATTCAGTAGAAACTGAAAATTCTTGATTAACATCATTAAAATTTTAAGAGCGTTCAATTTCCTAATGCAGAAACATCATGGCACTCTTTGGGTAAATCAAATTCTGTCAATTAATTTAGTATCCTTAAAAATTGTAAAATTAATTTAAAAGTATATTTTCTTTTTATAAAATTCTGGTGATCGAGTAGATCTTTGAGTGTAATTTCCTTAATTCCAATTTCTTCCAATGAGTGAAACATTTTATCTCTATGAGTATCAAATTTCTTGCAATTAAGTAACATGCATAAGTTGCATAAAGTGTTTTCATGAGAGACTTTCTTTTTTTCCAATGCAGTAACAACTAAATATATAAATATATATAATTAAAGTAATAAGCGGTAGCTTAATTATTTAATGTTTTCTTCGAGTAAGGAATGTACATGTTAAAAAAAAAAACATCGAAAATTCTTACCGCAAAAATCGATGAGCATCTCTCTTACGTTATCGGGAATATCACCGATACTCTGTGCTTCGAGGACATCAGAAAGGACGATAAGTGTTGAAAATATCAAGATGATCTTTGGAGAAACAATCATGATGATCTTATTCCGTTTCACGACCTAACAAAACAAAAATTCATATTTTTTTAATACTCGGTTCTTATTTGGGCTCGTGATTTTTTCTAGCAACTGAAAAAACGTACAAAACTTCAAAATTAACTCTTACGCTGAAATATCAAACCTTGAGCATTTAGAGATATTAAAGTTAGGAAAATATGAACAAATATCAATGGTTGTATGAGAAATGAGCTCTCGCTCAAATTTTGGAGCTCAAGCCCGAGCCATTTCCAGTATTACTGAGCTCGAACCATTTCTCGTATTAATGAGCACGAACCATTTCCATCATTACTGAGCCCGAGCCGTTTTTCATTATTAGTAAGCCCGAGCGTTTTCCGTCATTGCTGAGCCCAAATCATTTTCATTACTACTTAGCTCGAGCCATTTCTTTGATTACTGAACCCCCTTCTATTTCCATCATTAATGAGCCCGAGTCATTTATATTAATATTAAGTCCGAGTCATTACATAAATATTAAACCCGGGCTGTTTACATTATTACTCAGTCCGAAACATTTCTCGCATTACTGAGCAAGAGCCATTTACATTAATACTGAGTCTTAGCCATTTCCTTCATTACTGAGCCAGAGCTTTTTTCGTTATTACTGAGCCCGAGCCATTTACATTAATACTGAGTCTTAGCCATTTCCATCATTACTGAGCTGGAATCATTTCCATAATTCCTGATACCGATCCATTTCCATCATTACTGATACCAATCCATTTCCATCATTACTGAGCCCAAACCATTTCCATCATTACTGAGCTTGATCCATTTTCATCATTACTGAGCCCAAACCATTTCCATCATTACTGAGCCCAAACCATTTCCATCATTACTGAGCCTGATCCATTTCCATCATTACTGAGCCCAAACCATTTCCATCATTACTGAGCCTGGTCCATTTCCATCATTACTGAGCTTGATTCATTTCCATCATTACTGAGCCTGATCCATTTCTAACATGACTGAACCCAAACCATTTCCACCATTACTGAGCCTGGTCCATTTCCATCATTACTGAGCCTGATTCATTTCCATCATTACTGAGCCGAAATCGTTTACGTTATTACTGTGCCAAAATCATTTACGTTACTACTGAGCCCAAATCATTTACATTATTACTGATCCCAAATCATTTACATTATTACTGAGCCCGAGTCATTTACATTATTACTAGGCCCGGACCACGGGTTATAGCTTGGTAGTTAATGTAAAAAAGAGTCTGGGTTCGAATCCCACTCATCGGTGAAACCCATCTCTTGCATAAAAGCGTTTCTTGAATTATATGGCAACAGGTAATATGTGAATTTATTATTGTTTGATTCTCGCGTTAATAATACTTTAGTGCGAGTGGCTTTCTCATTTAACATCTATATTTTCAGCAATATTGCATGTTGCCTTTCTCAAACATAGATGGCGCCAGGAGTGACACCATGAGGGAGATTTCAAAGCCACAATTGATGCATAAATGACGGAACTGGTGATGGCTTAGTGGTCGGAGGAGTAACTGGGAGGCGTGGGTTCGATTCCCACTCTACGTCGAAACGCATCTTTTCAGAAAAGTATTTTGAGATTTATTTTTCATAAAAGTATTTTTAGATATAATTTGCACAAAAGTATTTTCAGGTTTATTTTTTCAAAAAGGATTTTTCAGGTGTACTTTTCCAAAAAGTATTTTTAGGTATAAATTTCACAAGCCTATTTTGAGATTTACTTTTCACCAAAGAATTTTCAAATTTTTCACAAAAGTATTTTCAGATTTACTTTTCACAAAAGTATTTTCAGATTTACTTTTCACAAAAGTATTTTGAGATTTACCTTTCGCAAAAATACTTGAGATTTACTTTTCACAAAAGTATTTTCAGATTTACTTTTCACAAAAATAGTCTGAGATTCTAAATATTTGTTTTTTAAGTCCTTAAAGGAATTATGTGGGCAAAATTTGAGGTCGATAGAATCAAAAATTGGTTCAAATAGAGAACTTGACAGAGAAAAATGACCAAAAAAGCTCGAAAAGCACATTCGTGGTTTGATAATTTTACGAAAATGATACTTACCAACTGGGTGAGTTTCCAAAACTGCGCAAAAAATATGAATCGAGTTTCACTTTTATACATTTAACCTTGACCAACACTTGCATCTTTTCTATTTAATCAGGTGTAGCTCGCTGTGAGTAATTTGCATCGAAGGACACCTTCATCACAAGCATTATGCAAATAGAAGATAGCTCTAACAACTGGCAAATTTGTCAAACCATTCCGTTTGATTTTGAATAGTCTTTTATTACGCTACATCGTTACGTATTGTGTAGCGACACCTGCTGGCCATTCTAAAGTGACAAGCACGTGTCGACCTTGAGCCAAACAATCAAATTGCTGAATTTCTATTGGGTCACTTTCTACATTCAGTCAAGGCGACATTTCATTTCAATAGGTAGTATTTCAATAGGTGAAATATCACTTGATCATCTCTTATTATGAACTCTGTTACCAAAAGGGTTCGTACATTTCCTTCTTCGATGTTATTCCAATGGAAAGACACATTCAAAGCTTTCAAAAGTTTCAGAATAGAGATTTTGCGGGAAAATGTTACTCGAGGTAAAGATCCAACTCAAATCTCTCTAAATATAGATTTGCAACAATATTCGTTAAAGGTTTGAATTAATTTACCTCTGAGTGGCACTTTTCTTTTTTTTTTTTTGCACATAAAGGATAAATGGCCAGGTCACAAGGGTCCCAAAGGCTTCAGAGAAGATTCGGAGAAGGTTGGGCGGAGAAGGATGGACCACTAAGCAACTGTTAGGAGACGGATGGTAGCCTCTCGTCAAGGCCATCCCATATGGTATAGCTTTCCTGAACACTGCTTTACTTGGCATCCGATGGACTGTGGCCTTTCCTAGCCATTCAGTGGGTACTTTCTCACAGAGAGGAGGCTGGGGGTTTAGGAGAGATAAATCTCAAAACTGGCCCGGGTGGGACTCGAATCTGTTAAATAGATTATGAGTGATCAAGGTGAACTAACGTTTACTTCAAGTTCTTAAGAAAAAGTTCTCAAGTTAAAGTTCAAATTCTTAAGTTAAAGAAAAAAAAATCAATATATATTCAGTAGCGACATTATTAGGAAAAGGCCCAATGTAATGTTGTTAATGGGAAGTCAAATCAGTATTTTAATTCAGGGTTCCCAGAATTTCCAGGCTTTAATTCAGAGGTTCCCAGACTTTAATTCACGGTTTTCCAGAATTTCTACACTTTAATTCAGGAGTTCCTAGACTTTAATTCAGGGGTTCCCAGACCTTCCAGAGGGGTTCCTAGACTTTCGATACTTTAATTCATGAGTTCCCAGACTTTCTAGACTCTAATGCACGGGTTCGCAGACTTTCCGAGTCTGCCCTATCATTGGGGGAATTCCCAATACTTTCCAGACTTTAGTTCACGGGTTCTCAGACTTTAATTCAGGAGTTCTCAGATTTTCTAGACATTAATCCAGGGGTTCCAAGGCTTTCCAGACTTTAATTCATGGGTTCCCAGATTTTCCAGACCCTAATTCACAGGTTCTCAGATTTTCCGAGTCCGCCCTATGACTGGGGGAATTCCCAATGTTTTCCAGACTTTAATTCAGCGGTTCCCAGACACTCCAGAATTTATTCAAGTGTTTCTAGATTTTCAAGACTTTATTCAGGGGTTCGTAGACTTTTCAGATTTTAATTCATGGGTTTCCAGACTTTCCAGACTCTAATGCACGGGTTCACAGACTTTCCACATTTTAATTCATAGAGTTCCCAATACTTTCCAGACTTTAGTTCACGGGTTCCCAAACTTTCAAGACTTTAATTCACGGTTCCCAAACACTCCAGGCTTTATTGAAGTGTTTCTAGATTTCCAAGACTTTAATTCAGGGGTTCCCAGACACTCCAGACATTATTCAGGCTTTTCTAGATTTTCAAGATTTTAATTCAGGGCTTCCCAGACAGTCCAGACCTTAATTCATGGATTCCCAGACTTTCCAGACTCTAATGCACGTATTCGCAAACTTTCCACATTCCAATTCATGGGGTTCCCAATTCTTTCCAGACTTTAGTTTGCGAATTCCCAGAATTTACAATCTTTAATTCAGGGGTTCCCAGCCTTTCCAGACTTTATTCAGAAGTTCCTAGACTTTCGAGACTTTAATTCACGGGTTCCCAGATTTTTTCAACCTTTGATTAAGGGATTCCCAAACTTTCCAGACTTCAATTCATGAACTTCCTGCTTGCGACCTGCAGCGATCATTTTTAAAAAAATATATTAAGGTTTAAAAAAAAAATACGAAATAATTTTATCGTTTCTCTGTTCTCAAAAGTATTTGCAGTGTCAAAATTTCACATAAAAATATTTTTAATTACTAAAAAAAATATTTATAAATAATATTTTGAATTATCTGTGTAGTGTACCTATATTATACTGGAAATCAGTCGGTGCCTCTTGATTTGTAGACTGTCACAAAGACCCCTCCTTATCCGATCTTGAACGCGATACGGGATCTCAAACTTACGATAGGAAATCTCTTAGCGATACGGGATCTCAATATCTGAGATATTCGATCCAATACCTCTAAGAAGCTATTTTTAGCTCTCTAGAAGAGATGAGAAATTGGATCGTTTTACCTCTTAACGACCTTTTTTTGTACACACAATGGGCTAAATAGTCAGGTCACAAGGACCCCAAGGGCTCAGAGAAGGTTGAGTGAAGTGTACCCACTCGGCAGCTGTTACAAGACAGATTATAGCCTCTCGTCAAGATCATCCCGTGTGTTCTTTAACGTGCACAGGGTATGGCTCTCCCACACCCTGGGTCACGGCTTAACATACCATCAAAGGGACGGCGGTCTTTCCAAGCCCATCGGTGTGTCCTACTGACCGAGGGCAGGGCGGGGAGTTTTATGGAGATATATCACAATGCTGGCCTAGGTGGGACTCGAACCTGGGAACTGCAGATTACGAGCCATTCCTTTTAATGTGGTCTTCATTGTAAAGCAATTTCTTCTCCCTATGGCAAAATATTCCGGAATCAACGGCAGCTGATCAAATGGAAAAATCAAATAAAGCGCAAAAGGTTCTTCAACCTCGGTTTCCACAGCATAACTTCAAAGAAGTGACGTCACAGGAAGCAGCAAAGAAATGCGGAAAATGAATAACGATCTCTTCACAACAATGTGTCATTGTTGTGATGTAGCGCATTCTTGATGTCGTTATTAATGAACAATGAGCTCTTACAGTCATGCGCACAATAGATTATTGCATCAAAGGAAGTAGTAGTGTTGCAAAGAAGTTTAATTTTTTGCGTAACAGACTAGAATAAAGAATTAGACTGCTTTTAACAATACTAGCGGACACAGATGAACAAATAGCAGTTACTTATTAGTTTCCTGCTACTCTCGCTAATTTAAATGATAGAACGAAGAGCGAAGAGGAGGCAGAGATGGAAATAACTTCTGATATAATAAAAAAGGGACCGCATCATAGTTTTTCTCTGGCAACGGTTGACCAACGGAGGCTGTTATCATCAGGTATGATTTAATGAATTACGTAGAGTTTTTAAAATTTTTTTAAAGTTCATTCAAGGAAAATGAAAAATATCGGAAAAAAATGTAGTCGATAATTTTTAGTAGATTCTAATAGATGTTTAAGAATTTTTGAATTATACGGTTTGGCTATTCAAAAATGGATTTTTTGATGGTGTGGTTAATCTATGGCCGATTACTAAACGAGGGGAGGCAGGAGCTGGTTTGATTTGTAGCGAGCTAGGCTCGTAATCTGTAGTTTACTGTCTCGACCCCCAACTATACACGAACTGAAATTTAACACTCTCCACTGATCTGCACAGTACCAACGGCAGCTTGACGTTTCCACATGGGACACCGTTGGTATTGGGACGGCCGCCGTCGGTCAAATGGGATGTTAACCGCGGTACTCTGTGCAGAAGAGACATACTTTGTGTACAGTCGCTCAAAAAATATCCGAACACTTGGTTGATTACAGAATTCAGAAAAAATATCTGGCAACGTTTTTTTTTTCTATCGCACCTTTTTCTATCGCACCTTTCACTCTTTCTAATGCCCACTTCATACTCTCTAACGCCCTCTTTCACTCTTTCTATCGCACCCTTCGCTCTTTCTAAACGCCCACTTCTAGCTCTCTAACACCCAACTATGAAACAAAGGGGCAACAGTGCTCAAGGCCCTTTTTCAAATGTAATAGAATTGATTGGGGGAGGGGGGGGGAACAAGAAACTGGATTTCTATTTTTCTTTTTCTCTGCGGTTCCCGATCTAGTTAACCTAACTATCCGAAATTTCGCACAGGGGGTTTCCCTGTGTTGGGTTAAAAAAATCAAATATATATGCAATGGGACGTCTTATTGTAATATTGCCTTTGTGAATGTAAGGATATGGCAACGGCAGCAGATTTAAATGTTTTATGATTCTTACGGTCACAATTAGGGAGCAGTAAATGGCAACAGTAGCAACGATTACCGTTTCCCGTAGGAAATGGTGAATATTTTCTATTCTAGCAAACCCCCCTTTTTGAATTTCGACTTAAAATTTGGCACTGCAACTCAGAAGGCAACTAGAAATATTATGCAACATTTTCAAGCGTCTGCCACGTTTCCCTATCAGTTTTGGCTCCCACAAACACGCAGACAATTTTTATTATAGTAAATGTATTAACTTACAACATTCTTCGGAATTTAAAGTTTCAGCTTTTCTATTTCAAAAAAAAATTATTATTGAAACTTTTGTTTAGTTTTTAGCACAAATTGTTATTACAATATCACATGATTATCAAAATTTGGGGTGAAATGCATATTTTCTCTCCAGTGATAACTATCGCATTTCCCTCAGAAAGTTTTGCGGGAAACGCATTTCTCCTCTCCATTTGACAACTTTCACATTTCCCGCAGGAAATTTTGCGTGAAACTCATATCTCCTCTCCATTAATAACTCTCACATTTACCGCCGAATATTTGGCGCGAAACACATTTCTCCTCTCCATTGGTAACTTTCACATTTCCCACTGAAAGTTTTGCACGAAACGCCTATCTCTTCTCCCTTGATAACTCTCCCATTTCCCGCCGAAAGTTTTGCACGAAACGCATATCTCTTCTCCACTGCTAACTTCCACACATCTCGCCGAACGTGTTGCACGAAACGCCTATCTCTTCTCTATTGATAACTCTCACATTTCCCGCCAAAAGTTTTCCACGAAACGCATATCTCTTCTCCATTGATAACTCTTACATTCCCCGCCGAAAGTTTGGCGCGAAACGCATTTCTCTTCTCCACTGCAAACTTCCACACATCCCGCCGAAAGTCTGTCGTGAAACGCATTTCTCTTCTCTATTGATTACTACCACACTTCCCACCGAAAGTTTTGCACGGAACGCCTATCTCTTCTCTATTGATAACTCTCACATTTCCCGCCAAAAGTTTTCCACGAAACGCATATCTCTTCTCTATTGATAACTCTTACATTTCCCGCCGAAAGTTTGGCGCGAAACGCATTTCTCCTCTCCACTGCAAACTTCCACACATACCGCCGAATGTCTGTCGTGAAACGCATTTCTCTTCTCCATTGATTACTTCCACACTTCCAGCCGAAAGTTTGGCGCGAAACGCATGTCTCCTCTGATAACGTCCACACTTCCCGCCGAAAGTTTGAACCGTAATTTTCCATTCATAACGTTCACAAGGTAACCGAAGCGAGGAAATCATCCCAGATCCCCTGACATTCGCAGAGATATTATTCTACTCGTATAACAAGTAGGGATCTGATGTTTTTACACAATATAGGGCTACACTAGGAGCAGCAGCGTACGAAATTTGGGACCAGTCGGTGAAGTATCTGAAAAAGTACAGGGCACACAATTCTGTCTATTGGGTTGTTGAGTTGTTATACCTCTGAGCGGCACTTTTTTGCACACCATGGGCTAAATGGCCAGGTCACATGGACCCCGAAGTCTCAGAGAAGGTTGGGGGAGGGGACCCACTGGAACAGCTGTTGGGAGACAGATGGTAGCCTCCCGTCAAGGCCATCTAGCGTGTTCTTTAACGTGCACAGGGTATGGCTCTCCCGCACACGGGGCCACGGCTTAACGTCCCATCCGACGGACAGCGGCCTTTCCAAACCAATCGGTGTCACTACTAACCGTGGGCAGGGCGGGGAATTTTGCGGAGATAAATCTCAACGCTGACCCAGCTGGGACTCGAACCTGGGAACTACAGATTACGAGCCTGGCGCGCTACCGACTAAGCCACCCCCGCCCCAAATCTGTCTATGTATAAGAGTTTCTCAGCAGGTTGAAGATGCGCATGCGCTGACCTCACCCGGTAGGATCTATCGGAGGTCGGTCGTTCACTTCGGCTTTTGATGTTGGATTCTACGAACGACTCAGATTATTTTTCTTTGTTTTAGCTGCTAATAAGAAAGTTATCGCACGATTTCCGAAAAAAAAGAAACTTTTTTTATTCTTTTTTTTTAGTTTTAGTTTGAAAAATGCTGTGATGGATTTCTTGCAGAACAAGAGAATCAGAAAGAGGTAAGTACATTCTTTATTATTATTTAAATTTATTTGACTAATTTTTGAGAAATTAAACTTTATCCCCTTTCTATATTAATAACATTTAGAAGACTAAATTTTTCTCGAAATTTTTTGACTGAAATTTTAAGTTAATAATAATTTATTTGTAATCGGTTTCTGTAATTTTAGTGAAATGATTATCTTGCGTCATTTTTTCATTTATTAATACCTTTAATGTTTGGTTCAGTCCGTAACGCACCAGCTTTGTAATCTGCAGTTCCCAGGTTCGAGTCCCACCTGAACCAGCATTGAGACTTATCTCCGCAAAACTACCCGCCCTGCCCCCGGTCAATAGCGATGGGCCAGGAAGGCCACCATCCATCAGATAGGACGGAAGGCTTCCTTCTGTTTCCTAATAGATGTCCAGTGAGTCCCCTCCCCCTACAACATTATCTGAGCCCTTGGGGTCCTTGTGACCTGGAGATTTAGCCCATTGTTTGCAAAACAGTGCTGCTCAGAAGTATCATCCTCCATACGTTACAAAGGGTGAGGTATTGTCTTGGTTGCAGGTGAGTACATCGTTTTGGTTTGAATCTGAGTGCACAGTTTTGGTCCAGGCGAGTACATTTCTGGTGATCACATCGTCTTGGTTGCAGTTGATCACATCGTCTTGGTTGCAGGAGATCACCTCGTTTGGTTTCAGGTGATCACACAGTTTTGGTTCCAGGTGATCACACCGTTTTGTTTGCAGGTGATCACATCATTTTGGTTGCCGGTGATCACACAGTTTTTGTTTGCAGGTGATCACATCGTTTTGGTTGAAGGTGATCACATCGTTTTGGTTGAAGGTGATCATACCATTTTGTTTGAAGGTGATCACACAGTCTTGATTTCAGTTGATCACACCGTATTGATTGCAAGTGAGCACATAGTTTTGCTTGCAGATGAGCACACTGTTTTGGTTGTCTTATCTATGAGTGGCAATTTTTTTTCACACAATCGGATAAATGGCCAAGTCACAACGAAACCGAGGGCTCAGTGAAGGTTGGGGAAAGGAGACCCACTCGACAGCTATTAGGAGACAGATCGAAGCCTCCCGTCAAGGCCATCCAGCGTGTTTTTAAGGTTTGGTTGTCTTATCTATGAGTGCCACGTATTTTCACACAATGGGATAAATGGCCAGATCACAAGGACCCCGAGCGCTCAGACAAGTTTGGGGGAAGGAGACGCACTCGACAGCTATTAGTAAACAGATCGTAGCCTCCCGTCAAGGCTATCCAGCGTGCTTTTAAGGTTTGATTATCTTATTTATCAGTGGCAGTTCTTTCGCACAATGGGATAATTGGCCAGGTTACAAGGTTCTCGAGGGCTCAGAGAAGGTTGGGGGAAGGATACCCACTCGACAGCTATCAGAAAAGAGATCGTAGCCTCCCCTCAAAGCCATCCAACGTGTTTTTAAGGTTTGGCTGTCTTATCTGTGAGTTGAACTTTTTTTCACGAAATAGGATAAATGGGCAGGTTACAAGGACACCGAGAGCTCAGAGAAGGTTGGGGGAAGGAGACCCACTCGACAGCTATTAGGAGACAAATCATAGCCTCCCATCAAGGCCATCCAGAGTGTTTTTAAGGTTTGGTTGTCTTATCTACGAGTGGATTTTTTTTTTCACACAATGGGATAAATGGCCAAGTCACAAGGAAACCAGGGGCTCAGAGAAGGTTGGGGGTAGGAGACCCACACGACAGCTCTTAGGAGACAGATCGTAGACTCCAGTCAAGGACATCCAGCGTGTTTAAGGTTTGGTTGTCTAATCTATGAGTGGCAAATATTTTCACACATTTCGACAAATGGCCAGATCACAAATACCCTGAGGGCTCAGAGAAGGTTGGGGGAAGTAGACCCACTCGACAGCTATTAGGACACAGATCGTAGCCTCCCGTCAAAGCCATCCAGCGTGTTTTCAAGGTTTCGTTGTCTTATCTATGAGTGGCAAATTTTTTCACACAATGGATTAAATGGCCAGGTCAGAAGGAACCCCAGGGCTCAGAGAAGGTTGGGGGAAGGAGACCCACTCGACAGCTATTAGGAGACAGATCGTAGCCTCCCGTCAAATCCATCCAGCGTGTTTTTATGGTTTGGTCGTCTTATCTATGAGTGGCACTTTTTTTACAAAATGTTATAAAAGGCCACATAACAATAACCCCGAGGGCTCAGAGAAGGTTGGGGGAAGGAGACCCACTCGACAGCTATTACGAAACAGATCGTAGCCTCCCGTGAAGGCCATCCAGCGTGTTTTTGAGAATTGGTTGTCTAATCTATGAATGACACTTTTTTCCACACAATGAGATTAATGGCCAGCTTACAAGTACCCCAAGGTCTCAGAAATAGTTGGGAAAAGGAGACCCACTCAACAGCTATTAGGAGACAGATCGTAGCCTTCTGTCAAGGCCATCCAGCGTATTTTTTAAGTTTGTTTGTCTTATCTATGAGTGACACTTTTTTTCACACAATGGGATAAATAGTCAGGTCACAAGGACTCCGAGGAATAAGAGAAGTTTCGGCAAAGGAGACCCACTCGACAGCTGTTGGGAGACAGATCCGAACCTCCTGTCAAGGCCATTCAGCGCGTTTTTAAAGTTTGGTTATCTTATCTATGAGGGGTACTTTTTTCACACAATGGGCTAAATGGTCAGGTCAAAAGTACCCCGAGGGCTCAGAGAAAATCGGGGGAATGTAATCCAATGGACAGCTATTAGGAAACAGATCGTAGCCTCCCGTCAAGGCTGTCCAGCTTGTTTTTCAGGTTTGGTTGCCTTATCTATGAATGGCAATTTTTTTAAGAAAATGGGATATATGGCCAGGTTACAAAGACCTCGAGGGCTCAGAGAAAATGGGGGAAGGTGACCCACTCGACAGCTAGTAGGAGACAGATCGAAGACTCCCGTCAAGGCCATCCAGCATGTTTTTAAGGTTTGGTTATCTAATCTATGAGTGACATTTTAGACAAAATGGTTTTTCACACAAAGGTTACAAGGATCTCGAGGGCTCAGAGAACGTTGGTGGAAGGATACCCACTCGACAGCTATTAGGAAACAGATCGAAGCCTACCGTCAAAGCCATCCAGCGTGTTTTTAACGTTTGGTTATCTAATCTATGAGTGACACTTTTTCACACAATGGGATAAATGGCTAGGGTGTAAGGATCCCGAGGGCTAAGAGAAGGTTGGGGGAAGGATACCCACTCGACAGCGATTAGGAGACAGATCAAAGCCATCCAGTGTGTTTTTAAGGTTTGGTTATGTAATCTATGAGTGACACTTTTTTCACAGAATGGGATAAATGGCCAGGTTAAAAGGACCCCCAGGAATCAGAGAAAGTTGGGGGAAGGAGACCCACTCGACAGCAATTAGGAGACAGATCGTAGCCTCCCGTCAAGGCCATTCAGCATGTTTTTGGTTGTCTTATCTATGAGAGGCACATTTTTTTCTTGCAATGGGATAAATGGCCATGTCACATGGACCCCGAAGGCTCAGAGAAGGATGGTGGAAGGTGACCCACTCGACAGCTATTAGAAGACAGATCGAAGCCTCCCGTCAAGGCCATCCAGCGTGTTTTTAAAGTTTGGTTGTCTTATCTATGAGTGGCAGTTTTTTCACACAATGAGATAAATGGCCAGGTTTCAAGGAATCCGAGGGCTCAGAGAAGGCTGGGGAAAAGTGACCCCCTCGACAGCTTGTAGGAAACAGATCGTGTCCTCCCCTCAAGGCCATTAAGCGTGTTTTTATGGTTTGGTTGTCTTATCTATGAGCGGCACTTTTTTTAACACAATGGGATAAATGGCCAGGTTACAAGGACACGAGGGCACAGAGAAGGTTGGGGGAAGGTGACCCACTAGACAACTATTAGGAGAGAGATCGTAGCCACCCGCCAAGGCCATCCAGCGTGTTTTAAGATTGTTTGTCTTATCTATGAGTGGCACTTTTTTCACACAATGGGATAAATGGCCAGGTTACAAGGACACGAGGGCTCAGAGAAGTTTGGGGGAAGGTGACCCACTCGACAGCTATTAGGAGACAGATCGTAGCCTCCCGTCAAAGACATCCAGCGTGTTTTTGGTTGTCTTATCTATGAGAGACACATTTTTTTCATACAATGAGATAAATGGCCAGGTCACAAGGACCCCGAAGGCTCAGAGAAGGATGGGGGAAAGTTACACACTCGACAGCTATTAGGAGACAGATCGAAGCCTCCCGTCAAGGCCATCCAGCGGGTTTTTAATGTTTTTGTCTTATCTGTGAGTGGCATATTTTTCCAAAACTTGGGATAAATGGTCAGATCACAAGGACCCCGAGGGCTCAGAGAAGGTTGGGGGAAGGAGACCCACTCGACAGCTATTAGAAGACAGATCGTAGACTCCGTCAAAACCATCCAGCGTGTTTTTAAGGTTTGGTTGTCTTATTTATGAGTGGCACATTTTTTTTCACACAATGGGATAAATGGCCAAGTCACAAGGAAACCAAGGGCTCAGTGAAGGTTGGGGGAAGGAGACCGTCTCGACAGCTATTAGGAGACAGATCGTAGTCTCTGGTCAAGGCCATCCAGCGTGTTTTAAGGTTTGTTTGTCTTATCTATAAGTGGCACTTTTTTTCAAACAATGGTGTAAATGGCCAGGTTACAAGGACCCCGAGAGCTAAGAGAAAGTTGGGGGAAGGAGACCCACTCGACAGCTATTATGAGACAGATCGTAGCCTCCCGTCAAGGCCATCCAGCTTGTTAGTAGGGTTTGGTTAACTTATATAAAAAGTGGCACTTTTTATTTCATACAATGGTATTTTTAATACAATGGTATTTTTCAAACAATGGCCAGGTCACAAGGAACCTGAGAACTCAGAGAAGGTTGGGGTAAAGAGACCCACTCGACAGCTCTTAGCAGACAGATCGTAGCCTCTCGTCTACGCCATTCAGCGTGTTTTTAAGGTTTGTTGTCTTATCTGTAAGAGGCAAGGTTACAAGGACCCCCAGGGCTCAGAGAAAGTTGCGGGAAGGAGACCCACTCGACAGCTATTAGGAGACAGATCGTAGCCTCCCGTCTAGGTTTAGTTGTCTTATCTATGAGTGGCACATTTTTTTTCATACCATGGGATAAATGGCCAGTTCACAAAGAAACCGAGGGCTCAGAGGAGGTTGGGGGAAGGAGATCCTCTCGACAACTATTAGGAGACAGATCGTAGCCTCCCGTCAAAGCCATCCAGCGTGTCTTTAAGGTTTCGTTTTGTTACCTATGAGTGGTATTTTTTTCACAAAATGGGATAAATGGCGACATCAAAATGACGCCGAGGGATTAGAGTATGTTGGGGGAAGGAGACCCACTCGACAGCTAATAGGAGACAGATTGTAGCCTCCCGTCAAAACTATCCAGAGCGTTTTTAAAATTTGGCTGTCTTATCCATGAGTGGCATATTTTTTTTCACACAATGGGATAATTGCCAGGTCACAAAGAAACCGAGGGCTCAGAGAAGGTTGGGGGAAGGAGACCCTCTCGACAACTATTAGGAGACAGACCGTAGCCTCCCGTCAAGGCCATCCAGAGTGTCTTAAAGGTTTCGTTTTGTTATCTATGAGTGAATTTTTTTCACAAAATGGGATAAATGCCCACATCAAAATGACGCCAAGGGATCAGTGTATTCTGGCTGAAGGAGACCCACTCGACAGCTATTAGGAGACAGATCGTAGCCTCCCGTCAAAACTATCCAGCGCGTTTTTAAGGTTTGGTTGTCTTATCTATGAGTGGCACATTTTTTTTCATACCATGGGATAAATGGCCAGTTCACAAAGAAATAGAGGGCTCAGAGAAGGTTGGGGGAAGGAGACCCTCTCGACAACTATTAGGAGATAGACCGTAGCCTCCCGTCAAGGCCATCCAGCGTGTCTTTAAGGTTTCGTTTTGTTATCTATGAGTGATATTTTTTTTTCACAAAATGGGATAAATGGCCACATCAAAATGATGCCGAGGGATCAGAGTATGTTGGGGGAAGGAGACCCATTCGACAGCAATTAGGGACAGATCGTAGCCTCCCGTCAAAACTATCCAGAGCGTTTTTAATATTTGGTTGTCTTATCTATGAGTGGCACATTTTTTTTCATAGCATGGGATAAATGGAAAATTCACAAAGAAATCGAGGGTTCAGAGAAGGTTGGGAGAAGGAGACCCTCTCGACAACTATTTGGAGACAGATCGTAGCCTCCCGTCAAGGCCATCCAGGGTGTCTTTAAGGTTTCGTTTTGTTATCTCTGAGTGATATTTTTCCACAAAATGGGATAAATGGCCACATCAAAATGGCGCCGAGGGATCAGAGTATGTTGGGGGAAGGAGACCCACTCGACAGCTAATAGGAGACAGATCGTAGCCTCCCGTCTATGCCATCCAGCGCTTTTTTAAGGTTTGTTTGTCTTATCTATAAGTGGCACTTTTTTTCACACAATGGTGTAAATGGCCAGGTTACAAGGACTCCGGTGGCTAAGAGAAAGTTGGGGGAAGGAGACCCACTCGACAGCTACTATGAGACAGAGGTAGCCTCCCGTCAAAGCCATCCAGCTTGTTTGTAAGGTTTGGTTACCTTAGATATAAAGTGGCACCTTTTTTTTCATACAATAGAACAGATGGTCAGGTCACAAGGAACCTGAGAACTCAGAGAAGTTCGGGGGAAAGAGACCCACTCGACAGCTATTAGGAGACAGATCGTAGCCTCCCGTCAAAGCCATCCAGCGTGTTTTTAAGGTTTGGTTGTGTTATCTATGAGTGGCACATTTTTGCATACAATAGGATAAATGGTCAGATCACAAGGACCCCGAGGGATCAGAGAAAGGTGAGGGAAAGAAATCCACTCGCCAGCTATTAGGAGAGAGAACGTAGCCTCCAGTCAAGGGCGTCCAGCGTGTTTTTTAGATATGTTTGTCTTATCTGTGAGTGGCACTTTTTTTCACAATAAAGGGATAAATGGCCTTTTCACAAGGACCCCGAAGGCTCGGAGAAGGTTACTGAAAGGAGACCCACTCGACAGCAATTAGGAGAGAGAACGTAGCCTCCCGTCAAAACAATCCTGCGCGTTTTTAAGGTTTGGTTGTCTTATCTATGAGTGGCACATTTTTTTTCGCACAATGGGATAAATGGCCAGGTCACAAAGAAACCGAGGGCTCAGAGAAGGTTGGGGGAAGCAGACCCTCTCGACAACTATTAGGATACAGATCGTATCCTCCCGTCAAGGCCATCCACCGTGTCTTTAAGGCTTCGTTTTGTTATCTATGAGTGATTTTTTTTTTTCACAAAATGGGATAAATGGACGCATCAAAATGACGCCGAGGGATCAGTGTATGTTGGGGGAAGGAGACCCACTCGACAGCTATTAGGAGACAGATCGTAGCCTCCCGTCAAAACTATCCAGCCCGTTTTTAAGGTTTGGTTGTCTTATCTATGAGTGGCACATTTTTTTTCATACCATGGGATAAATGGCTAGTTCACAAAGAAATCGAGGGCTCAGAGAAGGTTGGGGGAAGGAGACCCTCTCGACAACTATTAGGAGACAGATCGTAGCCTCCCGTCAAGGCCATCCAGCGTGTCTTTAAGGTTTCGTTTTGTTATCTATGAGTCATATTTTTTTTCACAAAATGGAATAAATGGTCACATGAAAATGACGCCGAGGGATCAGAGTAGGTTGGGGGAAGGAGACCCACTCTACAGCTATTAGGAGACAGATCGTAGCCTCCCGTCTATGCCATCCAGCACGTTTTTAAGGTTTGTTTTTCTTATCTATAAGTTTCACTTTTTTTCACAAAATGGTGTAAATGGCCAGGTTACAAGGACTCCGAGGGGTAAGAGAAAGTTGGGGGAAGGAGACCCACTCGACAGCTATTATGAGACAGAGCGTAGCCTCCCGTCAAAGCCATCCAGCTTGTTTCTAAGGTTTGGTTACCTTAGATATAAAGTGGCACCTTTTTTTTTTCATACAATGGAATAGATGGTCAGGTCACAAGGAACCTGAGAACTCAGAGAAAGTTGTGGGAAGGAGACCCACTCGACAGCTATTAGGAGACAGATCGTAGCCTCCCGTCAAAACTATTCAGCGCGTTTTTAAGGTTTGGTTGTCTTATCTATGAGTGGCACATTTTTTTCATACCATGAGATAAATGGTCAGTTAACAAAGAAACCGTGGGCTCAGAGAAGGTTGGGGGAAGGAGACCCTCTCGTCAACTATTAGGAGACAGACCGTAGCCTCCCGTCAAGGCCATCCAGCGTGTCTTTAAGGTTTCGTTTTGTTATCTATGAGTGATATTTTTTTTCACAAAATGGGATAAATGGCCACATCAAAATGACGCCGAGGGATCAGAGTAGGTTGGGAGAAGGAGACCCACTCGACAGCTACTAGGAGACAGACCGTAGCCTCCCGTCTATGCCATCCAGCGCTTTTTTAAGGTTTGTTTGTCTTATCTATAAGTGGCATTTTTTTTCACACAGTGATGTAAATGGCCAGGTTACAAGGACCCCAAGGGCTAACAGAAAGTTGGGGGAAGGAGATCCACTCGACAGCTATTATGAGACAGAGCGTAGCCTCCCGTCAAAGCCATCCAGCTTGTTTGTAAGGTTTGGTTACCTTAGATATAAAGTGGCACCTTTTTTTTTTCATACAATGGAATAGATGGTAAGGTCACAAGAAACCTGAGAACTCAGAGAAGTTCGGGGGAAAGAGACCCACTCGACTGATATTAGGAGATAGATCGTAGCCTCCCGTCAAAGCCATCCAGCGTGTTTTTAAGGTTTGGTTGTGTTATCTATGAGTGGCACATTTTTGCACACAATAGGATAAATTGTCAGATCACAAGGACCCCGAGGGATCAGAGAAAGGTGAGGGAAAGAAATCCACTTGACAGCTATTAGGAGGCAGAACGTAGCCTCCAGTCAAGGGCGTCCGGCGTGTTTTTTAGATATGTTTGTCTTATCTGTGAGTGGCACTTTTTTTCACAATAAAGGGATAAATGGCCTTTTCACAAGGACCCCGAAGGCTCGGAGAAGGTTGCTGTAAGGAGACCCACTCGACAGCAATTAGGAGACAGAATGTAGCCTCCCGTCAAAACTATCCTGCGCGTTTTTAAGGTTTGGTTGTCTTATCTATGAGTGGCACATTTTCTTTCACACAATGGGATAAATGGCCAGGTCACAAAGAAACCGAGGGCTCAGAGAAGGTTGGGGGAAGGAGACCCTCTCGACAACTATTTGGAGACAGATCGTATCCTCCCGTCAAGGCCATCCAGCGTGTCTTTAAGGTTTCGTTTTGTTATCTATGAGTGATAATTTTTTTCACAAAATGGGATAAATGGCCACATCAAAATGACGCCGAGGGATCAGAGTATGTTGGGGGAAGGAGACCCACTCGACAGCTATTAGGAGACAGATCGTAGCCTCCCGTCAAAACTATCCAGCCCGTTTTTAAGGTTTGGTTGTCTTATCTATGAGTGGCACATTTTTTTTCACACAATGGGATAAATGGCCAGGTCACAAAGAAACCGAGGGCACAGAGAAGGTTGGGGGAAGGAGACCCTCTCGACAACTATTTGGAGACAGATCGTATCCTCCCGTCAAGGCCATCCAGCGTGTCTTCAAGGTTTCGTTTTGTTATATATGAATGATAATTTTATTAACAAAATGGGATAAATGGCCACATCAAAATGACGCCGAGGGATCAGAGTATGTTGGGGGAAGGAGACCCACTCGACAGCTATTAGGAGACAGATCGTAGCCTCCCGTCAAAACTATCCAGCCCGTTTTTAAGGTTTGGTTGTCTTATCTATGAGTGGCACATTTTTTTTCATAGCATGGGATAAATGGCCAATTCACAAAGAAATCGAGGGTTCAGAGAAGGTTGGGGGAAGGAGACCCTCTCGTCAACTATTAGGAGACAGACCGTAGCCTCCCGTCAAGGCCATCCAGCGTGTCTTTAAGGTTTCGTTTTGTTATCTATGAGTGATATTTTTTTTTTCACAAAATGGGATAAATGGCCACATCAAAATGACGCCGAGGGATCAGAGTATGTTGGGGGAAGGAGACCCACTCGACAGCTATTAGGAGACAGATCGTAGCCTCCCGTCAAAACTATCCAGCCCGTTTTTAAGGTTTGGTTGTCTTATCTATGAGTGGCACATTTTTTTTCACACAATGGGATAAATGGCTAGGTCACAAAGAAACCGAGGGCACAGAGAAGGTTGGGGGAAGGAGACCATCTCGACAACTATTTGGAGACAGATCGTATCCTCCCGTCAAGGCCATCCAGCGTGTCTTCAAGGATTCGTTTTGTTATATATCAACGGGATGGGATAAATGTCCAGTTTAGAAGGACCCCCAGGGCTCAGAGAAAGTTGTAGGAAGGAGACCCACTCGACAACTATTAGGAGACAGATCGTAGCCTCCCGTCAAAGCCATCCAGCGTGTTTTTAAGGTTTGGTTGTGTTATCTATGAATGGCACATTTTTGCACAAAATAAGATAAATGGTCAGATCACAAGGACCCCGAGGGATCAGAGAAAGGTGAGGGAAAGAAATCCACTCGACAGCTATTAGGAGACAGAACGTAGCCTCCAGTCAAGGGCGTCCGGCGTGTTTTTTAGATGTGTTTGTCTTATCTGTGAGTGGCACATTTTTTCACAATAAAGGGATAAATGGCCTTTTCACAAGGACCCCGAAGGCTCGAAGAAGGTTGCTGAAAGGAGACCCACTCGACAGCAATTAGGAGAGAGAACGTAGCCTCCCGTCAAAACTATCCTGCGCGTTTTTAAGGTTTGGTTGTCTTATCTATGAGTGGCACATTTTTTTTCACACAATGGGATAAATGGCCAGGTCACAAAGAAACCGAGGGCTCAGAGAAGGTTGGGGGAAGGAGACCCTCTCGACAACTATTAGGAGACAGATCGTATCCTCCCGTCAAGGCCATCCAGCGTGTCTTTAAGGTTTCGTTTTGTTATCTATGAGTGATAATTTTTTTCACAAAATGGGATAAATGGCCCCATCAAAATGACGCCGAGGGATCAGAGTATGTTGGGGGAAGGAGACCCACTCGACAGCTATTAGGAGACAGATCGTAGCCTCCCGTCAAAACTGTCCAGCCCGTTTTTAAGGTTTGGTTGTCTTATCTATGAGTGGCACATTTTTTTTCACACAATGGGATAAATGGCCAGGTCACAAAGAAACCGAGGGCACAGAGAAGGTTGGGGGAAGGAGACCCTCTCGACAACTATTTGGAGACAGATCGTATCCTCCCGTCAAGGCCATCCAGCGTGTCTTCAAGGTTTCGTTTTGTTATATATGATTGATAATTTTTTTAACAAAATGGGATAAATGGCCACATCAAAATGACGCCGAGGGATCAGAGTATGTTGGGGGAAGGAGACCTACTCGACAGCTATTAGGAGACAGATCGTAGCCTCCCGTCAAAACTATTCAGCGCGTTTTTAAGGTTTGGTTGTCTTATCTATGAGTGGCACATTTTTTTCATACCATGGAATAAATGGTCGGTTCACAAAGAAACCGAGGGCTCAGAGAAGGTTGGGGGAAGGAGACCCTCTCGTCAACTATTAGGAGACAGACGTAGCCTCCCGTCAAGGCCATCCAGCGTGTATTTAAGGTTTCGTTTTGTTATCTATGAGTGATATTTTTTTTTCACAAAATGGGATAAATGGCCACATCAAAATGACGCCGAGGGATCAAAGTAGGTTGGGAGAAGGAGACCCACTCGACAGCTACTAGGAGACACATCGTAGCCTCCCGTCTATGCCATCCAGCGCTTTTTTAAGGTTTGTTTGTCTTATCTATAAGTGGCACTTTTTTTCACACAGTGATGTAAATGGCCAGGTTACAAGGACCCCGAGGGCTAAGAGAAAGTTGGGGGAAGGAGATCCACTCGACAGCTATTATGAGACAGAGCGTAGCCTCCCGTCAAAGCCATCCAGCTTGTTTGTAAGGTTTGGTTACCTTAGATATAAAGTGGCACCTTTTTTTTTTCATACAATGGAATAGATGGTCAGGTCACAAGGAACCTGAGAACTCAGAGAAGTTCGGGGGAAAGAGACCCACTCGACTGCTATTAGGAGATAGATCGTAGCTCCCGTCTAGGCCATCCAGCATGTTTTTAAGGTTTGGTTGTCTTATCTATGAGAGGCAAATTTTTTTTCACACAATGGGATAATTGTCCAGTTTAGAAGGACCCCCAGGGCTCAGAGAAAGTTGTGGGAAGGAGACCCACTCGACAGCTATTAGGAGACAGATCGTAGCCTCCCGTCAAAGCCATCCAGCGTGTTTTTAAGGTTTGGTTGTGTTATCTATGAGTGGCACATTTTTGCACACAATATGATAAATGGTCAGATCACAAGGACCCCGAGGGATCAGAGAAAGGTGAGGGAAAGAAATCCACTCGACAGCTATTAGGAGACACAACGTAGCCTCCAGTCAAGGGCGTCCGGCGTGTTTTTTAGATATGTTTGTCTTATCTGTGAGTGGCACTTTTTTTCACAATAAAGGGATAAATGGCCTTTTCACAAAGACCCCGAAGGCTCGGAGAAGGTTGCTGAAAGGAGACCCACTCGACAGCAATTAGGAGACAGAACGTAGCCTCCCGTCAAAACTATCCTGCGCGTTTTTAAGGTTTGGTTGTCTTATCTATGAGTGGCACATTTTTTTTCATACCATGGGATAAATGTCCAGTTACAAGGACCCCCAGGGCTCAGAGAAAGTTGTGGGAAGGAGACCCACTCGACAGCTATTAGGAGACAGATCTTAGCCTCCCGTCAAGGCCGCTCAGAGGTAAAACAACCCAATCCAACAACCCGTCAAGGTCATCCAGCGTGTGTTTTAAGGTGTGGTTGTTTTACCTATGAGTAGCACTTTTTTTCAGACTATGGAATAAATGGCCAGGTTACAAGGATCCCGAGGGCTCACAGATAGTTGGGGGAAGAAGACCCACACGAAAGCCATTATGAGACAGAACGTTGCCTCCCGTTAAGGTCATTCAGCTTTTTTGTAAAGTTTGATTATCTTATATATATAGTGGCACTTTTTTTTTCACACAATGGGATAGATGGACAGGTCACAAGGAACCCGACTGTTCAGAGAGGATTGGTGAAAGGAGACCCACTCGACAGCAATTAGGAGACAGATCGTAGCCTCCCGTCAAAACTATCCTGCGCGTTGTTAAGGTTTGGTTGTCTTATTTATGAGTGGCACATTTTTTTTCACACAATGGGATAAATGGCCAGGTCACAAAGAAACCGAGGGCACAGAGAAGGTTGGGGGAAGGAGACCCTCTCGACAACTATTTGGAGACAGATCGTATCCTCCCGTCAAGGCCATCCAGCGTGTCTCTAAGGTTTTGTTTTGTTATCTATGAGTGATAATTTTTTTCACAAAATGGGATAAATGGCCACATCAAAATGACGCCGAGGGATCAGAGTATGTTGGGGGAAGGAGACCCACTCGACAGCTATTAGGAGACAGATCGTAGCCTGCCGTCTAAACTATTCAACGCGTTTTTAAGGTATGGTTGTCTTATCTATGAGTGGCAAATTTTTTTCATACCATGGGATAAATGGTCAGTTCACAAAGAAACCGAGGTCTCAGAGAAGGTTGGTAGAAGGAGACCCTCTCGACAACTATTAGGAGACAGACGTAGCCTCCCGTCAAGGCCATCCAGCGTGTCTTTAAGGTTTCGTTTTGTTATCTATGAGTGATATTTTATTTCACAAAATGGGATAAATGGCCACATCAAAATGACGCCGAGGGATCAGAGTATGTTGGGGAAAGGAGATCCACTCGACAGCTATTAGGAGACAGATCGTAGCCTCCCGTCAAAACTATTCAGCGCGTTTTTAAGGTTTGGTTGTCTTATCTATGAGTGGCACATTTTTTTCATACCATGGGATAAATGGTCGGTTCACAAAGAAACCGAGGGCTCAGAGAAGGTTGGGGGAAGGAGACCCTCTCGACAACTATTAGGAGACAGACGTAGCCTCCCGTCAAGGCCATCCAGCGTGTCTTTAAGGTTTCGTTTTGTTATCTATGAGTGATATTTTTTTTTCACAAAATGGGATAAATGGCCACATCAAAATGACGCCGAGGGATCAGAGTAGGTTGGGAGAAGGAGACCCACTCGACAGCTACTAGGAGACACATCGTAGCCTCCCGTCTATGCCATCCAGCGCTTTTTTAAGGTTTGTTTGTCTTATCTATAAGTGGCACTTTTTTTCACACAGTGATGTAAATGGCCAGGTTACAAGGACCCCGAGGGCTAAGAGAAAGTTGGGGGAAGGAGATCCACTCGACAGCTATTATGAGACAGAGCGTAGCCTCCCGTCAAAGCAATCCATCTTGTTTGTAAGGTTTGTTTACCTTATATATAAAGTGGCACTTTTTTTCATACAATGGGATAGATGGCCAGGTCACAAGGAACCTGAGAACTCAGAGAAGGTTGGGGGAAAGAGACCCACTCGACAGCTATTAGGAGACAGATCGTAACCTCCCGTCTAGGCAATCAGTGTTTTTAAGGTTTGGTTGTCTTACCTATGAGAAGCACATTTTTTTCACACAATGGGATAAATGTCCAGTTACAAGGACCCCCAGGGCTCAGAGAAGGTTGTGGGAAGGAGACCCACTCGACAGCTATTAGGAGACAGATCTTAACCTCCCTTCAAGGCCATCCAGCGTGTGTTTAAGGTGTGGTTGTTTTATCTATGAGTAGCACTTTTTTTCAGACTATGGAATAAATGGCCAGGTTACAAGGATTCCGAGGGCTCACAGATTGTTGGGGGAAGGAGACCCACACGAAAGCCATTATGAGACAGAACGTTGCCTCCCGTCAAGGCCATTCAGCTTTTTTGTAAGGTTTGGTTACCTTATATATATAGTGGCACTTTTTTTTTCACACAATGGGATAGATGGCCAGGTCACAAGGAACCCGAGGGTTCAGAGAGGATTGATGAAAGGAGACCCACTCGACAGCTAATAGGAGACAGATCATAGCCTCCCGTCAAAACTATCCAGAGCGTTTTTAAAATTTGATTGTCTTATCTATGAGTGGCACATTTTTTTCACACAATGGGATATTTGCCAGGTCACAAAGAAACCGAGGGCTCAGAGAAAGTTGGGGGAAGGAGACCCTCTCGACAACTATTAGGAGACAGATCGTAGCCTCCCGTCAACGCCATCCAGCGTGTCTTTAAGGTTTCGTTTTGTTATCTATGAGTGATATTTTTTTTCACAAAATGGGATAAATGGCCACATCAAAATGACGACGAGGGATCAGAGTATGTTGGGGGAAGGAGACCCACTCGACAGCTATTAGGAGACAGATCGTAGCCTCCCCTCTATGTCATCCAGCGCTTTTTTAAGGTTTGTTTGTCTTATCTGTAAGTGGCACTTTTTTTCACAAAGTGGTGTAAATGGCCAGATTACAAGGCCCCTGCGGCTAAGAGAAAGTGGGGGAAGGAGACCCACTCAACAGCTATTATGAGACAGGTCATAGCCTCCCGTCAAGGACATCCAGCGTGTTTTTAATTTGTGGTTGGTTTATCTATGAATAGCACTTATTTTCACACAATGGGATAAATGGCCAAGTCACAAGGACCCCGAGGTCTCAGAGAAGGTTGGGGAATTAGGCCCGTTTTCGATAGCTATTAGGAAACAGATCGTCCAGCAGGCCATCCAGCGTGTTTTTAAGGTTTGTCACTTTATCTATTAGTATCACTTTTTTTCACACACTGGGCTATATAATCAGGTCACAAGGACCCCGAGGTCTCAGAGAGGGTTGTGGGAAGGAGATCCACTCGACAGCTATTAGCAGACAGATTCTTGACTCCCGGCAAGGCCATCCAGCGTATTTTTATGGTTTGGTTGTCTTATTTATGAGTGGCACATTATTCACACAATGGGAAAAATGGACAAGAAAGGACCCCGAGGGCTCAGAGAAGGTTTGGGGGAAGGAGACCCACTCGACAGCTATTAGAAGACAGATCGTAGCCTCCCGTCTAGGCCATCCAGCGTATCTTTAAGGTTTGGTTGCCTTATCTGTGAGTGACACTTTTTTTTCACACAATGGGATAAATGATCAGGTCACAAGGACTCCGAGGGCTCTGGGAAGGTTGGGGGAAGGAGACCCAGTAGACAGCTATTAAGAGACACATCATCCAGCAGGCAATCGAGCATGTTTTTAAGGTTTGTCACTTTATTTATGAGTGACACTTTTTTCACACAATGGGATAAATGGCCAGGTCACAAGGATACCGAGGGCTCAGAGTAGGTTGGGGCAAGGTAATCCACTCGGCAGCTATTAGGAGACAAATACCAGACTCCAGGCAAGGTCATCCAGCGTGTTTTTAAGGTTTGGTTGTCTTATCTGTGAGTGACACTTTTTTTCACACAATGGGATAAATGGCCAGGTCACAAGGACACCGAGGTCTCAGAGAAGGTTTGGGAAAGGTGATCCACTCCACAGCTATTAGGAGACAGATCCTAGACTTCCGGCAAGGTCATCCAGCGTGTTTTTAAGGTTTGGTTGTCTGATCTATGAATGGTACTTGGTGGGGTGCTGCGTCCACACAGCCACATTCTTGGCAGCAAATTTGTTTCTGTCCATGACGATTTGGAATTCCTGAAGAGAAACTATATCAATGAATACGTTACATTGTCGTCGTTTCCTGCGATTCTAAAACATATTAGTCGAACTCCTATGGCTATCGATGCACTTTGACAGCTCATATGCCCCACGATGTCAGGCACTTATATTCACGATGGATCCCATTCGATTGTGAAAGAGGATGCTTGGATGTTCATCGCATCACTTGAGCAAACTAAGATTTCCTTTCGATGGACCATCGGGCCTTTCCGTGGGTTAGAATGCCTTCTCACGGACGTGATCCTAGATACCACCGTCCTGCTGACCAGTGGTTTGAGGTACTATTTGATACCAAGGGTTAGGTTTCTGCGGAGCTCTATTTCCGACAAGTGTTTTTGGTCGTTTTCCAAATGAGGATTCATGTAGAACGATGTTTCTCTCTTCACTCGGTTTTGCTTTATTCCTTCAAAATACGTTGTATTGTCAGCAGAGGCTTGTTATTGTTAAAAAGAAAGAGAAAAAAAATCTTTCAGAGTAACTCGACTACTAGTGAATGGAATGCTTTATTGGCAAAGGGTGAAGGAGAACAGATTGCGTTTGGTGGATTCCTTAGGATCCGATCTGCTGCTGTTGATCATTCAGGACTGTTGCTAATAGATGGTGTAAAGTGAATGCATTAGGTGGAATTTTGAAACTCTTTTAATATCGTGGAGATCTTTATTTAATGTAAGAATTTTACTCACCAGTTGTAACTTAAATTTCTTAGGATATATATATGTATAAATAAACAGGTTTTTGTTCATCAATAATGCATGAATCACAGAAAACGAATACATCATTTCAAGTTTCAAAATATAAATAAGAATAACAAAATTACATCAGACTGAGAAGGAACAATTCCTTCGTAATGAAGTATATTGTATTAAATAGTAATTACAAAAATAAGCTATAAAATTTCCCAATGTGATTTCTGAGGCAAAAAAAGTGTTCTATAAGTCATGCAACATTTTTTAAATGAGTGCTTCATTATTCTTTCTGGGATTAGCTTCCAAGCTGTTGGTACCCATTCCGCCAATTTTGATGCCGGCACTTTTTTAATATTTCCGGAAGGTTGTCAATTAACAGTCAGGTTCCAAGCTCACTATAATTCACTCACGGAGCTCCACTATAATGAAATAACGGTGGCATCACATTTGGAAAGCGCGGGAAAATACCCACGCCACTTTATTCTCCAAAAGAATTGGAGAATGCGATAACGGTCAAACTTGGAGGTGGGGTTTCCGCGTAAAAACAAAACGTGTGGTGCCGTGTGGAAAACGCGGAAAATTTTGAAAAAGAAAAAAAAACGGGATTCTAAGACGGACCCCGTTTTTAGAGACGTTTATATGGGGAATAATTGCGTCTTAGAATAGAAGTAATGCGGTATATCCTGCAGTCCTAAGTACATCAATATATATAAATATGTAAACGAAAAATAGCAATTTCAGCCTCTGTAATATATAAATTTATCTCCTACTATTCATATATCATTACAATAAAAAAAAAATACCCCCTCAAGCAGCTGCTTGCCACAGAGGTCTGAGAGGAGCCTGTCAGTTTATATGCCTGAGTAGAAGGTCTGTGAGGATGGCAAGAACCTCAGCAGAAAAACGACACATACATCCATGCCATACCCGGGGCTCGAACCCAGGTCCCTGAGATCAGTAGCAAAGCGCGCTAACCACTCGGCCCTGGGACGGCTAACATATACACAGATTTATTCAGAACTCGGGTTTTTAAATAAATCGTTTCCACAGAATTGCTTGCTGTTCGTGTTATTTTGAAAGTCTTCGTTTCCACAGAAATGCTGCTCGTCTTGTTTCGAGTCTTTTGAAAATCTTACACTGATGCAGTGGCGCCCTCTGGGGCGTAGCGAAGGACTATGGTTGGGGGGAGGGGGGAAAAATCAAAAATTTTCGATCTCGAAAAATTCAAATTTTGGCAACTGAGCAAACTTACCAGATTTTCGCTCGGGAGGGGAGGGCAATTTTCACAAATCTCCTGCACTTTGCCATTTTCCATTTGATTTCCAATTTTGCCACTAACCGTAATTTAACTTTCAATTTTACCAACTGGCCATTATTTATTCATTATATTTTCATTTACAGACATAATTCCAATATTTACATCTCGTCTGAATTGCAGCGAGTCAGTGTGAATTTTGCCTTGATTTGACCAACTCTCCTTAATTTCACGAAACTAATCCCAATCCTTCCAAAATACACATCTCTCCTAAATTTCCCAAATCACTTCAAACTTTTCAAACTCTCAAAGATTTTGCCAAATTTACTCGATTTCAGTCAACTATGCTGAATTTCACAAACCCGATTCCAATTATCAGAACTCACCCGTATTTTCCAAATGGATTCGAATTTTATCAACTGCCCTGCATTTTGTTAAGTTTCCTCAATTTATCCAACAATCCTTAATTTCACAAAACAAATTGCAATTTTCACAACTCGGTTATATTTTATCGAGTGCATTCGAATTTTGCCAACTACTCAAGATTTTGCCAACTACTCAAGATTTTGCCAACTCGCCGTCATTTTACAGAAAAAATCGCAATTTTTACATCTTCCCTGAATTTGCTAAGTCACTTCGAATTTTATCAACTCTCCTTAATTGCACAAGAAAGGCACAATTTTCACAACTCCCCTGTATTTTACCAAGTGGCTTTGAATTTTGCCACGAGTTCTTGATTTTTCCAACTCTCCTGAATTTCACAAAAACAATCCCAGTTTTCACAAATCGCCCGTATTTTACCAAGTGGATTCGAATTTTGCCAACTGCCCTGGATTTTGTCATCTCACCACAATTTTACAGAAAAGAATCCCAATTTTACATCACACCTAATTTTTGTAAAGCCACTCTGAATTTTGCCAACTCCCCCAAGATTTTCCAACTCTCCTAGATATTGCGAAGCTGCCTCGATTTTGCCAACACGCCATAATTTTAGAGACAAAAGATTGCAATTTTTACATCTCACCTGAATTTTGTCAACTCTCCATGATTTTGCCAAGTCACTCCGAATTTTGCCAACTCCTAGATTTTTCTGTTGGTGGTACTGAAATTGAGGTACGTCTTATAATCGAGGAAATACGGTATATGTTTTGTAAATACCCATTTGCGATTTAAATATTAACTCTTGTGGAACTTGACTATGCACTAGTTATGTATTTAAATATTGTGCAAATAAAATTAAAATTATGACCTTGCCATTAGCCCATTGTGCGCAAAAAAGTGCCGCTTAGTGGTAAAACAATCCAATCCAATTCTACTCTTAATCTTGTGCCAAAATTTCCGTTTCTTAATCCCTAGAATTATTACAACTACAGAGAGACGCACACATTCCAGTTTATTATTATAGATGACATAAGAAATTCAAGTGACAACACTCAGTGAGATTGGTATGTGAAATTATGATGTCCATGTCATCAAAAGAAACAGTGTTTGACTCCTGGAAATTAGGGTGGCTAGAAGGTTTTTAATTTTTTTTTCTCTTCCAGATCATTTTTACTCTTTTTTTTTTCTGGAAGAAATGTTTTCTTTTCTCGTTTTTATCACGTTTTCAAAGAAAAAAAAGTAACAATCGATACGTCAAATGAATGCTTCTGATGCAGCTATAAAACAAAAATAAAGTAAGAAACTATACGTCAATTGTAAGCTTCAGACGCGGGGAATGTCGTAGATTACGAAATACTGACCACACAGTCTTTATTTCCCTTTAAAAAAAGTGGGGGGGGGGAGAATATGCAAATGATTCTTCCCTATATCTCCTGAACGCCAGTGCGGAAACTAATAAGCTATGTGCCAAATGAAAGCTTGTGACGCGGGATTGTCCTATGCTATAAAAAAATAACTCTCCCGTGCTTTTTCCTCCCTAAAACACGGGAAATGTAAAAGTCGTTCTACTATATCTTCCGAACGCAAGGGCCTACAGTTACGAGTTAGGTGTGAAATGAAAACTTGTATAATGACGATCGTAAATTATTTCGAATTCCCCCGCTGATAAAGGGGGTAGGGGAGTGTATTTCTCGTAATTCGATTTTAACTAGTCGTACTTTAAGCCTTTGACGTCTCCAATATGATGGGCAACCTCAAACACGACTCCAAAACGGGGGAAAATGTGCTCAACGTTTATGAGTCATATATCAAAAATTTTGAAGGTAGGTGTTTTTAGTGACAAAAAAAATACTTATCTTTCTATAGGGCCCTAAAAAGTAGGAAGATAGGGCGCCTATTTACCAACTCAACAAGATTGCCGGCGTCCTACGTATCTTCCTCTGAAGTGAATACGAACTCAGTGACTGATTGCACTATCGATATGCTTTAGGTTTCTACTTTTTTAGTGCCTTATAGGAAGATAGGTATTTTCCAGGCTGAGGTAGTCTTCTTCCGCTCACTACCCAAGAACAGCTGATTGACATCAGGGAGTCGACAAAAATTCATATTGCAGAAAAAGCGATTTGCATTTATGCACTAAAGAAATTTTTCAACTTGTGCTTGCATGACGAGAGAAGTTGGTGGTCATGTTGGAAAATTTGATTGAATTCTTGACGATCTGACAAGTTCGCATATGAATATTTAACTTTAGTGTATTATATATCTTTTCAATGGGATATTTTCTACTTACTAACTGTAATAATATGTTATAAAACTTTCTACAAAATTTTATTGATGTATTCTGTATTCAAAAGTTGCCTAAATAAAATCCACCAAATGTGGTTACTGGTACTGAACTGAAGAAATTACTAACTACAGATATATTAACATTACCGGACCGGTACCGCAATTACAATTGCCGGCACTTAAGTAAAGAATTAGGGACGGGGGTGGCTCAGTCGGTAGCGCGCCAGGCTCGTAATCTGTAGTTCCCAGGTTCGAGTCCCAGCTGGGTCAGCGTTGAGATTTATCTCCGCAAAATTCCCCGCCCTGCCCACGATCAGTAGGGGACACCGATGGGCTTGGAAAGGCCGCGGTCCGTGGGATGGGACGTTAAGCCGTTGTCCCATGTGCGGGAGAGCCATACCCTGTGCACGTTAAAGAACACGCTGGATGGCCTTGACGGGAGGCTACCATCTGTCTCCCAACAGCTGTTCCAGTGGGTCCCCTACCCCCAACCTTCTCTGAGCCTTCGGGGTCCATGTGACCTGGCCATTTAGCCCATGGTGTGCAAAGAAGTGCCGCTCAGAGGTAAAACAACCCAACAAGTAAAGAATTATATGGATACTATTCCGTTTTCATATATTCTGTTTTATTAAGATTCGTTCAGAAATTTGGAATTTTTTTCCTTTTCTCTTTTCTACAATATTAATATATTTTTTATATCGCTAAATATTTTAGAAGCAAATGTTTTTTTAGCAGTTAAAATTTGAAGAATCGCTTTGCATGAAGCTAACAGCAAAATTTATGCAAGAATACTTGAGCTATTTGCATGCAACTTGATAATCAATGGGAGGATCACTAAAGGGAAAACAGCAGAATTGTTAACGACTTTTACATACGATTTGTATATGATAGAAATTTCGGTGGTAGCTTTTCAAGATGTATTCCACTGCCAGCAATAATCTGCCCACTTTTCTTAGAGGGGTGTGAGAAAAACAACTTTTTAAATTTAAGAATTAAAAGTCGAATACTTTTTATTTTGTATAATTATTAATAAAATACTATTATTTGCATTTTCCCCCATCATCCGTTAGCTCAAATTAAAACTTTTAAGGAGTGATGGCGTAGGTAAATGAAATATTTCTGGCGCAGATTCCCATATACGCCAGGGGCGATATGCGTTCCTCTAGTTTAAATCCGCTTTTTAGTTTCGGATACATAACATGGGGCTAAAATTTTTGAAAAGCACAAGTTCGAGAGTTCGTATACGACGACAGGATTTCGAGGTGGTGGGGAGGGAATCGTTTGCACATCGTTTGCCAATCGTTTGCCAATCGTTTGCACACTTATGCGCAGAAAATTGAAAATAATACAATAGAAATGTCAGGATTTAATAATAATTTGACAACACAGTGTATACACATAGAGTAAGTATAATATTATATAACATTATATTAACGCAGTTAAATGGTATTCCGATTAAATCAACAAATGGGAAAGTAATTGTTTACGCTACAATTTACTACAATCTTTTTCGCATTGTTATTTCAGTATAAATATTCCTTTTGTTGATGATGAGATATATTAGCTGGAAAGCATTTTGGTGTGCTTATCCTCCTGTCCATTAGCAACGTGATCTGCCTTCTGTTATATCAGAGCCACCCATAACTAAGGAGTTGTGTTTTCAGCTTTTTTTAGTTTTTTGGGTGCTGTGTCCACACAGCCACATTCTTGGCAGCAAATTTGTTTCTGTCCATGATGATTTGGAATTCCTGAAGAGAAACTATGTCAATGTCAATGAAACTATGTCAATGCCAATGAATACGTTACATTCTCTTCGTTTCCTGCGATTCTAAAACATATTAGTCGAACTATGTTATTAACTATATTGGCTATCGATGCACTTTGATAGCTCATATGCCCCACGATGTCAGGCACCTATATTCACGATGGATCCCATTCGATTGTGAAAGAGGAAACTGCCTACGCTGCTTGGATGTTCATCACATCACTTGAGCAAGCTAAGATTTCCTTTCGATGGACCATCGGGCCTTTCCGTGGGTTAGAATGCCTTCTCACGGACGTGATCCTAGATACCACCGTCCTGCTGACCAGTGGTTTGAGGTACTATTTGATACCAAGGGTTAGGTTTCTGCGGAGCTCTATTTCCGACAAGTGTTTTTGGTCGTTTTCCAAATGAGGATTCATGTAGAACGATGTTTCTCTCTTCACTCGGTTTTGCTTTATTCCTTCAAAATACGTTTTATTGTCAGCAGAGGTTTGTTATTGTTAAAAAGAAAGAGAAAAAAAATCTTTCAGAGTAACTCGACTACTAATGAATGGAATGCTTTATTGGCAAAGGGTGAAGGAGAACAGATTGCGTTTGGTGGATTCCTTAGGATCCGATCTGCTGCTGTTGATCATTCAGGACTGTTGCTAATAGATGGTGTAAAGTGAATGCATTAGGTGGAATTTTGAAACTCTTTTAATATCGTGGAGATCTTTATTTAATGTAAGAATTTTACTCACCAGTTGTAACTTAAATTTCTTAGGATATATATATGTATAAATAAACAGGTTTTTGTTCATCAATAATGCATGAATCGCAGAAAACGAATACGTCATTTCAAGCTTCAAAATATAAGTAAGAATAACAAAATTACATCAGACTGAGAGGGAACAATTCCTTAGTAATGAAGTATATTGTATTAAATAATAATTACAAAAATAAGCTATGAAATTTTCCAATGTGATTTCTGAGGCAAAAAAAAGTGTTCTATAAGTCATTTAGTGACTTTATAATCATACCCACTCGACAGCTATACCCACTCGACAGCTATTAGGAGACAGATCGTAGTTCCTGTCAAGGCCTTCCAGCTTGCTTTTAAGATTTGTTGTCTTATCAATGAGTGGCACTTTTTTTCACACTTTGGACTAAATGGTCAAGTCAGAAGGACCCCGATTACACAGAGATGGTTTGGGGGAAGTAGACCCATTCGACAGCTGTTAGGACATAGATCGTAGCCTTCCGTCAAGGACATAGATCGTAGCCTTCCGTCAAGGACAACCAGCGCACGTTTAAGGTTTGGTTGTGTTATCTATGACTGGCACTTTTTTTTCACACAATGGACTAAATGATCAGGTCACAAAGTACCCGACGGCTTAGAGAAGGTTTGGGGGTAGGAGACCCACTCGACAGCTATTAAGAGACAGATCGTAGCCTCCCGTCAAGGCCATCCAGCGTGTTTTTAATGTTTGGTCGTCTTATCTATGAGTGGCACTTTTTCACACAATGGGCAAAATGGCCAGGTCAAAGGACCCGAGGGCTCAGACAAGTTTGGGGGAAAGGTACCAACTCGACAGTTGTTACGAGGGCACCGAAAAGCTTATAGAAATTTGGGAGAAGGGGAGCTGTAAGGAGACAGATGGGAGCCTCCCGTCAAGGCCATCCAGTTTGTTCTTTAAAGTGATTTGACGTAATCTTTAACGAAATTTGTTTTTGGAGAGAGGTGGAATCTGAGAATAACACTTGAGTGTTTTTGGGTTGAGTTTTTATACCTGTGAGCGGCACTGTTTTGCGCACCATGGGCTAAATAGCCAGGTCACATGGATCCCGAACGCTGATAGAAAGTTGAGTGAGGAGACCCACTGGAACAGCTGTTGGGCGACAAATGGTAGTCTCCCGTCAAGGCCATCCAGTGTTCTTTAACATGCAGTGTGTGGCTCTCCCGCACACGGGGCCACGGCTTAACGTCACAAAAAGGCAGACGACGGTCTCTACAAGCCCATCGGTGTCCATTACTGACTGTGGGCAGGGCAGGAAATTTCGCGGAGATAAATCTCAACGCTGACCCAGCTGGGACTCGAACCTGGGAACTACAGATTACGAGCCTGGTGCGCTACCGACTGAGCCACCCCACTTTAGTAAGAATTCCCATTTACTAAATTATTCCACCGAACAGGAAAGTTAAAATAATATTCTATATGGAATAATGTTTTTTAGTTTTTTGTAAATATATTTTTAATGTCGGACAACATATACTCTGGGGTAAAATAAAATTATCTAAAGGCAACTCTTGGATTTTAAAGCAGGTGGACAAGTTTCAGATTTCGTATAAAACGACCGCATTTTAGCCAGGGATGAAGTTCCGGACTTACTGTCCTTCCACCCCCACCCCCACCCCCACTCTCGGGTAGTCCCTGACTGCTATAATAAAAATAAATACCCCCTCAAACAGCTGCTTGCCACAGAGGTCTTAATAGGAGACTGTCAGTTTATATGCCAGAGTAGAAGATCTGAGAGAATGGCAGGACCTCAGCAGAAAAACACGAACATCCATGCCTTACCCGGGACTCGAACCCTGGTCCCTTAGATCAGTAGCCAAGCGCGCTAACCACTCGGCCATGGGACGGCTCCCTGACTGCTAGGATTGTAACTTGAAAAATTATTAAATATTAATAGGTATTTTTGTCAGATGTTAGATATTTCACATCCTGACTGCTGGGATGTGAAATATCTAACATCTGACAAAAATACCTATTAATATCTAATAATTTTTCAAGTTACAAATAGCACGCCTGGCTCGTAATACGTAGTTCCCGGGTCCGAGTCCCGGTTGAGTCAGCGTTGAGATTTATCTCCGCAAAATTCCCCGCCCTGTTCACGTCAGTAAGGAAACACTTGGACTTGGAAAGGTCGCCGTCCGTCGGATGGGACGTTATGCCGTGGTCTAGTGTGCAGGAGAGCCATACGCTGCGTACGTTAAAGAACACGCTGAATGGCCTTGACGGGAGGCTACCATCTGTCTCCCAACAGCTGTACCAATGGATCCCCTCCCCCAGAGGCGGGGGTGGCTCAGTCGGTAGCGCGCCAGGCTCGTAATCTGTAATTCCCAGGTTCGAGTCCCAGCTGGGTCAGCGTTGAGATTTATCTCCGCAAAATTCCCCGCCCTGCCCACGGTCAGTAGGGGACACCGATGGGCTTGGAAAGGCCGCCATCCGTCGGATGGGACGTTAAGCCGTGGCCCCGTGTGCAGGAGAGCCATACCCTATGCACGTTAAAGAACACGCTGGATGGCCTTGACGGCAGGCTACCATCTGTCTCCCAACAGCTGTTCCAGTGGGTCCCCTCCCCCAACCTTCTCTGAGCCTTCAGGGTCCATGTGACCTGGCCATTTAGCCCATGGTGTGCAAAAAAGTGCCGCTTAGAGGTAAAACAACCCAACCCCTCCCCCAACCTTCTCTGAGTCTTCGGGATCCTTGTGACCTGGCCATTTAGCCCATAGTGTGCAAAAATATGCCTCTCAGAGGTAAAACAACCCAACCCAAATCAACCTACAAATAATATTTCGTCGCATATACCTTCCCTGAATAATAAGGAGTGATTGGAATGGTCAACAGAGCTAACATTCGAGGTTGGTTTAATCTTGTGAGGCATGACGTAACGGAGTTTGTCCCAAAAATAACGTTCTTTCCAGACAAGATAGGTTTTCGTAGAAAGGACACATTTCAAATCTTTATCCGTATCATCCTTCGGAAGAAGCTCGCCGACTACAATTAAGATAAGTTTGTTGGTCTTTTTCTCAAGCGTGTGATAATAAGCGGCGTGAAACTCGAACAAGAACCAGGGGCTTTCGATAAATTCATTGCTCACCAAAATGATTGTTCGTCGACTGTTCTCAACGGAAGAAGTGATGCTGCTAGTAATCGCATTTCCTGGAATCCAATTGCGATCGTGGATGCACAATTTGAAGTTGGGTTTTTCTCCTTCCAGTTTTTCCACAATCTCGTAAGCGATTGCGCTGTCGTGATCGCTGTACGACAGAAAAGCGTCGAACGTTTTGTCTTCTTCTAGATCGTCTTCGTTAGAGAAATGATTGTACATACGAGGAAATCGATTGAATACGTAGGCCAAAACACCCCGCTTGTGTTTGTAAAAGAGAGCAGTTAAAATAAGCGAACTGATGATGATGAAAGCGAATAGTGTTAGGCAGATTATTGCGATGATTTTATGCGATATTTCACACATCTCTTTACGTAGTGATGCCAAGTTCGATAAGGACATGGAAGCATTTGCATTGATTGCTTCTCCCTTGCAAAGAAATTGGTTTTGATCTTGAATTTGCTTTTTCTGGTTTATGATCCAGTTAGTGAACGAGACTTCTGAGCATTTACAGCTCCACGGATTGGAACTTAACCAAATTGAAAACTTGCTCTGATTTGCTACGAAAAGAGTTACAGAAGGTGGTAAAGTGTTTAATCTGTTCATTCTCAAATCTAGATATCTAAGAGATGAAGGAGGATTCAAGCCATCCAATTCTTTTAACCTGTTATCCTTAATGTACAGTTGGCTCAAGTTTTCAAGTGCAGTGTGTATAAAATTTGAAAATCTCAACTTATTATGACTCAGATCTACAACTTGGAGATTCGGCGTATGGCAAAATATTTCTGGCGATAAATCTTCAATCTGATTTCGAGACAAGTTAAACTCCACCAAATTGTTCGAGTAAAAAACTATGTCACCAGGAATAACTTCCAGACTATTTTGACTTAAATTCAAATAACGAAGGTATCCCAGTTTGTAGAACTGAGATTTTTCTATAGTCGTTAACAATGTTTTATATATCGTTAAGTATGAAAGTTCTCTTAAATTTTCGAAAGAAGCTTTTGTAAGAATTATATCTCCGGACACTGTAAGGGACTGCAATTTTGCGTTATTTGTTAATATATTTTCCTGCAGGGAACCCCACTGGATTCTGTCACCTGTAAATTTTATAGTTTTTAAATTTCGAAAATTTTTCAACAGATGTAATGGCCACGTATGCGACTCATAAGACAGATATGTAACAATTTCGTCTCTTGGCATGTAAAAATCGTAATCTCTGCATAATGATACACTTTGGCAGTCATGCGGCACGTGAGTCTGGGGAATAGTGCTATCTGGCACATATAAATCAGCTGTATAATTGCACAGAAGAAATTTATTTTGCTTCACTACTTTTCTGTCTTCCAAATCCAAGGCACCAAATTTCATATAAATCAGAGTTTTGTTGGGTTTAATGTTGGAGTAGCATAAAAAATTCGCTCTGTACGGAAATATTAGGAGTGCGCACGAAGTATAGTAATCCAGTTCTTCAACAATGGGGCAATAAGCAACTTCTTCAGAGGACTGACACTTTCTGGTGCTGATAATTATTATCATGAAGAAGGTGTACAGGCAGAATGTTCTTATGGACTGACACTTTCTGGTGATGATACTTATTATCATGAAGAAGGTGTACAGGCAGAATGCTCTTAGGGACTGACACTTTCTGGTGCTGATACTTATTACCATGAAGAAGGTGTACAGGCAGAATGTTCTTATGGACTGACACTTTCTGGTGATGATACTTATTATCATAAAGAAGATGTACAGACAGAATGTTCTTATGGACTGATACTTTCTGGTGATGATACTTATTATCATAAAGAAGATGTACAGGCAGAATGTTCTTATGGACTGACACTTTCTGGTGATGATACTTATTATCATAAAGAAGATGTACAGGCAGAATGTTCTTATGGACTGACACTTTCTGGTGATGATACTTATAATCATAAAGAAGGTGTACAGGCAGAATGCTTTTGCGGACTGACACTGGCGTCGACTCTCCATTTTTATATCTGAAATGAAAATAATAATAATTATTTACACTGAAATTACGTTGTTATGAAGACATTTACTAAAATATGAATAACTAAGAACACTTTTTTTTGCCACACTTTTACTACAACAGACCAGGAACTAGAAAAAATAGGGGAATAATGGGGGAGGCAAATGACTCGATCGAGCCAGAAAAGAGTAAAAAGGCGTTGCCAAGAGACTGGAATTCCATTGTTGTATAGAATTTTCCACTCCGTTTCAGAGGTCGGGCGGGGGTGGCTCAGTCGGTAACGTGCCAGGCTCGTAATTTGCAGTTCCTAGGTTCGAGCCCCACCAGGTCCAGCGTTGAGTTTTGTCTCTGCAAAACTCTGTACCCTGCCCTTGGTCAGTAGGGGACACCGATGGACTTAGAAAAGCCACCGTCCTTCGGATGGGATGTTAAGCCGTGGCCCCGTGTGTGGGAGAGACATACGCTGTGCACGTTAAAGATCACGTTGGATGGTCTTCACGGTAAGCTACCATCTGTCTCCTAACAGCTGTCCAGTGGGTCCCATTCCCTCAACCTTCTGTGAATCCTTGGGATCCTTGTGACCTGGACATTTAACCCACTGTGTGCAAAAAGAACCGCTCAGAGGTAAAATAACCCAACCCAAAAACTACGTTTTAGATATCTTTAAAACATTTCTTGAAAAATGATTGAAATATTTTTTTTTGCCTTCATAACCCATAGTAGCATTCTCAAGGCGAGGGAGGCTAAAGCCTCCTGACCCCCCCTCCCCCAGATCCGCACCATACTACCGACAACAAACTGTTTTAAGTTACAAATGAAGAATTTTATTTTAATGAATTTTTAACTACATTAAATTGAAATAACAAATTAAATTTGTCGACGAAATTCTCAAGAAATCTTACTCTCTTCCACACTCTCTACTGAAATGGTATCTATGCAAAATTCCCCGCCCTGCCCACGGTCAGTAGGGGACAACGATGGGATTGGAAAGGCCGCCGTCCGTCGGATGGGACGTTAAGCCGTGGCCCCGTGTGCGGGAGAGCCATACCCTGTGCACGTTAAAGAACACGCTGGATGGCCTTGACGGGAGGTTACCATCTGTCTCCCAACAGTTGTTCCAGTGGGTCCCCTCCCCCAACCTTCTCTGAGCATTCGGGGTCCATGTGACCTGGCCATTTAGCCCATGGTGTGCAAAAAAGTGCCGCTCAGAGGTAAAACAACCCAACCCAACTTTACTGAAATGGATAATAAAGCACTGTAGTATTACTCTCTTCCTTCAATTTTGATCATTTCCCGCATTGGTTTGTTTTATCCTAACATAATTTTTATACATTTTTTATACATATATTTAAAAAACACAAAACACCTACAGTTTCATATTTACTTACTGCATAACAAAATACACAACACCTACAGTTCGGTAATTATTTATTGCATAACAAAATGCGCAACAACTACAGTTTTGTAATTATTTATTGCCCAACATATTGCCCAACACCTAGAGTTTCGTAATTATTCATTGCATAATAAAATTCGCAACACCTACAGTTCCGTAATTATTTGTTGCATAACAAAATGCGCAAATACTACAGTTTTGTAATTATTATTGCATAACAAAATGCACAACACCTACAATTACATGATTATTTAATGCATAGCAAAATATACAACACCTACAGTTTCGTAATTATCTATTGCGTAACAAAATGCGCAACACCTACAGTTCCGAAATTATTTGTTGCATAACAAAATGCGCAACACCTACAGTTCCGAAATTATTTGTTGCATAACAAAATGCGCAAATACTACAGTTTTGTAATTATTTGTTGCATTATAAAATGCACAACACCTAAGTTTCATAATTATTTATTGCAGAACAAAATAATCAATAATTTACGCTTTGGTTGACGTTTAACTTATTTCACCCAATTTCATTGTTTTTTTCTCTGCTGGAATAATTATTGGCTCATCTGGTAAGGCATTAGACTCGAAATCTGCAGTTCTCAGATTCGAGTCCCAGATAGGTCAGCGTTAATATTTATCTCCAGAAAACTCCCCGCTCTGCTCACGGTTAGTAAGGGACACCTATGGCTTGGAAAGGCCGCCGTCCGTCGTATGGGACATTAAGCCGTGTCCGTGTGCGCGAGAGCCATACGCTGTGCACGTTGAAGAAAACGCTGGATGGCCTTGATGAAAATCGACCATCTGTGTCCCAACAGCTTTTCCAGTGGGTCCCCTCCCCCAACCTTCTCTGAACCCACGGGGTCCTTGTGACCTGGCCATTTAGCCCATGGTGTGCAAAACAGTTCAGCTCAGAGGTAAAACAACCCAACCCGAAGCTCGGACCCCCAAAAACGAAATTCTTGGGAACCACAAGAGACTCCACACTTCTGTTATTTCATAATATGTATATTCCTGACAAACAAAAAACCACTGTTCACGATCGCCGGTAGAACTAATCATCTTGAAACTACGAAAATTCTGGAACATATATAATGACCACTTTGAAGAAATATAAGAGAAAGAATTTATCGGTTTATTTCTTGGAAGGAAAATATCTAAACCCGTCC
>JAWZYU010000002.1:74447850-74714850 GCA_038380435.1 Ryuthela nishihirai | reverse complement strand
GCCTTCGGAGTCCTTGTGACCTGGCCATTTAGCCCATGGTGTGCAAAAAAAGTGCCGTTCAGAGGTAAAACAACCTAATGTTAAAGAACACACTGGATGACCTTGACGGGAAGCTACCATCTGTCTCCCAACAGCTGTTCCAGTGGGTCCCTTCCCCCAACCTTCTGTGAGCCTTCGGGGTCCTTGTGACCTGGCCATTTCGCCCATGGTGTGCAAAAAAGTGCCGTTCAGAGGTAAAACAACCTAATGTTAAAGAACACACTGGATGACCTTGACGGGAGGCTACCATCTGTCTTCCAACAGCTGTTCCAGTGGGTCCCTTCCCCCAACATTCTCTGAGCCTTCGGGAAACTCTCTGAGCCTTCGGGAAACTCTCTGAGTCTTCGGGGTCCTTGTGACCTGGCCATTTAGCCCATGGTGTGCAAAAAAGTGCAGCTCAGAGGTGAAGCAACCCAATCCAACCCTCGGTCTTAGAGAAGTTGGACAGCACTGATCTATATAATAAAAGATGTCTGTGTGTCTGTTTGTGGCAGCCATCACTCATCGGGATATCAACGTACATGTTCCAAATTTTCAGAGAATGTTTGTGGTTGTGGTCCGGATTGCAGTACGAAATTTCAGGTCGAAAGTCCAAAAGGGGGGGCTTGTTAGAGGCAAAATATTTTACCCATGCTATTCTTACGGGAAACGAGATTCGATGTCAAATTTACTCTTGCCATTCATTCCCTAACTGTGAAAGTACAGCATTTAAATCTGCTGCCGTTGCCAGATCCCCACATTTCCAAAGGTATTATTTTAGCCTTGGAAATTATTTAGGCGTTCCATTGCAGCTGGGGACCTGATTTCCTAACCAAGCATGGGGTGGGGCACGGGGAACACGCCTACAAAATTTGGGACCTTTACAGAATGCCAAAATCTGACGAAATAAATATCTCGATCGTTTGCCACGGGCTTTGAGAGCGCGTGCCATAAGCAATGACCTTTGCAACAAGGGGAAATTCTTCGTGTTCAAACTATGCTAAAATTTCGGGGGATGGCATACTCCAAAACTAACTATTAGTGCAGGAAGCAACAGAATATGCAGATTAGAAAGGAGACACGTGATGTCACAATTTGCGTAGAAACGAAGCCACGGGACAAGTGGAAACCTGATTTTTAAACCAGTCACGGGGGAGGCTGTGCAGGAAATTGGTATCGTGCGGACTAATATCGCGGGAGTCACAGGGCAGGAAATTCTGTGATAACAGAAATAAAAATCTCGATAGTTTATGCAGAAATAAGCAACGAGCTATGTGAAAGCTGGCTGACGTGAGCAACGATCCAATCAAACACCGTGCAAATTTTTCCTGTTGAAATTCAGTGCGAAACTAAGGGGAAGGTACTTACAAAATTTACCGTTAGTGCATTTGAGTTGGGTTCTTTTACCTCTGAGCGGCATGTTTTTGCACACAATGGGCTAAATGAGATATTTGGGTTTTTCTTAATTACCACTTTTTTTAAACGACACTGGGAAAGTAGAGATACACATTTTAAATGTGGTGGGAAGAGAATTTTGCGATGTCACCCATATATAAAATTAATTAAACAGTTTCCTGAATTGGGAAAAAAATATCTTGTTTCAGATGATGTCACACAGATATCAAAATACATGGTTTCCTAGTTTCTTGTAAAGTACAGGAAATTTTGGTTTTCCTTAAATACCACTTTTTTTTAAACGACACTGGGAAAGTAGAGATACACTTTTTAAATGTGGTGGGAATAGAATTTTGCGATGTCACCCATATATAAAATTAATCAAACAGTTTCCTGAATTGGGTAAATAAATATCTTGATTCAGATGATGTCTCACAGATATCAGAATACATGATTTCCTAGTTTCTTGTAAAGTACAGAAAATTTAAAGAACGAGAAATTTTGGTTTTCCTTCATTACCACTTTTTTTTTAAGCGACACTGGGGAAGTAGAGATACAGTTTTTAATTGTGGTGGGAATAATGTGGCGAAAATAGGAATTAGTGTTAAATTAAAATTAATAAATATTCGCATCAAGCAGTCTACATTCGCGACAAGTTAGTTGTTACTTTCGAGAAAGCACAGACTATAATGATGTTCTTATTCTTCCTTCAATTTAATGACGTCATATTAGAAAATATTCAAACACCTTGGTATAACAATGAACCTGATTGTTTAAATGCAGTAGTTTGAAAATGACGAAACCTAACAATGCTTACATTGTTGCTATGTTGAATAAAAGCCTGAACTCTTTGCGGAAAGACGCATTCAACCCTAGAACGTCTTGGGTTGAATACTTGGGAATAAAACATTGTTCATTATCGAAATCTTTCAGAATGCAGGTTTACTTTACCTAAAATGCATAGGTCATCCGGGAATGTCCTCGATTCCCCGCGGCCAATCTTCCTTTTTGCAATGTAGCTAGTTTTTGGGTTTGCTTACCCTTGCTTCTTGCTATCAGAGGTAGATTTAGCGTTTTTCTGTGGGCACTTTTTTTTATCAATATTGAAAGCTTGAGAATTTCAAATTTACTTTTGGTGGTTAAATATCACCTCTATCATTGAAAACTTTCTTTACCTTTGCTAAAATCTAGAGGTCACCCGGGAACGTCCCGGGTCCCGGCGGGTCAATCTATCTGTGATGCAGAATGTGAGTTGAATTTATGTGTTATACATAGAAATCACAGACGGATTTAGCGGTTTTTACCGGGTTTTTGTAAATTGGCCACGCGCGGACATTCTGGGTCGCCGCGGGCCAATCTATCTAAAAAGGCAACGCAGCTAGAGTGTCAGTTTTATTTTTTGTTTTTTTTGTTTTTCCGTTGCATGTTGCCATCAAACGCAGATTTAGGGGTTTTTAAACACTGGCATTTAATTTCACCCCTACCATGATTTTATTCTGCACCGCTATCGAAATCGTTTAAAAAGGTAATTTTATTGTAGATAGAGGTCATACAACTAATCATTCAGGAAGGTAATTTTATTGTAATCTAATATTGAAAACTTCCTTGTTGCTTCAAAATATCCGTTTTGTTCAAAAAAATCAGTTTTGTTCAAAAATATCAGTTTCCAAGCAAGAGTAAATTTTTTTATAACGTAATCAGAGATATTTTGTAATATACAACCGGTGGTTAAATATTGCCCCTATTGAAAACTTTTTGTGACTCAGTCAGGTACGTAGAGGTCATCTGACTTAACAACGATTGTTATGGGACAATAACAGCTTTCACGTTTAATTTTCAGGATGTGACAATTCAAGTTTACTTTTGGTGGTTAAATATCACCTCTATCATTGAAAACTTTCTTTTCCTTTGCTAAAATCTAGAGGTCACCCGGGAACGTCCCGGGTCCCGGCGGGTCAATCCACCTGTGACGCAGAATGTGAGTTGAATTTATGTGTTATACATAGAAATCACAGACGGATTTAGCGGTTTTTACCGGGTTTTTGTAAATTGGCCACGCGCGGATATCCTGGATCGCCGCGGGCCAATCTATCTAAAAAGGCAACGCAGCTAGGGTGTCAGTTTTATTTTTTGTTTTTTTTGTTTTTCCGTTGCATGTTGCCATCAAACGCAGATTTAGGGGTTTTTAAACACTGGCATTTAATTTCACCCCTACCATGATTTTATTCTGCACCGCTATCGAAATCGTTTAAAAAGGTAATTTTATTGTAGATAGAGGTCATACAACTAATCATTCAGGAAGGTAATTTTATTGTAATCTAATATTGAAAACTTCCTTGTTGCTTCAAAACATCCGTTTTGTTCAAAAAAACCAGTTTTGTTCAAAAATATCAGTTTCCAAGCAAGAGTAAATTTTTTTATAACGGAGTCAGAGATATTTTGTAATATACAATCGTGGTTAAATATTGCCCTTATTGAAAACTTTTTGTGACTCAGTCAGGTACGTACAGGTCATCTGACTTAACAACAACTCAAGTTTACTTTTGGTGGTTAAATATCACTTCTATCATTGAAAACTTTCTTTTCCTTTCCTAAACTCTAGAGGTCAACCGGAAACGTCCCGGGTCCCGGCTGGTCAATCTACCTGTGATGCCGAATGTGTGTTGAATTTATGTGTTATGCATAGAAACCACGGGTGGATTTAGCGGTTATTACCGGGTTTTTGTAAACTGACCAGTCGCGGCGGGCCAATCTATCTAAAAGGGCAATGCATCTAGGGTGTCAGTTTTGCTGTCCGTTGCATGTTGCAATCAAACGCAGATTTAGGGGTTTTTAACCACTGGTATTTAATTTCACACCTACCATAATTTTACTCCGCAACCCTATCGAAATCGTTTAGGAAGGAAATTTTATTGTACATAGAGGTCATACAACTAATCGTTTAGGAAGGTAATTTTATTGTAATCTAATATTGAAAGCTTCCTTGTTGCTTCAAAAATATCAGTTTTGTTCAGAAATATGTTTGTTCCAAAAATTAGTTTGTTCAAATATAACATTTTTCCAAGCAAGAGTAACTTTTTTATAGCGTAATCAGAGAGATTTTTGTAATATACAGTTGGTGCTCAAATATTACTATTATTGAAATCATTTTATACTGCCGATATTATATACTATCGATAAATGTTTATCGTTATTATATACTATCGATATAAATTTTAATTAATCTAATATATCGGTAGTATATAATAAGAGTATAAAAGTTTCTTGATTTGGGTTCATAAATACCTTGAGGCAAATGATATCTCTCAGATATCAGAATACATGGTGTCCTAGTTTCTCGTAAAGTAGAGGAAATCTTACGAAGCAGAAATTTGGGTTTTTCTTTAAAACTACTACTTTTTAAGCGACACTATATAAGTAGATGTGTAGTTTTTAAATGTGGTCGTAGTAACATTTTCAGATGTCGCTCATATATTAATTATATTAAAGAGTTAACTGAATTGGGTAAATAAATATCTTGATGCAAATGATGTATCACAGATATCAGAATACATGGTTTCCTAGTTTTTTGTAGAGTACACGAAATTTTAGGAAGGAGAAATTTGGGTTTTTGTTAATTACAACTTTTTTTAAGGGACACTGGGGAAGTAGAGATACCTTTTAAATGTCGTGGGAGTAACATTTTGCGATGTCACCCATATATAAAATTAATTAAACAGTGTCCTGAATTCGGTAAATAAATATCTTGATGCAAATGATGTATCACAGATATCAGAATACACGGTTTCCTAGTTTCTTGTAAAGTACAGGAAATATTAGGAAGGAGAAATTTGGGTTTATGTTAATTATCACTTTTTTTTAAGTGACATTGGGGAAGTAGAGATATTTTTTAAATGTGGTGGGAGTAACATTTTGCGATGTCAGTGATATGAAAAATTAATTAAACAGTTTCCAGAATTGGGAAAATAAATATCATGATGCAAATGATATATCACAGATATCAGAATACACGGTTTCCTAGTTTCTTGTAAAGTACAGGAAATTTTAGGAAGGAGAAATTTGAGTTTTGGTTAATTGCCAATTTTTTTAACAGACACTGGGGAAGTAGAGATACTTTTTAAATGACGTGGGAGTAATATTTTGCGATGTCACCCATATATAAAATTAATCAAACAATTTCCTGAATTGGGAAATAAATATCTTGATTCAGATGATGTCTCACAGATATCAAAATACATGGTTTCCTAGTTTCTTGTAAAGTACAGGAAATTTTGGTTTTCCTTAAATACCACTTTTTTTTAAACGACAATGGGAAAGTAGAGATACACTTTTTAAATGTGGTGGGAATAGAATTTTGCGATGTCACCCATATATAAAATTAATCAAACAGTTTCCTGAATTGGGTAAATAAATATCTTGATTCAGATGATGTCTCACAGATATCAGAATACATGATTTCCTAGTTTCTTGTAAAGTACAGAAAATTCAAAGAACGAGAAATTTTGGTTTTCCTTAATTACCACTTTTTTTTTTCAGCGACACTGGGGAAGTAGAGATTCACTTTTCAAATGTGGTGGGAATAATGTGGCGAAAACAGGAAGTAGTGTTAAATTAAAATTAATAAATATTCGCATCAAGCAGTCCACATTCGCGACAAGTTAGTTGTTACTTTCGAGAAAGCACAGACTCTAAGGATGTTCTTATTCGTCCTTCAATTTAATGACGTCATATTAGAAAATATTCAAACACCTTGGTATAACAATGAACCTGATTGTTTAAATGCAGTAGTTTGAAAATGACGAAACCTAACAATGCTTACATTGTTGCTATGTTGAATAAAAGCCTGAACTCTTTGCGAAAAGATGCATTCAACCCTAGAACATCTTGGGTTGAATACTTGGGAATAAAACATTGTTCATTATCGAAAACTTTCAGAATGCAGGTTTACTTTACCTAAAATGCATAGGTCATCCTGGAATGTCCTCGATTCCCCGCGGCCAATCTTCCTTTTTGCAATGTAGCTAGTTTTTGGGTTTGCTTACCCTTGCTTCTTGCTATCAGAGGTAGATTCAGCGTTTTTCTGTGGGCACTTTTTTTTTATCAATATTGAAAGCTTGAGAATTTCAAATTTAGTTTTGGTGGTTAAATATCACCTCTATCATTGAAAACTTTCTTTACATTTGCTAAAATCTAGAGGTCACCCGGGAACGTCCCGGGTCCCGGCGGGTCAATCTATCTGTGATGCAGAATGTGAGTTGAATTTATGTGTTATACATAGAAATCACAGACGGATTTAGCGGTTTTTACCGGGTTTTTGTAAATTGGCCAGGCGCGGACATTCTGGGTCGCCGCGGGCCAATCTATCTAAAAAGGCAACGCAGCTAGGGTGTCAGTTTTATTTTTTGTTTTTTTTTGTTTTTCCGTTTCATGTTGCCATCAAACGCAGATTTTGGGGTTTTTAAACACTGGCATTTAATTTCACCCCTACCATGATTTTATTCTGCACCGCTATCGAAATCGTTTAAAAAGTTAATTTTATTGTAGATAGAGGTCATACAACTAATCAATCAGGAAGGTAATTTTATTGTAATCTAATATTGAAAACTTCCTTCTTGCTTCAAAACATCCGTTTTGTTCAAAAAAAACCAGTTTTGTTCAAAAATATCAGTTTCCAAGCAAGAGTAAATTTTTTTATAACGGAGTCAGAGATATTTTGTAATATACAATCGGTGGTTAAATATTGCCCTTATTGAAAACTTTTTGTGACTCAGTCAGGTACGTACAGGTTATCTGACTTAACAACAATTCAAGTTCACTTTTGGTGGTTAAATATCACTTCTATCATTGAAAACTTTCTTTTCCTTTGCTAAACTCTAGAGGTCACCCGGTAACGTCCCAGGTCCAGGCTGGTCAATCAACCTGTGATGCCGAATGTGTGTTGAATTTATGTGTTATGCATAGAAACCACGGGTGGATTTAGCGGTTATTACCGGGTTTTTGTAAACTGACCAGCCGCGGCGGGCCAATCTATCTAAAAGGGCAATGCATCTAGGGTGTCAGTTTTGCTGTCCGTTGCATGTTGCAATCAAACGCAGATTTAGGGTTTTTTAACCACTGGTATTTAATTTCACACCTACCATAATTTTACTCCGCAACCCTATCGAAATCGTTTAGGAAGGAAATTTTATTGTAGATAGAGGTCATACAACTAATCGTTTAGGAAGGTAATTTTATTGTAATCTAATATTGAAAGCTTCCTTGTTGCTTCAAAAATATCAGTTTTGTTCAAAAATATGTTTGTTCCAAAAATTAGTTTGTTCAAAAATAACATTTTTCCAAGCAAGAGTAACTTTTTTATAGCGTAATCAGAGAGATTTTTGTAATATACAGTTGGTGCTCAAATATTACTATTATTGAAATCTTTTTATACTGCCGTTATTATATACTATCGATATATGTTTATCGTTATTATATACTATCGATATAAATTTTAATTAATCTAATATATCGGTAGTATATAATAAGAGTATAAACGTTTCTTCATTTGGGTTCATAAATACCTTGAGGCAAATGATATCTCTCAGATATCAGAATACATGTTGTCCTAGTTTCTCGTAAAGTAGAGAAAATCTTACGAAGCAGAAATTTGGGTTTTTCTTTAAAACTACTACTTTTTAAGCGACACTATATAAGTAGATGTGTAGTTTTTAAATGTGGTCGTAGTAACATTTTCAGATGTCGCTCATATATTAATTAAATTAAAGAGTTTACTGAATTGGGTAAATAAATATCTTGATGCAAATGATGCATCACAGATATCAGAATACATGGTTTCCTAGTTTCTTGTAGAGTACAGGAAATTTTAGATAGGAGAAATTTGGTATTTGGTTAATTACCACTTTTTCTTAAGGGACACTGGGGAAGTGGAGATACTTTTTAAATGTGGTGGGAGTAAAGTTTTGCGATGTCACCCATATATAAAATTAATTAAAGAGTTTCCTGAATTGGGTAAGTAAATATCTTGATGCAAGTGATGTATCACAGATATCAGAATACATGGTTTCTTAGTTTCTTGTAAAGTACAGGAAATTTTAAGAAGGAGAAATTTGGGTTTTTGTTAATTACCACTTTTTTTAAGGGACACTGGGGAAGTAGAGATACCTTTTAAATGTGGTGGGAGTAACATTTTGCGATGTCACCCATATATGAAATTAATTAAACAGTGTCCTGAATTCGGTAAATAAATATCTTGATGCAAATGATGTATCACAGATATCAGAATATACGGTTTCCTAGTTTCTTGTAAAGTACAGGAAATATTAGGAAGGAGAAATTTTGGTTTATGTTAATTACCACTTTTTTTTAAGTGACATTGGGGAAGTAGAGATATTTTTTAAATGTGGTGGGAGTAACATTTTGCGATGTCAGCGATATGTAAAATAAATTAAACAGTTTCCAGAATTGGGTAAATAAATATCATGATGCAAATGATATATCACAGATATCAGAATACACGGTTTCCTAGTTTCTTGTAAAGTACAGGAAATATTAGGAAGGAGAAATTTGAGTTTTGGTTAATTACCAATTTTTTTAACAGACACTGGGGAAGTAGAGATACTTTTTAAATGACGTGGGAGTAATATTTTGCGATGTCACCCATATATAAAATTAATCAAACAGTTTCCTGAATTGGGAAATAAATATCTTGATTCAGAAGATGTCTCACAGATATCAAAATACATGGTTTCCTAGTTTCTTGTAAAGTACAGGAAATTTTGGTTTTCCTTAAATACCACTTTTTTTTAAACGACAATGGGAAAGTAGAGATACACTTTTTAAATGTGATGGGAATAGAATTTTGCGATGGCACATATATATAAAATTAATTAAACAGTTTCCTGAATTGGGTAAATAAATATCTTGATTCATATGATGTCTCACAGATAACAGAATACATGATTTCCTAGTTTCTTGTAAAGTACAAAAAATTTAAAGAACGAGAAATTTTGGTTTTCCTTAATTACCACTTTTTTTTTCAGCGACACTAGAGAAGTAGAGATTCACTTTTTAAATGTGGTGGCAATAAAGTGGCGAAAATAGGAAGTAGTGTTAAATTAAAATTAATAAATATTCGCATCAAACAGTCCACATTCGCGACAAGTTAGTTGTTACTTTCGAGAAAGCACAGACTCTAATGATGTTCTTATTCTTCCTTCAATTTAATGACGACATATTAGAAAATATTCAAACACCTTGGTATAACAATGAACCTGATTGTTTAGATGCAGTAGTTTGAAAATGAAACCTAACAATGCTTACATTGTTGCTATGTTGAATAAAAGCCTGAACTCTTTGCGAAAACATGCATTCAACCCTAGAACATCTTGGGTTGAATACTTGGGAATAAAACATTGTTCATTATCGAAAACTTTCAGAATGCAGGTTTACTTTACCTAAAATGCATAGGTCATCCTGGAATGTCCTCGATTCCCCGCGGCCAATCTTCCTTTTTGCAATGTAGCTAGTTTTTGGGTTTGCTTACCCTTGCTTCTTGCTATCAGAGATAGATTTAGCGTTTTTCTGTGGGCACTTTTTTTTATCAATATTGAAAGCTTGAGAATTTCAAATTTACTTTTGGTGGTTAAATATCACCTCTATCATTGAAAACTTTCTTTACCTTTGCTAAAATCTAGAGGTCACCCGGGAACGTCCCGGGTCCCGGCGGGTCAATCTATCTGTGATGCAGAATGTGAGTTGAATTTATGTGTTATACATAGAAATCACAGACGGATTTAGCGGTTTTTACCGGGTTTTTGTAAATTGGCCAGGCGCGGACATTCTGGGTCGCCGCGGGCCAATCTATCTAAAAAGGCAACGCAGCTAGGGTGTCAGTTTTATTTTTTGTTTTTTTTGTTTTTCCGTTGCATGTTGTCATCAAACGCAGATTTAGGGGTTTTTAAACACTGGCATTTAATTTCACCCCTACCATGATTTTATTCTGCACCGCTATCGAAATCGTTTAAAAAGGTAATTTTATTGTAGATAGAGGTCATACAACTAATCATTCAGGAAGGTAATTTTATTGTAATCTAATATTGAAAACTTCCTTGTTGCTTCAAAACATCCGTTTTGTTCAAAAAAACCAGTTTTGTTCAAAAATATCAGTTTCCAAGCAAGAGTAAATTTTTTTTTAACGGAGTCAGAGATATTTTGTAATATACAATCGGTGGTTAAATATTGCCCTTATTGAAAACTTTTTGTGACTCAGTCAGGTACGTACAGGTTATCTGACTTAACAACAATTCAAGTTCACTTTTGGTGGTTAAATATCACTTCTATCATTGAAAACTTTCTTTTCCTTTGCTAAACTCTAGAGGTCACCCGGTAACGTCCCAGGTCCAGGCTGGTCAATCAACCTGTGATGCCGAATGTGTGTTGAATTTATGTGTTATGCATAGAAACCACGGGTGGATTTAGCGGTTATTACCGGGTTTTTGTAAACTGACCAGCCGCGGCGGGCCAATCTATCTAAAAGGGCAATGCATCTAGGGTGTCAGTTTTGCTGTCCGTTGCATGTTGCAATCAAACGCAGATTTAGGGGTTTTTAACCACTGGTATTTAATTTCACACCTACCATAATTTTACTCCGCAACCCTATCGAAATCGTTTAGGAAGGAAATTTTATTGTAGATAGAGGTCATACAACTAATCGTTTAGGAAGGTAATTTTATTGTAATCTAATATTGAAAGCTTCCTTGTTGCTTCAAAAATATCAGTTTTGTTCAAAAATATGTTTGTTCCAAAAATTAGTTTGTTCAAAAATTACATTTTTCCAAGCAAGAGTAACTTTTTTATAGCGTAATCAGAGAGATTTTTGTAATATACAGTTGGTGGTCAAATATTACTATTATTGAAATCTTTTTATACTGCCGTTTTTATATACTATCGATATATGTTTATCGTTATTATATACTATCGATATAGATTTTAATTAATCTAATATATCGGTAGTATATAATAACAGTATAAAAGTTTCTTGATTTTGGTTCATAAATACCTTGAGGCAAATGATGTCTCTCAGATATCAGAATACCTGGTGTCCTAGTTTCTCGTAAAGTAGAGGAAATCTTACGAAGCAGAAATTTGGTTTTTCTTTAAAACTACTACTTTTAAGCGACACTATATAAGTAGATGTGTAGTTTTTAAATGTGGTCGTAGTAACATTTTCAGATGTCGCTCATATATTAATTAAATTACAGAGTTTACTGAATTGGGTAAATAAATATCTTGATGCAAATGATGTATCACAGATATCAGAATACATGGTTTCCTAGTTTCTTGTAGAGTACAGGAAATTTTAGGAAGGAGATATTTGGGATTTGGTTAAATACCACTTTTTCTTAAGGGACACTGGGGAAGTGGAGATACTTTTTAAATGTGGTGCGAGTAAAGTTTTGCGATGTCACCCATATATAAAATTAATTAAAGAGTTTCCTGAATTGGGAAAGTAAATATCTTGATGCAAGTGATGTATCACAGATATCAGAATACATGGTTTCTTAGTTTCTTGTAAAGTACAGGAAATTTTAAGAAGGAGAAATTTGGGTTTTTGTTAATTACCACGTTTTTTAAGGGACACTGGGGAAGTAGAGATACGTTTTAAATGTGGTGGGAGTAACATTTTGCGATGTCACCCATATATAAAATTAATTAAACAGTGTCCTGAATTCGGTAAATAAATAACTTGATGCAAATGATGTATCACAGATATCAGAATACACGGTTTCCTAGTTTCTTGTAAAGTACAGGAAATATTAGGAAGGAGAAATTTGGGTTTATGTTAATTACCACTTTTTTTTAAGTGACATTGGGGAAGTAGAGATATTTTTTAAATGTGGTGGGAGTAACATTTTGCGATGTCAGCGATATGTAAAATTAATTAAACAGTTTCCAGAATTGGGTAAATAAATATCATGATGGAAATGATATATCACAGATATCAGAATACACGGTTTCCTAGTTTCTTGTAAAGTACAGGAAATTTTAGGAAGGAGAAATTTGAGTTTTGGTTAATTACCAATTTTTTTAACAGACACTGGGGAAGTAGAGATACGTTTTAAATGACGTGGGAGTAATATTTTGCGATGTCACATATATATAAAATTAATCAAACAGTTTCCTGAATTGGGAAATAAATATCTTGATTCAGATGATGTCTCACAGATATCAAAATACATGATTTCCTAGTTTCTTGTAAAATACAGAAAATTTAAAGAACGAGAAATTTTGGTTTTCCTTAATTATCACTTTTTTTTTATACTGTTATTTTACCCTGTTATTTTTAAAAATCAAAATATTAAAAATCGCAAAATTCGCAAAATATTTCGAAATCGCAAAATATTTCGAAATCGCAAAATATTTCGAAATCATAATAAATATATATGATCAAATATATATGACAAAATCGCAAAATATTTCGAAATCATAATAAATATATATGATCTTTGATTAATAGTTTTTAGTATAGTACACTGATCGGCTTGGTAACCCGCTGTCTGTCGGATGGGACGCTAAGCCGTGGCCCCATGTGCGAGAGAGAGCCATACCTTGTTCACGCTAAGTACACGCTGGATCGCCTTGACGGAAATCTACATCTGTCTCCAAACAGGTCCAGCGGGTCCCCTCCCCAACCTTCTCTGAGCCCTCAGGATCCTTGTAACCTGGCTATTTAGCCCATGATGTGCAAAAGAGTGACTGTCACTAATAAAACAACAAGCACATTTAACCACTTGGCCAACGAACAATAAATTGAATTTTTATTTATATTTTTTTTCATTTCTCAAAATTATTTATCTACGGGTAGTTAAAGTAAATTTGATTACCTATCCTCCTTTCTCCTCTCCCCCCAAGGGGCGGGGGTGGCTCAGTCGGTAGCGCGCCGGACTCGTAATCTGTAGTTCCCAGGTTCGAGTCCCAGCTGGGTCAGCGTTTAGATTTATCTCCGCAAAAATTCCCCGCCCTGCCCACGGTCAGTAGGGGACACTGATGGGCTTTTAAAGGCTGTTGTCCGTCAGATGGCTTCAGCCTTTAGTGTGCGGGAGAGCCATACCCTGTGCACGTTAAAGAACACGCTGGATGGCCTTGACGGGAGGCTACCATCTGTCTCCCAACAGTTGTTCCAGTGGGTCCCTCCCCCAACCTTCTCTGAGCCTTCGGGGTCCATGTGACCTGGCCATTTAGCCCATGGTGTGCAAAAAAGTGCCGCTCAGAGGTAAAACAACCCAACCCTCTCCCCCCAAAAAGACGAAAGAATCATTATATTGTGACTACGTGCTTGCAACAGACAAATTACACTCTATTGAAATGAAAAAGCAGATTTATTCAAGCGAGCATTATTATTATATATAATTATTAACCAAATAGACAAATACAGACTGAATGATATCAGCCATTCGGACAGCGAAAAGGATGATGCGGATAAGGATGTTAGAGCAGAGATAACTCTTGATAATCAGTTGGAAAAGAAACAGCTGCCAGACCGCTTAAATTCGTCGGTAGAGGATTCATAGAGGTCCATGCTGGAGCACTGCGAGTCAATATATTGACGCTACGGAGAGACATGCCCTGCGTCGTATCACAGCAACCGATGACAAAAAGGTTACCAGCTGTTAAAGAAAAAAATATTACTGGTAGCTTTTTATGTTATAATATGCATATTTGTAAAGAAAGCGAAAAAATTATTTTTTGTTAATGAGATCATTATGAAATGAAGCTAGGACGGGGGTGATCAGTCGGTAGCGCACCTGGCTCGTAATCCGCAGTTCTCAGATTCGAGTCCCACCTGGACCACTGTTCAGATTTATCTCCATAAATTTCCCTACTCTGCCCTCGGTCAGCAGGGAACACCGATGGGCTTGAAAAGACCGCCGTCAGTCGGATGCGACGTTATGCCTTGTCCCCAAGTGTATGTCAAAGGACATGCTGGATGGCCTTGACGGGAAGCTACCATCTGTTCTCCTAACAGCTGTTCAGTGGGTTCCCTCTCCCAGCCTTCTCTGAGCCTATAGGGTTCTTGTGACCTGGCCATTTTGCTCATTGTGTGCAAAAAGTGCAACTCAGTTAGGTTGCTTCACCTGTGAGCAGCACTCCTTTTGCTCACAATGACCAACGAGCTACTGTACGCCCACCACTAGGCCCTACCACTATATGTACGCTCACCATTAGGCCTACCACTATGTGTACGCCCACCACTAGTCCCTACAACTATATGCACGCTAACCACTAGATCCTACAACCATGAGTACTCCCACCACTAGACCCTACAACCATAAGTACTCCCACCACTAGACCCTACAACCATAAGTACTCCCACCACTAGGCCCTACCACTATATGCACGCTCACCATTAGGCCTACCACTATGTGTACGCCCACCACTAGTCCCTACAACTATATGCACACTAACCACTAGAACCTACAACCATAAATACTCCCTCCACTAGGCCCTACCACTATACGTACGCTCACCATTAGGCCTACCACTATATGTACGCTCACCATTAGGCCTACCACTATATGTACGCCCACCACTAGTCCCTACAACTATATGCACACTAACCACTAGACCCTACAACCATAAATACTCCCACCACTAGGCCCTACCACTATATGTACGCTCACCATTAGGCCTACCACTATATGTACGCTCACCATTAGGCCTACCACTATGTGTACGCCCACCACTAGTCCCTACAACAATATGCGCCTAACCACTAGACCCTACAACCATAAGTACTCCCACCACTAGGCCCTACCACTAAATGTACACTAACCACTAGGCCCTCGAACTACATGTACGCTCACCACTAGGCCTATCACTATATGTATGCTAACCACTAAGCCCTACAAGTGTCGTCGCTCAAAAAAATATCCGAACACTGTGATTGATTACAGAATTCAGAAAAAATATCTGGCAACGACTTTTTTTTTCTGGCAAACTTCGTGTACAGTACACGAAGGTTGCCAGAAAGAAATCCGTTGCCAGATATTTGTTCTGAATTCTGCAATCAACCATAGTTTTCGGATATTTTTTTGAGCTACTGTATATGTACGCTAACCATTAGGCCCTACAACTCTATGTGTGCTACCCACTAAACCCTATAACTTTATATACCAGGTCATGAGGACCCTCTTCCGAAATCGTCTTCAGAGAAGGTTAAGGGGGGGGACCCACTGGGCAGCTGTTGGATGACACACGGAACCACTGCTTAAAGTCCCATTCCACGGACAACGGTCTTTCCAAGCCCATCAGTGTCCCCTACTGACCGTGGGCAGGGTGGGGAATTTTGCGGGGAGAAATCTCAATACTGGCTCAGGTGGGAATAGAACCTGGGAACTACAGGTTACAAGCTTGGCGCACTATCGACTGAGCCATCCCCGTGCCGCTCAGTGTAAAACAACCCAATCCACGTGGCGCTTAGTTATTAAGAGGTGTATTTATCGCATTTGCTTGGAAATAAAGTTCTTAATTTCTTTCAATTCCATGTTGTTGCTTGAATACAGATGGATCAATACTAAAATAAATCTTTTCATTTTAAATGTTGAACGAATATTGTGGATAATCGAGAATTATATTGATTTGATTGGGGACAGTCCCAAGTTTGATTTAACTTTTGGAAATACCCTATAGAACTTCCAAATCAGATTCCCCATTGACATAAATGGAAAGTCTCTAATACTTTGGTAGCGCAGTCTCTACACTTCATGTACGATAACCAATAGGCCCTGCACCATATTTATGCTAACCACTAGACCCACACTATATGACACTAATCTCTAGGCCCTGACACTATACATTATATGTGCTAACCAAGCCCTACCACTCCATGTACGCCCACCAATAGGCCTACCACTATATGTACGCTAATCAATAGGCCCTGCCACCATATTTATGCTAACCACTAGACCCACACTATATGTACACTAATCTCTAGGCCCTGACACTATAATTATATCTGCTAACCAAGCCCTACCACTCCATGTACGCCCACTAATAGGCATACCACTATATGTACGCTAACCAATAGGCCCTACAACAGTATGAACGCTAACCATTAAGCCCTATAACTATGTGTACGATAACCATTAGGCCATACAACTATATGTACGCTAGCCATTAGGCCATACAACTATATGTACGTTAGCCATTAGGCTCTACCACTCTATGTACACTACACATTAGGCCCTACCACTATAAGTACGCTAGCCATTAGGCCCTAGCACTATATGTACGCTAGCCATTAGGCCCTAGCACTATATGTACGCTAAAAATTAGGCCCTAGCACTATATGTACGTTAACCATTAGGCCTTATCACTATACTCTATATACGCTAACCATTAGATCCTACCACTATATGTACGCTAGCCATTAAGCCCTACCTCTCTATGGTATACACTAACCATTAAGCCCTACCACTATATATACGCTAACCATTAAACCCTACCACTATATATATGCTAACCATTAAGCACTATATAGGTTGGCATATAGTGGTAGGGCTTAATAGTTAGCATATATATAATGCCAGGGCTTAATGGTTAGCGTACATATAGTGGTAGGGCTTAATGGTTACTGTACATATAGTGAAAGGGACTAATGATTAGCATAATTAAGCCCTACACTATATAGTATACGCTAACCATTAAGGCTTGCCATTATACATATGCTAACCATTAGGCCCTACCACTATATGTACACTGAACACTAGGCACTTCTATTATACTATATGTGACGCTAACCACTAGATCCAACCTCGCCTAGTGGTTAGCGTACCTGGATTGGATTGTTTTACCTCTGAGCGGCACTTTTTTTGCACACCCTGGGCTAAACGGCCAGGTCACATGGACCCCGAAGGCTCAGAGAAGGTTGGAGGAGGGGACCCACTGGAACAAGCTGTTGGGAGACAGATGGTAGCCTCCCGTCAAGTCCATCCAGCGTGTTCTTTAACGTGCAGAGGGTATGGCTCTCCCGCACACGGGGCCACAGCTTAACGTCCCATCCGACGGACGGCGGCCATTCCAAGCCCATCGGTGTCCCCTACTGACCGTGGGCACGGCGGGGAATTTTTGCGGAGATAAATCTCAACGCTGACCCAGCTGGGACTCGAACCTGGGAACTACAGATTACGAGCCTGGCGCGCTACCGACTGAGCCACCCCCGACCCAATCTCTGTGAATTGGGAAGTAAATTTTCATCTGTATTTGATGATATGTGCCACAAACCAATTCTTATCAGCAACCTCACAAATGTATTAGAAGAAATTAATTTTGATTGTTTCGGATGCAATATTCATAAAAAAGCAGCATGGAAATTTATAGTAGCGACTAAGTATAAGACTAATGATATATTATAAAATCAAATATTTATCGAAATCATTCTCAAACAGTAAGAAACCTGTAAAAAAATTAAACAAGTTAAACTGATATTCTGTCAATATTTAATAAAGTTCTGTTTTATTTCATGAGTTTGTGTTCAATATTATTTATTATAGCGATTGCTACACTATATTCAGGGCTAAAGGGATTAAAGCCAACATACAAAAAAAAATTTGCGTTCTGTAATTACTGTGGCATATAAACTGACAGGCTCCTGTCAGACCTCTGTGGCAAGCAGCTGCTTGAGGGGTATTTATTTTTTATTTAATTAAATTTATATGTAAAAAAATGTAGATCACACTTCAATTGAATGCTATACAAATCTGAATAAATAAAAAAATAAATACCCCCTCAAGCAGCTGCTTGCAACAGAGGTCTGACAGGAGCCTGTCAGTTTATATGCCATAGTAATAGGTCTGTTAGGATGGCAGGATCTCAGCAAAAAAATGGGGCTCGAATCCATTTCCCTTAGATCAGTAGCCAAGTGCGCTAACCATTCGGCCATGGGACGGCTAAAAAATTCATCGTCGACACGGCGGGAATCGAACTCGCATTTCTCCAGATTCATGCCAGAGCGCGCTACCATTGTAGCACGCGTCGGACAAAAATCTGAATATTGGATGTAAAAAAAAAGTCATCTTTTTGAATTACTTTTAAGAAAAAAAATTGCTTTATAAATAATTTAACGAGAGGTTTGGAAATAAATTACAAGGATATGAGAACTAATGTGCACTTATCAGTGCAAAGTGAAAAAGAATGATTTATAACGATGTACCAGCGTTGGTTTCGTCCCCTGTATAGCTCACTTCGCCTCTACGCCAAATGCACGATATTGGATTTTACATTGGAGCCTATGGGAGCTAAACTTCTTCTCCCCTACACATTCTTTGCCCTAAGTCCTCTAGTAAATCCCAATATGTTCATAACTTAATACGAACATTCCTCAAACAAAGAGCTACGAACTTCTCGGCCCGTGGTGTGACCTTGACGGATCCGCCTCTGTTCCCCAAAGAGCAGGAGTTGTGGAAGCGCAACGAATTTCCCGTCCTAAGAGGGGGCTTGGAACGGCCATGAGGTGCTCAACATATCATGGCCGTTCCAAGATAATACGCCACTAAACACGCCGCTCCTGTCAAAGTAACCAGATGAACAAACCATAGATCCACTTTCATGTCAACGTATAAAAAAAGGCGACGCCGCCGCCCCAGAAAGACAGCTCCAATTAACGGGCGCAAGTGGCAGACCGCCCCCTGGTGGTCAAGCGACTCAGTGGCGACCTCCCCACTGTGTTCTAGGAATCATGAGCACGCGGAAAAAAACAAGATTAGCCACGGACGCCGTTTCCCGGAAATACAAGGACTGCGCGTGGGGAGTACAAATTTTGGAAATCTCCCCATTGGACCCAAAGCGAAAAGTTCGGAACCAAAGGTCAAGAGCAGCCAATAAGGAAGTAGGGAGAAAAGATTCTGTCATGCCCACGTGATTTTATAACGTGGACATGACTGCCTGAAGAAAAGACTAGCAGCAAAAATCGCCTTCCATTTTGAAATGTGACATTTTTCCGCATTCAACCCTTGCTGAGGAAGTCTTGCCGCTGGAATAGAACATTCGATGGATCCGTTGGTTCCCCTCAGGACCTTCTCATTGACATCTAAATTAATAGCAACAATTGGAAAAGTTGCCTCTCCTGAAATATAGATGGCGCAAGGTTCGCCACACCTCAGTGACAGATTTATAAGGAATTTTTCTGAAAAATTTCGTCGTACGATGCGTGGTGTAATGGTAGCGCGCTCTGGCATGAATCTGGAGTAGTTTCGGGTTCGATTCCCGCACGTGTCGGCAAAAAAATGTTTGTCAGAAATATTAACTAATGCTGAAGTCTACTTCTAGAGATAATCTGTGTATTTAAATACCATAAATTTTGCATATGATTTGAATATCCCTTGATTTTTACATTTAAATCGCTCAATATTATAAGGCACGCATTACTATTGTAGGTGTTTATAATTGAGATTATTAGTTATTTTTTTAAATAAAAACTAACTTCCATCTCATTCCTGACAGCATATAACTGTGTACATTATGGAGCAAGTAGTTAGTTACTACGAGATGTAACACGCGGGAGTCGTATTGATCAGTGCCTACCAATTTAGTTGGCAGATGGTTAGGAATGCACAAACATTCCCGCCTATATTACGCCTTCCATGAATCGGCAGGGAGCTTCATCATTGGGGACATTGACTCCCAAAATGAATCCTTAAACATAGAATCAACCGCATGCTAACGGTATAAATCTAAGAAAAACCCCACCTTTGCAAAATAGGTGTACTTATCGTCCATCTTTCTTACGCTGAAAGATAAATACTCCTCTTCGCATATTCAATGATAGCCAAATGATATCTACTTCCAAAGTCACTTGTAACATACCGTCAGTTGAGCATGCCTTTGAATGATACCAAAATATTAGTATTATTTAAAGTTTTATTTATCCTCAGAAAATGAATTTATTTTTTCAAAATCCGCCTTTTATAGATGCGGTCTTTAAGTGTTGCTTTCGGAATTCACAGCAGAGATGCATTTCAGTGTTGGAAATTGCATCACTCTTGATCCCTTTTATTGACAGTGACATAATATCCCTTTATTGGCAGAATGACATAATATCCCTTTATTCGCAGAATGACATAATATCCCTTTATTGGCAGAGTGACATAATATCCCTTTATTGGCAAAGTGACATAATATCCCTTTATTGGCAGAGTGACATAATATCCCTTTATTGGCAGAATGACATAATATCCCTTTATTGGCAGAATGACATAATATCCCTTTATTGGCAGAATGACATAATGTCCCTTTGTTGTCAAAGTGACAAAATATGCATTTATTGACAAAGGGACAAAATATCACTTTTATGGAAACAGTGAGAAATATGTTAGCGCGATCTGGAATGCATCTGGACAGTTACGGGTTTCATTGTCGGCGAGAAAGTTTTTTTCAGAAATATTAACTAATGTTGAACTCTTATTTCTGCAGGTAATCTGTGTATTTATATTTATCCGAAGTTCGTATGGCGATTTTTTAAAGATTTCATCGATTTGAAGGCAATGTGAAATTGTCGTCTACTGTTAAATAGTTGTGAACAAATTGTTACAAAAGTTGTGAAAAAAAATACTTCAATAGATGAAACCAAAGTGTCAAAAGTTGAAATGCTTCAGCTTCCATTCATTCCTTAAATATTAAACGGATATTTCGGGAAATACATTTAGAGACATTTGAGTGACCTCTTCAGTTTATCGCCAATAACAGTTTTTGCATAAGAGTCTTATTTGCAATGTTAAGGAGCTTTGAAAGTGGCTTTCCCTTCACATAACATGGAAGTGGCCATAGATTTAAAGGAGGCTTTAACGTTCACGATAGGGGCGTGGGTGGCTTAGTCGGTAGCGCGCCAGGCTCGTATTCTGCAGTTCCGAGGTTCGAGTCCCAGCTGGGTCAGCGTTGAGATTTATCTCCGCAAAATTCGTCGCCCTGCCCACGGTCAGTAGGTGACACCGATGGCCTTGGAAAGGCCGCCGTCCGTCGGATGCGACGTTAAGCCGTGACCCCGTGTGCGGGAGAGCCATACCCTGTGCACGTTAAAGAACACGCTGGATAGCCTAGACGGGAGGCTATCATCTGTCTCCCAACAGCTGTTCCAGTGGGTCCCCTCCCCCAACCTTCTCTTAGCTTTCGGGGTCCTTGTGACTCGAAAGAGAACCCGCAAGTGAAGACGACGGAAAAGCTGAAAATTTCTAAAGGGAACGTTACAATTTCTGAAAAGGGGTTGGGGGAGGGGTTATACTGCTCAACAAGTTTTTAACCACGCTACTAATAATGTAACTCTCGAAGCAGTCTATCGCAATAATCGGATCGTACAGTCGCTCAAAAAAATATCCGAACACTATGTTTAAAATCAGAATTCAGAAAAAATATCTGGCAACGATTATTTTTGGAAAATAGTGATTTTAGATATTAGTGATACGGTTGCCAGATCACTAATTTCTAAAAAATCGTTTCCAGATATTTTTTTCTGAATTCTGTAATCAACATAGTGTTCGGATATATTTATGAGTGACTGTATTGAATTCAGAGATATTTTTTATGGAGATTCAGCGCTCGTTTTAACCTGATTCACTTGTACTCTGCTTTGCTGAAAAACCACGTTAAGCGAGGAATCTTGCATCTAAGCAAAGATTTATATTAAAACATTAAAGCAATGTGAAACCCATGTGTGAAAAAATTATTTTCATTTATCTCAGTTGAATTTTTTTAAGTTCGCATTTGATTTCAATTTTACGAAGTAAAAATTTATACGATTTCTCCTCGACAAATTTAAAAAAAAAAATGAAATAATAAAGACATTTTTTTAACTGAAAAATATTGAAATCGATTTCATCTGTTTTTAAACGCTAATATCAAAACTGAAAAAAATGCAATTTAAAAGGAGGAATCATGTATAACTTTTTTGTTGGGTTGTTTTACCTCTCAGCGGCACTTTTTTTTAGAACACAATGGGCTAAATGGACAGGTCTCAAGGATACCAAGGATTCAGAGAAGTTTGGGGTTGGGGCACCCACTGTATAGTTGTTCGGAGGCAGAGAGTGGTATCCTGTGAAGGCAATCCGTTGTGTTCTTTAACGTGCACAGGGTATGGCTTTCCCGCACACGGGACCATAGCTAAACGTCTCATCCAAAGGACGGCGGTCTTTCCAAGCCCATCGGGGTCCCCTTACTGACCGTAGGCATGTCGGAGAGTTTTGCAGAAAAGGCAAATCTCAACAATGGGTTGTTTTACTACTGAGTGGCAGTTGTTTTGCACATGGCTAAATGGCCAAGTCACAAGGACCCCGAAGGTACAGAGAACGTTAGGGAGAGGGGACCCACCGGAGCAGTTGTTAGGAAGCAGATGGTTGGTTTGTTCTACATCTGAGAAGCACTCTTTTGCACACCATGGGCTAAATGGCCAAGTCACAAGGACCCCGAAGGTACAGAGAACGTTAGGGAGAGGGGACCGACCGGAGCAGTTGTTAGGAAACAGATGGTTGGTTTGTTCTACCTCTGAGAAGCACTTTTTTGCACACCATGGGCTAAATGGCCAGGTTGGGTTGGGTTGTTTTACCTTTGAGCGGCACTTTTTTGCACACGATGGGCTAAATGGCCAGGTCACATGGACCCCGAAGGCTCAGAGAAGGTTGGGGGAAGGGACCCACTGGAACAGCTGTTGGGAGACAGATGGTAGCCTCCCGTCTAGGCCATCCAGCGTGTTCTTTAACGTGCACAGGGTATGGCTCTCCCGCACACTAAAGGCTGAAGCCATCTGACGGACAACAGCCTTTAAAAGCCCATCAGTGTCCCCTACTGACCGTGGGCAGGGCGGGGAATTTTGCGGAGATAAATCTCAACGCTGACCCAGCTGGGACTCGAACCTGGGAACTACAGATTACGAGCCTGGCGCGCTACCGACTGAGCCACCGCCGCCCCCTAAATGGCCAGGTCACAAGGACCCCGAAGGTACAGAGAACGTTAGGGAGAGGGGACCCACCGGAGCAGTTGTTAGGAAACAGATGGTTGGTTTGTTCTACATCTGAGAAGCCCTTTTTTTCACAACATGGGCTAAATGGCCAGGTCACAAGGACCCCGAAGGTACATAGATATATAAATATTATTATATATATATAATATATTAATTATTATATATTTATATTATTATTTTTTTTATTATAACATATTTATATATATAAATAAATATTTCGGAGTTGATTTATAAGACCTAAAAATCTCGTGTTAATTTACGGGGAAATAAAAATTCGCGTCACGAATTTTTTAATAAAGGGGGCTGAACTTTCGATAACGGATTAATTAACGAGGGTGTGGCAGTTTTGATAGAGTTTTAGATAAAGAGGAGGGATTTTTGATTAGGGTTTTTTTTAATGAGGGGGAGTCAAAAATTTGGTTAAAATAGAGTGCTAGCTAAAGTATAGTACTTATGTTATACACCAGATGGCGCCATCAAAAATAGAAGCCTCTTTTAGAGTTAAAAGTGACTCAGGAAAAATCGGCGACTTTTCAGGTGTCTTCAAAAATACAGATGAGTCAACCATGGGGTCTTTCAAGAGAAAGAACAAGTGCTCTAAAGAGAAAGAACAAGCTTAGAAATACAAGTGGGTCCACAAAGGGGTCTGTAAAATATGAATTATGAAATATGAATTTTAATAAGGAGGCATGGTTGGTGACAACATATTGCGTGACCCAAAGTGACGTCATATCACGTGACCGGAAGTGTGACATCATAGGCGGGTACCGTATAATGGAACTATACTACTACCCGGTAACTTTGTAAATGATGATTATTGACGGATACATTCGCTGAAAATAATTAAAATAAATTATTATTAATTAAATAATTAAAATATTAAATAATTAAAATAAATTTTAATAGAATATAACTTTTATTAAAAATTGTTTATATAATATTAGATGAGTCAACTCTGCAGCTCAAAAATGTTTTGTAAAATTGCAGCAAAATATTTCGAAATCATAATAAATATATATGATCTTTGATTTATAGTTTTTAGTATAGTACACTGATCAGCTTGGTAACCCGCTGTCTGTCGGATGGGACGCTAAGCCATGGCCCCATGTGCGAGAGAGAGCCATACCCTGTTCACGCTAAGAACACGCTGGATCGCCTTGACGGAAATCTACATCTGTCTCCAAACAGGTCCAGCGGGTCCCCTCCCCAACCTTCTCTGAGCCCTCAGGGTCCCTGTAACCTGGCTATTTAGCCCATGATGTGCAAAAGAGTGACTGTCACTAATAAAACAACAAGCACATTTAACCACTTGGCCAACGAACAAAAAATTAAATTTTTATTTATATTTTTTTTCATTTCTCAAAATTATTTATCTACGGGTAGTTAAAGTAAATTTGATTACCTATCCTCCTTTCTCCTCTCCCCCCAAGGGGCGGGGGTGGCTCAGTCGGTAGCGCGCCAGACTCGTAATCTGTAGTTCCCAGGTTCGAGTCCCAGCTGGGTCAGCGTTGAGATTTATCTCCGCAAAAATTCCCCGCCCTGCCCACGGTCAGTAGGGGATACTGATGGGCTTTTAAAGGCTATTGTCCGTCAGATGGCTTCAGCCTTTAGTGTGCGGGAGAGCCATACCCTGTGCATCAAGGCCATCCAGGAGAGCCATACCCACGCTGGATGGCCTTGACGGGAGGCTACCATCTGTCTCCCAACAGCTGTTCCAGTGGGTCCCCTCCCCCAACCTTCTCTGAGCCTTCGGGGTCCTTGCGACCTGGCCATTTAGCCCATGGTGTGCAAAAAAGTGCCGCTCAGAGGTAAAACAACCCAACCCTCTCCCCGCAAAAAGAGGAAAGAAACATTATATTGTGACTACGTGCTTGCAACAGACAAATTACACTCTATTGAAATGAAAAAGCAGATTTATTCAAGCGAGCATTATTATTATACATAATTATTAACCAAATAGACAAATACAGACTGAATGATATTTCATTGCGTTGAGATTTACCTCCATTGCGTTGAGATTTATCTCAACGCAATGGAGATAAATCTTGCGTTGAGATTTACCTCCGCATATAGCGTTGAGATTTATCTCCGCAAAATTCCCCGCCCTGCCCACGGTCAGTAGGGGACACCGATGGGCTTGGAAATGCCGCCGTCCGTCGGATGGGACGTTAAGCCGTGGCCCCGTGTGCGGGAGAGCCATACCCTGTGCACGTTAAAGAACACGATGGATGGCCTTGACGAGAGGCTACCATCTGTCTCCCAACAGCTGTTCCAGTGGGTCCCCTCCCCCGACCTTCTCTGAGCCTTCGGGGTCCATGTGACCTGGCTATTTAGCCCATGGTGTGCAAAAAAGTGCCGCTCAGAGGTAAAACAACCCAAGCTATACTGCATTGAAACTTCCATCTCTTCTCTCCAACCCCCTTTTACATTTTTCCCGTTCGATTGTACTTCTTCAGGGGCGGGGGTGGCTCATTCGTTTATTTGGGGAGCCATACCCTGTGCACGTTAAAGAACACGATGTATGACCTTGATGGGAAGCTACCATCTGTCTCCCAACAGCTGTTCCAGTGGGTCCCTTCCCCCAACCTTCTGTGAGCCTTCGGGGTCCTTGTGACCTGGCCATTTCGCCCATGGTGTGCAAAAAAAGTGCCGTTCAGAGGTAAAACAACCTAATGTTAAAGAACACACTGGATGACCTTGACGGGAGGCTACCATCTGTCTCCCAACAGCTTTTCCAGTGGGTCCCTTCCCCCAACATTCTCTGAGCCTTCGGGAAACTCTCTGAGTCTTCGGGGTCCTTGTGACCTGGCCATTTAGCCCATGGTGTGCAAAAAAGTGCCGCTCAGAGGTGAAACAACCCAATCCAACCCTCGGTCTTAGAGAAGTTGGACAGCACTGATCTATATAATAAAAGATGTCTGTGTGTCTGTTTGTGGCAGCCATCACTCATCGGGATATCAACGTACATGTTCCAAATTTTCAGAGAATGTTTGTGGTTGTGGTCCGGATTGCAGTACGAAATTTCAGGTCGAAAGTCCAAAAGGGGGGGCTTGTTAGAAGCAAAATATTTTACCCATGCTATTCTTACGGGAAACGAGCTTCGATGTCAAATTTACTGTTGCCATTTATTGCTCCCTAACTGTGAAAGTATAGCATTTAAATCTGCTGCCGTTGCCAGATCCCCACATTTCGAAAGGTATTATTTTAGCCTTGGAAATTATTTAGGCGTTCCATTGCAGCTGGGGACCTGATTTCCTAACCAAGCATGGGGTGGGGCACGGGGAACACGCCTACAAAATTTGGGACCTTTACAGAATGCCAAAATCTGACGAAATAAATATCTCGATCGTTTGCCACGGGCTTTGAGAGCGCGTGCCATAAGCAATGACCTTTGCAACAAGGGGAAATTCTTCGTGTTCAAACTATGCTAAAATTTCGGGGGATGGCATACTCCAAAACTAACTATTAGTGCAGGAAACAACAGAATATGCAGATTAGAAAGGAGACACGTGATGTCACAATTTGCGTAGAAACGAAGCCACGGGACAAGTGGAAACCTGATTTTTAAACCAGTCACGGGGGAGGCTGTGCAGGAAATTGGTATCGTGCGGACTAATACCGCGGGAGTCACAGGGCAGGAAATTCTGTGCTAACAGAAATAAAAATCTCGATAGTTTATGCAGAAATAAGCAACGAGTTATGTGAAAGCTGGCTGACGTGAGCAACGATCCAATCAAACACCGTGCAAATTTTTCCTGTTGAAATTCAGTGCGAAACTAAGGGGAAGGTACTTACAAAATTTACCGTTAGTGCATTTGAGTTGGGTTCGTTTACCTCTGAGCGGCATGTTTTTGCACACAATGGGCTAAATGAGATATTTGGGTTTTTCTTAATTACCACTTTTTTTAAACGACACTGGGAAAGTAGAGATACACATTTTAAATGTGGTGGGAAGAGAATTTTGCGATGTCACCCATATATAAAATTAATTAAACAGTTTCCTGAATTGGGAAAAAAATATCTTGTTTCAGATGATGTCACACAGATATCAAAATATATGGTTTCCTAGTTTCTTGTAAAGTACAGGAAATTTCGGTTTTCCTTAAATACCACTTTTTTTTAAACGACACTGGGAAAGTAGAGATACACTTTTTAAATGTGGTGGGAATAGAATTTTGCGATGTCACCCATATATAAAATTAATCAAACAGTTTCCTGAATTGGGTAAATAAATATCTTGATTCAGATGATGTCTCACAGATATCAGAATACATGATTTCCTAGTTTCTTGTAAAGTACAGAAAATTTAAAGAACGAGAAATTTTGGTTTTCCTTAATTACCACTTTTTTTTTAAGCGACACTGGGGAAGTAGAGATACAGTTTTTAATTGTGGTGGGAATAATGTGGCGAAAATAGGAATTAGTGTTAAATTAAAATTAATAAATATTCGCATCAAGCAGTCCACATTCGCGACAAGTTAGTTGTTACTTTCGAGAAAGCACAGACTCTAATGATGTTCTTATTCTTCCTTCAATTTAATGACGTCATATTAGAAAATATTCAATCACCTTGGTATAACAATGAACCAGATTGTTTAAATGCAGTAGTTTGAAAATGACGAAACCTAACAATGCTTACATTGTTGCTATGTTGAATAAAAGCCTGAACTCTTTGCGGAAAGACGCATTCAACCCTAGAACATCTTGGGTTGAATACTTGGGAATAAAATATTGTTCATTATCGAAAACTTTCAGAATGCAGGTTTACTTTACCTAAAATGCAGAGGTCATCCTGGAATGTCCTCGATTCCCCGCGGCCAATCTTCCTTTTTGCAAGGTAGCTAGTTTTTGGGTTTGCTTACCCTTGCTTCTTGCTATCAGAGGTAGATTTAGCGTTTTTCTCTGGGCACTTTTTTTTATCAATATTGAAAGCTTGAGAATTTCAAATTTACTTTTGGTGGTTAAATATCACCTCTATCATTGAAAACTTTCTTTACCTTTGCTAAAATCTAGAGGTCACCCGGGAACGTCCCGGGTCCCGGCGGGTCAATCTATCTGTGATGCAGAATGTGAGTTGAATTTATGTGTTATACATAGAAATCACAGACGGATTTAGCGGTTTTTACCGGGTTTTTGTAAATTGGCCAGGCGCGGACATTCTGGGTCGCCGCGGGCCAATCTATCTAAAAAGGCAACGCAGCTAGGGTGTCAGTTTTATTTTTTGTTTTTTTTGTTTTTCCGTTGCATGTTGCCATCAAACGCAGATTTAGGGGTTTTTAAACACTGGCATTTAATTTCACCCCTACCATGATTTTATTCTGCACCGCTATCGAAATCGTTTAAAAAGGTAATTTTATTGTAGATAGAGGTCATACAACTAATCATTCAGGAAGGTAATTTTATTGTAATCTAATATTGAAAACTTCCTTGTTGCTTCAAAATATCCGTTTTGTTCAAAAAAATCAGTTTTGTTCAAAAATATCAGTTTCCAAGCAAGAGTAAATTTTTTTATAACGTAATCAGAGATATTTTGTAATATACAACCGGTGGTTAAATATTGCCCCTATTGAAAATTTTTTGTGACTCAGTCAGGTACGTACAGGTTATCTGACTTAACAACGATTGTTATGGGACAATAACAGCTTTCACGTTTAATTTTCAGGATGTGACAATTCAAGTTTACTTTTGGTGGTTAAATATCACCTCTATCATTGAAAACTTTCTTTTCCTTTGCTAAAATCTAGAGGTCACCCGGGAACGTCCCGGGTCCCGGCGGGTCAATCTACCTGTGATGCAGAATGTGAGTTGAATTTATGTGTTATACGTAGAAATCACAGACGGATTTAGCGGTTTTTACCGGGTTTTTGTAAATTGGCCAGGCGCGGATATCCTGGATCGCCGCGGGCCAATCTATCTAAAAAGGCAACGCAGCTAGGGTGTCAGTTTTATTTTTTGTTTTTTTTGTTTTTCCGTTGCATGTTGCCATCAAACGCAGATTTAGGGGTTTTTAAACACTGGCATTTAATTTCACCCCTACCATGATTTTATTCTGCACCGCTATCGAAATCGTTTAAAAAGGTAATTTTATTGTAGATAGAGGTCATACAACTAATCATTCAGGAAGGTAATTTTATTGTAATCTAATATTGAAAACTTCCTTGTTGCTTCAAAACATCCGTTTTGTTCAAAAAAACCAGTTTTGTTCAAAAATATCAGTTTCCAAGCAAGAGTAAATTTTTTTATAACGGAGTCAGAGATATTTTGTAATATACAATCGGTGGTTAAATATTGCCCTTATTGAAAACTTTTTGTGACTCAGTCAGGTACGTACAGGTCATCTGACTTAACAACAACTCAAGTTTACTTTTGGTGGTTAAATATCACTTCTATCATTGAAAACTTTCTTTTCCTTTGCTAAACTCTAGAGAATAAAACTCTAGGGAATAAAAAAAACTCTAGAGAAAAATAGGAAATAGTGTTAAATTAAAATTAATTAATATTCGCATCAAGCAGTCCACATTCGCGACAAGTTAGTTGTTACTTTCGAGAAAGCACAGACTCTAATGATGTTCTTATTCTTCCTTCAATTTAATGACGTCATATTAGAAAATATTCAAACACCTTGGTATAACAATGAACCAGATTGTTTCAATGCAGTAGTTTGAAAATGACGAAACCTAACAATGCTTACATTGTTGCTATGTTGAATAAAAGCCTGAACTCTTTGCGGAAAGACGCATTCAACCCTAGAACATCTTGGGTTGAATACTTGGAAATAAAATATTGTTCATTATCGAAAACTTTCAGAATGCAGGTTTACTTTACCTAAAATGCATAGGTCATCCTGGAATGTCCTCGATTCCCCGCGGCCAATCTTCCTTTTTGCAATGTAGCTAGTTTTTGGGTTTGCTTACCCTTGCTTCTTGCTATCAGAGGTAGATTTAGCGTTTTTCTCTGGGCACTTTTTCTAATCAATATTGAAAGCTTGAGAATTTCAAATTTACTTTTGGTGGTTAAATATCACCTCTATCATTGAATACTTTCTTTACCTTTGCTAAAATCTAGAGGTCTCCCGGGAACGTCCCGGGTCCCGGCGGGTCAATCTATCTGTGATGCAGAATGTGAGTTGAATTTATGTGTTATACATAGAAATCACAGACGGATTTAGCGGTTTTTACCGGGTTTTTGTAAATTGGCCAGGCGCGGACATTCTGGGTCGCCGCGGGCCAATCTATCTAAAAAGGCAACGCAGCTAGGGTGTCAGTTTTATTTTTTGTTTTTTTTGTTTTTCCGTTGCATGTTGCCATCAAACGCAGATTTAGGGGTTTTTAAACACTGGCATTTAATTTCACCCCTACCATGATTTTATTCTGCACCGCTATCGAAATCGTTTGAAAAGGTAATTTTATTGTAGATAGAGGTCATACAACTAATCATTCAGGAAGGTAATTTTATTGTAATCTAATATTGAAAACTTCCTTGTTGCTTCAAAACATCCTTTTGTTCAAAAAAACCAGTTTTGTTCAAAAATATCAGTTTCCAAGCAAGAGTAAATTTTTTTATAACGGAGTCAGAGATATTTTGTAATATACAATCGGTGGTTAAATATTGCCCTTATTGAAAACTTTTTGTGACTCAGTCAGGTACGTACAGGTCATCTGACTTAACAACGATTGTTATGGGACAATAACAGCTTTCACGTTTAATTTTCAGGATGTGACAATTCAAGTTTACTTTTGGTGGTTAAATATCACCTCTATCATTGAAAACTTTCTTTTCCTTTGCTAAAATCTAGAGGTCACCCGGGAACGTCCCGGGTCCAGGCGGGTCAATCTACCTGTGATGCAGAATGTGAGTTCAATTTATTTGTTATACATAGAAATCACAGACGGATTTAGCGGTTTTTACCGGGTTTTTGTAAATTGGCCAGGCACGGATATCCTGGATCGCCGCGGGCCAATCTATCTAAAAAGGCAACGCAGCTAGGGTGTCAGTTTTATTTTTTGTTTTTTTTGTTTTTCCGTTGCATGTTGCCATCAAACGCAGATTTAGGGGTTTTTAAACACTGGCATTTAATTTCACCCCTACCATGATTTTAATCTGCACCGCTATCGAAATCGTTTAAAAAGGCAATTTTATTGTAGATAGACGTCATACAACTAATCATTCAGGAAGGTAATTTTATTGTAATCTAATATTGAAAACTTCCTTGTTGCTTCAAAACATCCGTTTTGTTCAAAAAAACCAGTTTTGTTCAAAAATATCAGTTTCCAAGCAAGAGTAAATTTTTTTATAACGGAGTCAGAGATATTTTGTAATATACAATCGGTGGTTAAATATTGCCCTTATTGAAAACTTTTTGTGACTCAGTCAGGTACGTACAGGTCATCTGACTTAACAACAACTCAAGTTTACTTTTGGTGGTTAAATATCACTTCTATCATTGAAAACTTTCTTTTCCTTTGCTAAACTCTAGAGAATAAAACTCTAGAGAATAAAAAAAACTCTAGAGAAAAATAGGAAATAGTGTTAAATTAAAATTAATTAATATTCGCATCAAGCAGTCCACATTCGCGACAAGTTAGTTGTTACTTTCGAGAAAGCACAGACTCTAATGATGTTCTTATTCTTCCTTCAATTTAATGACGTCATATTAGAAAATATTCAAACACCTTGGTATAACAATGAACCAGATTGTTTAAATGCAGTAGTTTGAAAATGACGAAACCTAACAATGCTTACATTGTTGCTATGTTGAATAAAAGCCTGAACTCTTTGCGGAAAGACGCATTCAACCCTAGAACATCTTGGGTTGAATACTTGGGAATAAAATATTGTTCATTATCGAAAACTTTCAGAATGCAGGTTTACTTTACCTAAAATGCATAGGTCATCCTGGAATGTCCTCGATTCCCCGCGGCCAATCTTCCTTTTTGCAATGTAGCTAGTTTTTGGGTTTGCTTACCCTTGCTTCTTGCTATCAGAGGTAGATTTAGCGTTTTTCTCTGGGCACTTTTTTTTATCAATATTCAAAGCTTGAGAATTTCAAATTTACTTTTGGTGGTTAAATATCACCTCTATCATTGAAAACTTTCTTTACCTTTGCTAAAATCTAGAGGTCACCCGGGAACGTCCCGGGTCCCGGCGGGTCAATCTATCTGAGATGCAGAATGTGAGTTGAATTTATGTGTTATACATAGAAATCACAGACGGATTTAGCGGTTTTTACCGGGTTTTTGTAAATTGGCCAGGCGCGGACATTCTGGGTCGCCGCGGGCCAAACTATCTAAAAAGGCAACGCAGCTAGGGTGTCAGTTTTATTTTTTGTTTTTTTTGTTTTTCCGTTGCATGTTGCCATCAAACGCAGATTTAGGGGTTTTTAAACACTGGCATTTAATTTCACCCCTACCATGATTTTATTCTGCACCGCTATCGAAATCGTTTAAAAAGGTAATTTTATTGTAGATAGAGGTCATACAACTAATCATTCAGGAAGGTAATTTTATTGTAATCTAATATTGAAAACTTCCTTGTTGCTTCAAAACATCCGTTTTGTTCAAAAAAACCAGTTTTGTTCAAAAATATCAGTTTCCAAGCAAGAGTAAATTTTTTTATAACGGAGTCAGAGATATTTTGTAATATACAATCGGTGGTTAAATATTGCCCTTATTGAAAACTTTTTGTGACTCAGTCAGGTACGTACAGGTCATCTGACTTAACAACGATTGTTATGGGACAATAACAGCTTTCACGTTTAATTTTCAGGATGTGACAATTCAAGTTTACTTTTGGTGGTTAAATATCACCTCTATCATTGAAAACTTTCTTTTCCTTTGCTAAAATCTAGAGGTCACCCGGGAACGTCCCGGGTCCAGGCGGGTCAATCTACCTGTGATGCAGAATGTGAGTTCAATTTATGTGTTATACATAGAAATCACAGACGGATTTAGCGGTTTTTACCGGGTTTTTGTAAATTGGCCAGGCGCGGATATCCTGGATCGCCGCGGGCCAATCTATCTAAAAAGGCAACGCAGCTAGGGTGTCAGTTTTATTTTTTGTTTTTTTTGTTTTTCCGTTGCATGTTGCCATCAAACGCAGATTTAGGGGTTTTTAAACACTGGCATTTAATTTCACCCCTACCATGATTTTAATCTGCACCGCTATCGAAATCGTTTAAAAAGGTAATTTTATTGTAGATAGACGTCATACAACTAATCATTCAGGAAGGTAATTTTATTGTAATCTAATATTGAAAACTTCCTTGTTGCTTCAAAACATCCGTTTTGTTCAAAAAAACCAGTTTTGTTCAAAAATATCAGTTTCCAAGCAAGAGTAAATTTTTTTATAACGGAGTCAGAGATATTTTGTAATATACAATCGGTGGTTAAATATTGCCCTTATTGAAAACTTTTTGTGACTCAGTCAGGTACGTACAGGTCATCTGACTTAACAACAACTCAAGTTTACTTTTGGTGGTTAAATATCACTTCTATCATTGAAAACTTTCTTTTCCTTTGCTAAACTCTAGAGAATAAAACTCTAGAGAATAAAAAAAACTCTAGAGAAAAATAGGAAATAGTGTTAAATTAAAATTAATTAATATTCGCATCAAGCAGTCCACATTCGCGACAAGTTAGTTGTTACTTTCGAGAAAGCACAGAGTCTAATGATGTTCTTATTCTTCCTTCAATTTAATGACGTCATATTAGAAAATATTCAAACACCTTGGTATAACAATGAACCAGATTGTTTAAATGCAGTAGTTTGAAAATGACGAAACCTAACAATGCTTACATTGTTGCTATGTTGAATAAAAGCCTGAACTCTTTGCGGAAAGACGCATTCAACCCTAGAACATCTTGGGTTGAATACTTGGGAATAAAATATTGTTCATTATCGAAAACTTTCAGAATGCAGGTTTACTTTACCTAAAATGCATAGGTCATCCTGGAATGTCCTCGATTCCCCGCGGCCAATCTTCCTTTTTGCAATGTAGCTAGTTTTTGGGTTTGCTTACCCTTGCTTCTTGCTATCAGAGGTAGATTTAGCGTTTTTCTCTGGGCACTTTTTTTTATCAATATTGAAAGCTTGAGAATTTCAAATTTACTTTTGGTGGTTAAATATCACCTCTATCATTGAAAACTTTCTTTACCTTTGCTAAAATCTAGAGGTCACCCGGGAACGTCCCGGGTCCCGGCGGGTCAATCTATCTGTGATGCAGAATGTGAGTTGAATTTATGTGTTATACATAGAAATCACAGACGGATTTAGCGGTTTTTACCGGATTTTGTAAATTGGCCAGGCGCGGACATTCTGGGTCGCCGCGGGCCAATCTATCTAAAAAGGCAACGCAGCTAGGGTGTCAGTTTTATTTTTTGTTTTTTTGGTTTTTCCGTTGCATTTTGCCATCAAACGCAGATTTAGGGGTTTTTAAACACTGGCATTTAATTTCACCCCTACCATGATTTTATTCTGCACCGCTATCGAATTCGTTTAAAAAGGTAATTTTATTGTAGATAGAGGTCATACAACTAATCATTCAGGAAGGTAATTTTATTGTAATCTAATATTGAAAACTTCCTTGTTGCTTCAAAACATCCGTTTTGTTCAAAAAAATCAGTTTTTTTCAAAAATATCAGTTTCCAAGCAAGAGTAAATTTTTTTATAACGGAGTCAGAGATATTTTGTAATATACAATCGGTGGTTAAATATTGCCCTTATTGAAAACTTTTTGTGACTCAGTCAGGTACGTACAGGTCATCTGACTTAACAACAACTCAAGTTTACTTTTGGTGGTTAAATATCACTTCTATCATTGAAAACTTTCTTTTCCTTTGCTAAACTCTAGAGGTCAACCGGTAACGTCCCGGGTCCCGGCTGGTCAATCAACCTGTGATGCCGAATGTGTGTTGAATTTATGTGTTATGCATAGAAACCACGGGTGGATTTAGCGGTTATTACCGGGTTTTTGTAAACTGACCAGCCGCGGCGGGCCAATCTATCTAAAAGGGCAATGCATCTAGGGTGTCAGTTTTGCTGTCCGTTGCATGTTGCAATGAAACGCAGATTTAGGGGTTTTTAACCCCTGGTATTTAATTTCACACCTACCATAATTTTACTCCGCAACCCTATCGAAATCGTTTAGGAAGGAAATTTTATTGTAGATAGAGGTCATACAACTAATCGTTTAGGAACGTAATTTTATTGTAATCTAATATTGAAAGCTTCCTTGTTGCTTCAAAAATATCAGTTTTGTTCAAAAATATGTTTTTTCCAAAAATTAGTTTGTTCAAAAATTACATTTTTCCAAGCAAGAGTAACTTTTTTATAGCGTAATCAGAGAGATTTTTGTAATATACAGTTGGTGGTCAAATATTACTATTATTGAAATCTTTTTATACTGCCGTTATTATATACTATCGATATATGTTTATCGTTATTATATACTATCGATATAGATTTTAATTAATCTAATATATCGGTAGTATATAATAACAGTATAAAAGTTTCTTGATTTGGGTTCATAAATACCTTGAGGCAAATGATGTCTCTCAGATATCAGAATACCTGGTGTCCTAGTTTCTCGTAAAGTAGAGGAAATCTTACGAAGCAGAAATTTGGTTTTTCTTTAAAACTACTACTTTTTAAGCGACACTATATAAGTAGATGTGTAGTTTTTAAATGTGGTCGTAGTAACATTTTCAGATGTCGCTCATATATTAATTAAATTAAAGAGTTTACTGAATTGGGTAAATAAATATCTTGATGCAAATGATGTATCACAGATATCAGAATACATGGTTTCCTAGTTTCTTGTAGAGTACAGGAAATTTTAGGAAGGAGATATTTCGGATTTGGTTAATTACCACTTTTTCTTAAGGGACACTGGGGAAGTGGAGATACTTTTTAAATGTGGTGGGAGTAAAGTTTTGCGATGTCACCCATATATAAAATTAATCAAAGAGTTTCCTGAATTGGGTAAGTAAATATCTTGATGCAAGTGATGTATCACAGATATCAGAATACATGGTTTCTTTGTTTCTTGTAAAGTACAGGAAATTTTAAGAAGGAGAAATTTGGGTTTTTGTTAATTACCACGTTTTTTAAGGGACACTGGGGAAGTAGAGATACCTTTTAAATGTGGTGGGAGTAACATTTTGCGATGTCACCCATATATAAAATTAATTAAACAGTGTCCTGAATTCGGTAAATAAATAACTTGATGCAAATGATGTATCACAGATATCAGAATACACGGTTTCCTAGTTTCTTGTAAAGTACAGGAAATATTAGGAAGGAGAAATTTGGGTTTATGTTAATTACCACTTTTTTTTAAGTGACATTGGGGAAGTAGAGATATTTTTTAATGTGGTGGGAGTAACATTTTGCGATGTCAGCGATATGTAAAATTAATTAAACAGTTTCCAGAATTGGTTAAATAAATATCATGATGGAAATCATATATCACAGATATCAGAATACACGGTTTCCTAGTTTCTTGTAAAGTACAGGAAATTTTAGGAAGGAGAAATTTGAGGTTTGGTTAATTACCAATTTTTTTAACAGACACTGGGGAAGTAGAGATACGTTTTAAATGACGTGGGAGTAATATTTTGCGATGTCACATATATATAAAATTAATCAAACAGTTTCCTGAATTGGGAAATAAATATCTTGATTCAGATGATGTCTCACAGATATCAAAATACATGATTTCCTAGTTTCTTGTAAAGTACAGAAAATTTAAAGAACGATAAATTTTGGTTTTCCTTAATTATCACTTTTTTTTTATACTGTTATTATACCCTGTTATTTTTAAAAATCAAAAAATTAAAAATCGCAAAATTCGCAAAATATTTCGAAATCGCAAAATATTTCGAAATCATAATAAATATATATGATCAAATATATATGACAAAATCGCAAAATATTTCGAAATCATAATAAATATATATGATCTTTGATTTATAGTTTTTAGTATAGTACACTGATCGGCTTGGTAACCCGCTGTCTGTCGGATGGGATGCTAAGCCGTGGCCCCATGTGCGAGAGAGAGCCATACACTGTTCACGCTAAGAACACGCTGGATCGCCTTGACGGAAATCTACATCTGTCTCCAAACAGGTCCAGCGGGTCCCCTCCCCAACCTTCTCTGAGCCCTCAGGATCCTTGTAACCTGGCTATTTAGCCCATGATGTGCAAAAGAGTGACTGTCACTAATAAAACAAAAAGCACATTTAACCACTTGGCCAACGAACAATAAATAAAATTTTTATTTATATTTTTTTTCATTTCTCAAAATTATTTATCTACGGGTAGTTAAAATAAATTTGATTACCTATCCTCCTTTCTCCTCTCCCCCCAAGGGGCGGGGGTGGCTCAGTCGGTAGCGCGCCAGACTCGTAATCTGTAGTTCCCAGGTTCGAGTCTCAGCTGGGTCAGCGTTGAGATTTATCTCCGCAAAAATTCCCCGCCCTGCCCACGGTCAGTAGGGGCACTGATGGGCTTTTAAAGGCTGTTGTCCGTCAGATGGCTTCAGCCTTTAGTGTGCGGGAGAGCCATACCCTGTGCACGTTAAAGAACACGCTGAATGGCCTTGACGGGAGGCTACCATCTGTCTCCCAACAGCTGTTCCAGTGGGTCCCTCCCCCAACCTTCTCTGAGCTTTCGGGGTCCATGTGACCTGGCCATTTAGCCCATGGTGTGCAAAAAAGTGCCGCTCAGAGGTAAAACAACCCAACCCTCTCCCCCCAAAAAGACGAAAGAATCATTATATTGTGACTACGTGCTTGCAACAGACAAATTACACTCTATTGAAATGAAAAAGCAGATTTATTCAAGCGAGCATTATTATTATATATAATTATTAACCAAATAGACAAATACAGACTGAATGATATTTCATTGCGTTGAGATTTACCTCCATTGCGTTGAGATTCATCTCAACGCAATGGAGATAAATCTCACGCAAGAGAATTACATCCTCTGAGATAAATGATCTCAACTATATGCACACTAACCACTAGACCCTACAACCATAAATACTCCCACCACTAGGCCCTACCACTATATGTACGCTCACCATTAGGCCTACCACTATATGTACGCTCACCATTAGGCCTACCACTATGTGTACGCCCACCACTAGTCCCTACAACAATATGCGCCTAACCACTAGACCCTACAACCCTAAGTACTCCCACCACTAGGCCCTACCACTAAATGTACACTAACCACTAGGCCCTCGAACTACATGTACGCTCACCACTAGGCCTATCACTATATGTATGCTAACCACTAAGCCCTACAAGTGTCGTCGCTCAAAAAAATATCCGAACACTGTGATTGATTACAGAATTCAGAAAAAATATCTGGCAACGACTTTTTTTTTCTGGCAAACTTCGTGTACAGTACACGAAGGTTGCCAGAAAAAAAATCCGTTGCCAGATATTTGTTCTGAATTCTGCAATCAACCACAGTGTTCGGATATTTTTTTGAGCTACTGTATATGTACGCTAACCATTAGGCCCTACAACTCTATGTGTGCTACCCACTAAACCCTATAACTTTATATACCAGGTCATGAGGACCCTCTTCCGAAATCGTCTTCAGAGAAGGTTAAGGGGGGGGACCCACTGGGCAGCTGTTGGATGACACACGGAACCACTGCTTAAAGTCCCATTCCACGGACAACGGTCTTTCCAAGCCCATCAGTGTCCCCTACTGACCGTGGGCAGGGTGGGGAATTTTGCGGGGAGAAATCTCAATACTGGCTCAGGTGGGAATCGAACCTGGGAACTACAGCTTACAAGCTTGGCGCACTATCGACTGAGCCATCCCCGTGCCGCTCAGTGTAAAACAACCCAATCCACGTGGCGCTTAGTTATTAATGAGGTGTATTTATCGCATTTGCTTGGAAATAAAGTTCTTAATTTCTTTCAATTCCATGTTGTTGCTTGAATACAGATGGATCAATACTAAAATAAATCTTTTCATTTTAAATGTTGAACGAATATTGTTGATAATCGAGAATTATATTGATTTGATTGGGGACAGTCCCAAGTTTGATTTAACTTTTGGAAATACCCTATAGAACTTCCAAATCAGATTCCCCATTGACATAAATGGAAAGTCTCTAATACTTTGGTAGCGCAGTCTCTACACTTCATGTACGATAACCAATAGGCCCTGCACCATATTTATGCTAACCACTAGACCCACACTATATGACGCCCTGACACTATACATTATATGTGCTAACCAAGCCCTACCACTCCATGTACGCCCACCAATAGGCCTACCACTATATGTACGCTAATCAATAGGCCCTGCCACCATATTTATGCTAACCACTAGACCCACACTATATGTACACTAATCTCTAGGCCCTGACACTATAATTATATCTGCTAACCAAGCCCTACCACTCCATGTACGCCCACCAATAGGCATACCACAATATGTACGCTAACCAATAGGCCCTACAACAGTATGTACGCTAACCATTAAGCCCTATAACTATGTGTACGATAACCATTAGGCCATACAACTATATGTACGCTAGCCATCAGGCCATACAACTATATGTACGTTAGCCATTAGGCTCTACCACTCTATGTACACTACACATTAGGCCCTACCACTATAAGTACGCTAGCCATTAGGCCCTAGCACTATATGTACGCTAGCCATTAGGCCCTAGCACTATATGTACGCTAGCCATTAGGCCCTAGCACTATATGTACGCTAACAATTAGGCCCTAGCACTATATGTACGCTAACAATTAGGCCCTGGCACTATATGTACGCTAACCGTTAGGGTCTACCACTGTATGTACGCTAACCATTAGGGCCTACCACTATATGTACATTAACCATTAGGCCTTATCACTATACTCTATATACGCTAAACATTAGACCCTACCACTATATGTACGCTAACCATTAGGCCCTATATCTATGTGTACGATAACCATTGGCCCATAAAACTATATGTACGCTAGCCATTAGGCCAAACAACTATATGTACGCTAGCCATTAGGCCCTACTACTATATGTACGCTAACAATTAGGCCCTAGCACTATATGTACGCATACATTAGACCCTACCATTGTATGTACGCTAACCATTAGGCCCTACCACTATATGTACGTTAACCATTAGGCCTTATCACTATACTCTATATACGCTAACCATTAGATCCTACCACTATATGTACGCTAGCCATTAAGCCCTACCTCTCTATGGTATACACTAACCATTAAGCCCTACCACTATATATACGCTAACCATTAAACCCTACACTATATATATGCTAACCATTAAGCACTATATAGGTTGGCATATAGTGGTAGGGCTTAATAGTTAGCATATATATAATGCCAGGGCTTAATGGTTAGCGTACAGTGGTAGGGCTTAATGGTTACTGTACATATAGTGAAAGGGACTAATGATTAGCATAATTAAGCCCTACACTATATAGTATACGCTAACCATTAAGGCTTGCCATTATACATATGCTAACCATTAGGCCCTACCACTATATGTACACTGAACACTAGGCACTTCTATTATACTATATGTGACGCTAACCACTAGATACAACCTCGCCTAGTGGTTAGCGTACCTGGATTGGGTTGTTTTACCTCTGAGCGGCACTTTTTTTGCACACCCTGGGCTAAACGGCCAGGTCACATGGACCCCAAAGGCTCAGAGAAGGTTGGAGGAGGGGACCCACTGGAACAAGCTGTTGGGAGACAGATGGTAGCCTCCCGTCAAGTCCATCCAGCGTGTTCTTTAACGTGCAGAGGGTATGGCTCTCCCGCACACGGGGCCACAGCTTAACGTCCCATCCGACGGACGGCGGCCTTTCCAAGCCCATCGGTGTCCCCTACTGACCGTGGGCACGGCGGGGAATTTTTGCGGAGATAAATTTCAACGCTGACCCAGCTGGGACTCGAACCTGGGAACTACAGATTACGAGCCTGGCGCGCTACCGACTGAGCCACCCCCGACCCAATCTCTGTGAATTGGGAAGTAAATTTTCATCTGTATTTGATGATATGTGCCACAAACCAATTCTTATCAGCAACCTCACAAATGTATTAGAAGAAATTAATTTTGATTGTTTCGGATGCAATATTCATAAAAAAGCAGCATGGAAATTTATAGTAGCGACTAAGTATAAGACTAATGATATATTATAAAATCAAATATTTATCGAAATCATTCTCAAACAGTAAGAAACCTGTAAAAAAATTAAACAAGTTAAACTGATATTCTGTCAATATTTAATAAAGTTCTGTTTTATTTCATGAGTTTGTGTTCAATATTATTTATTATAGCGATTGCTACACTATATTCAGGGCTAATGGGATTAAAGCCAACAGACAAAAAAAAATTTGTGTTCTGTAATTACTGTGGCATATAAACTGACAGGCTCCTGTCAGACCTCTGTGGCAAGCAGCTGCTTGAGGGGTATTTATTTTTTATTTAATTAAATTTATATGTAAAAAAATGTAGATCACACTTCAATTGAATGCTATACAAATCTGAATAAATAAAAAAATAAATACCCCCTCAAGCAGCTGCTTGCAACAGAGGTCTGACAGGAGCCTGTCAGTTTATATGCCATAGTAATAGGTCTGTTAGGATGGCAGGATCTCAGCAGAAAAATGGGGCTCGAATCCAGTTCCCTTAGATCAGTAGCCAAGTGCGCTAACCATTCGGCCATGGGACGGCTAAAAAATTCATCGTCGACACGGCGGGAATCGAACTCGCATTTCTCCAGATTCATGCCAGAGCGCGCTACCATTGTAGCACGCGTCGGACAAAAATCTGAATATTGGATGTAAAAAAAAAGTCATCTTTTTGAATTACTTTTAAGAAAAAAATTGCTTTATAAATAATTTAACGAGAGGTTTGGAAATAAATTGCAAGGATATGAGAACTAATGTGCACTTATCAGTGCAAAGTGAAAAAGAATGATTTATAACGATGTACCAGCGCTGGTTTCGTCCCCTGTATAGCTCACTTCGCCTCTACGCCAAATGCACGATATTGGATTTTACATTGGAGCCTATGGGAGCTAAACTTCTCCCCTACACATTCTTTGCCCTAAGTCCTCTAGTAAATCCCAATCTGTTCATAACTTAATACGAACATTCCTCAAACAAAGAGCTACGAACTTCGCGGCGCGTGGTGTGACCTTGACGGATCCGCCTCTGTTCCCCAAAGAGCAGGAGTTGTGGAAGCGCAACGAATTTCCCGTCCTAAGAGGGGGCTTGGAACGGACATGAGGTGCTCAACATATCATGGCCGTTCCAAGATAATACGCCACTAAACACGCCGCTCCTGTCAAAGTAACCAGATGAACAAACCATAGATCCACTTTCATGTCAACGTATAAAAAAAGGCGACGCCGCCGCCCCAGAAAGACAGCTCCAATTAACGGGCGCAAGTGGCAGACCGCCCCCTGGTGGTCAAGCGACTCAGTGGCGACCTCCCCACTGTGTTCTAGGAATCATGAGCACGCGGAAAAAAACAAGATTAGCCACGGACGCCGTTTCCCGGAAATACAAGGACTGCGCGTGGGGAGTACAAATTTTGGAAATCTCCCCATTGGACCCAAAGCGAAAAGTTCGGAACCAAAGGTCAAGAGCAGCCAATGAGGAAGTAAGGAGAAAAGATTCTGTCATGCCCACGTGATTTTATAACGTGGACATGACTGCCTGAAGAAAAGACTAGCAGCAAAAATCGCCTTCCATTTTGAAATGTGATATTTTTCCGCATTCAACCCTTGCTGAGGAAGACTTGCCGCTGGAATAGAACATTCGATGGATCCTTTGGTTCCCCTCAGGACCTTCTCATTAACATCTAAATTAATAGCAACAATTGGAAAAGTTGCCTCTCCTGAAATATAGATGGCGCAAGGTTCGCCACACCTCAGTGACAGATTTATAAGGTCTTTTTCAGAAAAATTTCGTCGTATGATGCGTGGTGTAATGGTAGCGCGCTCTGGCATGAATCTGGAGTAGTTTCGGGTTCGATACCCGCACGTGTCGGCGAAAAAATGTTTGTCAGAAATATTAACTAATGCTGAAGATTAACCAATTCTAGAGATAATCTGTGTATTTAAATACCATAAATTTTGCATATGATTTGAATATCCCTTGATTTTTACATTTGAATCGCTCAATATTATAAGGCACGCATTACTATTGTAGGTGTTTATAATTGAGATTATTAGTTATTTTTTTAAATAAAAACTAACTTCCATCTCATTCCTGACAGCATATAACTGTGTACATTATGGAGCAAGTAGTTAGTTACTACGAGATGTAACACGCGGGAGTCGTATTGATCAGTGCCTACCAATTTAGTTGGCAGATGGCTAGGAATGCACAAAAATTCCCGCCTATATTACGCCTTCCACGAATCGGCAGGGAGCTTCATCATTGGGGACATTGACTCCCAAAATGAATCCTTAAACATAGAATCAACCGCATGCTAACGGTGTAAATCTAAGAAAAACCCCACCTTTGCAAAATAGGTGTACTTATCGTCCATCTTTCTTACGCTGAAAGATAAATACTCCTCTTCGCATATTCAATGATAGCCAAATGATATCTACTTCCAAAGTCACTTGTAACATACCGTCAGTTGAGCATGCCTTTGAATGATACCAAAATATTAGTATTATTTAAAGTTTTATTTATTCTCAGAAAATGAATTTATTTTTTCAAAATCCCCCTTTTATAGATGCGGTCTTTAAGTGTTGCGTTCGGAATTCACAGCAGAGATGCATTTCAGTGTTGGAAATTGCATCACTCTTGATCCCTTTTATTGACAGTGACATAATATCCCTTTATTGGCAGAGTGACATAATATCCCTTTATTGGCAGAGTGACATAATATCCCTTTATTGGCAGAGTGACATAATATCCCTTTATTGGCAGAGTGACATAATATCCCTTTATTGGCAGAATGACATAATATCCCTTTATTGGCAGAGTGACATAATATCGCTTTATTGGCAAAGTGACATAATATCCCTTTATTGGCAGAATGACATAATATCCCTTTATTGGCAGAGTGACATAATATCGCTTTATTGGCAAAGTGACATAATATCCCTTTATTGGCAGAATGACATAATATCCCTTTATTGGCAGAATGACATAATATCCCTTTATTGGCAGAATGACATAATATCCCTTTATTGGCAGAATGACATAATATCCCTTTATTGGCAGAATGACATAATATCCCTTTGTTGGCAAAGTGACAAAATATGCATTTATTGACAAAGGGACAAAATATCACTTTTATGGAAACAGTGAGAAATATGTTAGCGCGCTCTGGAATGCATCTGGACAGTTACGGGTTTCATTGTCGGCGAGAAAGTTTTTTTCAGAAATATTAACTAATGTTGAACTCTTATTTCTGCAGGTAATCTGTGTATTTATATTTATCCGAAGTTCGTATGGCGATTTTTTAAAGATTTCATCAATTTGAAGGCAATGTGAAATTGTCGTCTACTGTTAAATAGTTGTGAACAAATTGTTACAAAAGTTGTGAAAAAAAATACTTCAATAGATGAAACCCAAGTGTCAAAAGTTGAAATGCTTCAGCTTCCATTCATTCCTTAAATATTAAACGGATATTTCGGGAAATACATTTAGAGACATTTGAGTGACCTCTTCAATTTATCGCCAATAATAGTTTTTGCATAAGAGTCTTATTTGCAATGTTAAGGAGCTTTGAAAGTGGCTTTCCCTTCACATAACGTCGAAGTGGCCATAGATTTAAAGGAGGCTTTAACGTCCACGATATGGGCGTGGGTGGATTAGTCGGTAGCGCGCCAGGCTCGTATTCTGCAGTTCCGAGGTTCGAGTCCCAGCTGGGTCAGCGTTGAGATTTATCTCCGCAAAATTCGTCGCCCTGCCCACGGTCAGTAGGTGACACCGATGGGCTTGGAAAGGCCGCCGTCCGTCGGATGCGACGTTAAGCCGTGACCCCGTGTGCGGGAGAGCCATACCCTGTGCACGTTAAAGAACACGCTGGATAGCCTAGACGGGAGGCTATCATCTGTCTCCCAACAGCTGTTCCAGTGGGTCCCCTCCCCCAACCTTCTCTTAGCTTTCGGGGTCCTTGTGACTCGAAAGAGAACCCGCAAGTGAAGACGACGGAAAAGCTGAAAATTTCTAAAGGGAACGTTACAATTTCTGAAAAGGGGTTGGGGGAGGGGTTATACTGCTCAACAAGTTTTTAACCACGCTACTAATAATGTAACTCTCGAAGCAGTCTATCGCAATAATCGGATCGTACAGTCGCTCAAAAAAATATCCGAGCACTATGTTTAAAATCAGAATTCAGAAAAAATATCTGGCAACGATTATTTTTGGAAAATAGTGATTTTAGATATTAGTGATACGGTTGCCAGATCACTAATTTCTAAAAAATCGTTTCCAGATATTTTTTTCTGAATTCTGTAATCAACATAGTGTTCGGATATATTTATGAGCGACTGTATTGAATTCAGAGATATTTTTTATGGAGATTCAGCGCTCGTTTTAACCTGATTCACTTGTACTCTGCTTTGCTGAAAAACCACGTTAAGCGAGGAATCTTGCATCTAAGCAAAGATTTATATTAAAACATTAAAGCAATGTGAAACCCATGTGTGAAAAAATTATTTTCATTTATCTCAGTTGAATTTTTTTAAGTTCGCATTTGATTTCAATTTTACGAAGTAAAAATTTATACGATTTCTCCTCGACAAATTTAAAAAAAAAATGAAATAATAAAGACATTTTTTTAACTGAAAAATATTGAAATCGATTTCATCTGTTTTTAAACGCTAATATCAAAACTGAAAAAAATGCAATTTAAAAGGAGGAATCATGTATAACTTTTTTGTTGGGTTGTTTTACCTCTCAGCGGCACTTTTTTTTAGAACACAATGGGCTAAATGGACAGGTCTCAAGGATACCAAGGATTCAGAGAAGTTTGGGGTTGGGGCACCCACTGTATAGTTGTTCGGAGGCAGAGAGTGGTATCCTGTGAAGGCAATCCGTTGTGTTCTTTAACGTGCACAGGGTATGGCTTTCCCGCACACGGGACCATAGCTAAACGTCTCATCCAAAGGACGGCGGTCTTTCCAAGCCCATCGGGGTCCCCTTACTGACCGTAGGCATGTCGGAGAGTTTTGCAGAAAAGGCAAATCTCAACAATGGGTTGTTTTACTACTGAGTGGCAGTTGTTTTGCACATGGCTAAATGGCCAAGTCACAAGGACCCCGAAGGTACAGAGAACGTTAGGGAGAGGGGACCCACCGGAGCGGTTGTTAGGAAGCAGATGGTTGGTTTGTTCTACATCTGAGAAGCACTCTTTTGCACACCATGGGCTAAATGGCCAAGTCACAAGGACCCCGAAGGTACAGAGAACGTTAGGGAGAGGGGACCCACCGGAGCAGTTGTTAGGAAACAGATGGTTGGTTTGTTCTACCTCTGAGAAGCACTTTTTTGCACACCATGGGCTAAATGGCCAGGTTGGGTTGGGTTGTTTTACCTCTGAGCGGCACTTTTTTGCACAAGATGGGCTAAATGGCCAGGTCACATGGACCCCGAAGGCTCAGAGAAGGTTGGGGGAGGGGACCCACTGGAACAGCTGTTGGGCAGAGGGGAACAGATGGTAGCCTCCCGTCTAGGCCATTCAGCGTGTTCTTTAACGTGCAGAGGGTATGGCTCTCCCGCACACTAAAGGCTGAAGCCATCTGACGGACAACAGCCTTTAAAAGCCCATCAGTGTCCCCTACTGACCGTGGGCAGGGCGGGGAATTTTGCGGAGATAAATCTCAACGCTGACCCAGCTGGGACTCGAACCTGGGAACTACAGATTACGAGCCTGGCGCGCTACCGACTGAGCCACCCCCGCCCCTAAATGGCCAGGTCACAAGGACCCCGAAGGTACAGAGAACGTTAGGGAGAGGGGACCCACCGGAGCAGTTGTTAGGAAACAGATGGTTGGTTTGTTCTACATCTGAGAAGCCCTTTTTTTCACACCATGGGCTAAATGGCCAGGTCACAAGGACCCCGAAGGTACAGAGATATATAAATATTATTATATATATATAATATATTAATTATTATATATTCATATTATTATTTTTTTTATTATAACATATTTATATATATAAATAAATATTTCGGAGTTGATTTATAAGACCTAAAAATCTCGTGTTAATTTACGGGGAAATAAAAATTCGCGTCACGAGTTTTTAAATAAAGGGGGCTGAACTTTCGATAACGGATTAATTAACGAGGGTGTGGCAGTTTTGGTAGAGTTTTAGATAAAGAGGAGGAATTTTTGATTAGGGTTTTTTTTAATGAGGGGGAGTCAAAAATTTTGACTTAGAAAAATTTCGGTTAAAATAGAGTGCTTGCTAAAGTATAGTACTTATGTTATACACCAGATGGCGCCATCAAAAATAGAAGCCTCTTTTAGAGTTAAAAGTGAGTCAGGAAAAATCGGCGACTTTTCAGGAGTCTTCAAAAATACAGATGAGTCAACCATAGGGTCTTTAAAGAGAAAGAACAAGTGCTCTAAAGAGAAAGAACAAGCTTAGAAATACAAGTGGGTCAACAAAGGGGTCTGTAAAACATGAATTATGAAATATGAATTTTAATAAGGAGGCATGGTTGGTGACATCATATTGCGTGACCCAAAGTGACGTCATATCACGTGACCGGAAGTGTGACATCATAGGGGGGTACCGTATAATGGAACTATACTACTACCCGGTAACTTTATAAATGATGATTATTGACGGATACATTCGCTGAAAATAATTAAAATAAATTATTATTAATTAAATAATTCAAATATTAAATAATTAAAATAAAAATTTAATAGAATATAACTTTTATTAAAAATTGTTTATATAATATTAGATGAGTCAACTCTGCAGCTCAAAAATGTTTTGTAAAATTGCAGCAAAATATTTCGAAATCATAATAAATATATATGATCTTTGATTTATAGTTTTTAGTATAGTACACTGATCAGCTTGGTAACCCGCTGTCTGTCGGATGGGACGTTAAGCCGTGGCCCCATGTGCGAGAGAGAGCCATACCCTGTTCACGCTAAGAACACGCTGGATCGCCTTGACGGAAATCTACATCTGTCTCCAAACAGGTCCAGCGGGTCCCCTCCCCAATCTTCTCTGAGCCCTCAGGGTCCTTGTAACCTGGCTATTTAGCCCATGATGTGCAAAAGAGTGACTGTCACTAATAAAACAACAAGCACATTTAACCACTTGGCCAACGAACAATAAATTAAATTTTTTTTAATATTTTATTTCATTTCTCAAAATTATTTATCTACGGGTAGTTAAAGTAAATTTGATTACCTATCCTCCTTTCTCCTCTCCCCCCAAGGGGCGGGGGTGGCTCAGTCGGTAGCGCGCCAGACTCGTAATCTGTAGTTCCCAGGTTCGAGTCCCAGCTGGGTCAGCTTTGAGATTTATCTCCGCAAAAATTCCCCGCCCTGCCCACGGTCAGTAGGGGACACTGATGGGCTTTTAAAGGCTGTTGTCCGTCAGATGGCTTCAGCCTTTAGTGTGCGGGAGAGCCATACCCTGTGCACGTTAAAGAACACGCTGGATGGCCTTGACGGGACTCTACCATCTGTCTCCCAACAGCTGTTCCAGTGGGTCCCCTCCCACAACATTCTCTGAGCCTTCGGGGTCCATGTGACCTGGCCATTTAGCCCATGGTGTGCAAAAAAGTGCCGCTCAGAGGTAAAACAACCCAACCCTCTCCCCCCAAAAAGAGGAAAGAAACATTATATTGTGACTACGTGCTTGCAACAGACAAATTACACTCTATTGAAATGAAAAAGCAGATTTATTCAAGCGAGCATTATTATTATATATAATTATTAACCAAATAGACAAATACAGACTGAATGATATTTCATTGCGTTGAGATTTATCTCCATTGCGTTGAGATTTATCTCAACGCAATGGAGATAAATCTCACGCAAGAGAATTACATCCTCTGAGAACCTCTTCATTGCGTTGAGAATTATCTCCGCATATAGCGTTGAGATTTATCTCCGCAAAATTCCCCGCCCTGCCCACGGTCAGTAGGGGACACCGATGGGTTTGGAAAGACCTCCGTCAGTCGGATGGGACGTTAAGCCGTGGCCCCGTGTGCGGGAGAGCCGTACCCTGTGCACGTTAAAGAACACGCTGGATGGCCTTGACGGAAGGCTACCTTCTGTCTCCCAACAATTGTTCCAATGGGTCTCCTCCCCCAACCTTCTCTGAGCCTTCGGAGTCCATGTGACCTGGCCATTTAGCCCATGGTGTGCAAATAAAGTGCCGTTCAGAGGTAAAACAACCTAATGTTAAAGAACTCGCTGGATGACCTTGACGGCAGGCTACCATCTGTCTCCCAACAGCTGTTCCAGTGGGTCCCTTCCCCCAACCTTCTCTGAGCCTTCGGGGTCCTTGTGACCTGGCCATTTAGCACATGGTGTGCAAAAAAAGTGCCGTTCAGAGGTAAAACAACCTAATGTTAAAGAACACACTGGATGACCTTGACGGGAAGCTACCATCTGTCTCCCAACAGCTGTTCCAGTGGGTCCCTTCCCCCAACCTTCTGTGAGCCTTCGGGGTCCTTGTGACCTGGCCATTTCGCCCATGGTGTGCCAAAAAAGTGCCGTTCAGAGGTAAAACAACCTAATGTTAAAGAACACACTGGATGACCTTGACGGGAGGTTACCATCTGTCTCCCAACAGCTTTCCCAGTGGGTCCCTTCCCCCAACCTTCTCTGAGCCTTCGGGGTCCTTGTGACCTGGCCATTTAGCCCATGGTGTGCAAAAAAAGTGCCGTTCAGAGGTAAAACAACCTAATGTTAAAGAACACACTGGATGACCTTGACGGGAAGCTACCATCAGTCTCATAACAGCTGTTCCAGTGGGTCCCTTCGCCCAACCTTCTGTGAGCCTTCGGGGTCCTTGTGACCTGGCCATTTCGCCCATGGTGTGCAAAAAAAGTGCCGTTCAGAGGTAAAACAACCTAATGTTAAAGAACACACTGGATGACCTTGACGGGAGGCTACCATCTGTCTCCCAACAGCTGTTCCAGTGGGTCCCTTCCCCCAACATTCTCTGAGCCTTCGGGAAACTCTCTGAGCCTTCGGGAAACTCTCTGAGTCTTCGGGGTCCTTGTGACCTGGCCATTTAGCCCATGGTGTGCAAAAAAGTGCCGCTCAGAGGTGAAACAACCCAATTCAACCCTCGGTCTTAGAGAAGTTGGACAGCACTGATCTATATAATAAAAGATGTCTGTGTGTCTGTTTGTGGCAGCCATCACTCATCGGGATATCAACGTACATGTTCCAAATTTTCAGAGAATGTTTGTGGTTGTGGTCCGGATTGCAGTACGAAATTTCAGGTCGAAAGTCCAAAAGGGGGGGCTTGTTAGAAGCAAAATATTTTACCCATGCTATTCTTACGGGAAACGAGATTCGATGTCAAATTTACTGTTGCCATTTATTGCTCCCTAACTGTGAAAGTATAGCATTTAAATCTGCTGCCGTTGCCAGATCCCCACATTTCCAAAGGTATTATTTTAGCCTTGGAAATTATTTAGGCGTTCCATTGCAGCTGGGGACCTGATTTCCTAACCAAGCATGGGCTGGGGCACGGGGAACACGCCTACAAAATTTGGGACCTTTACAGAATGCCAAAATCTGACGAAATAAATATCTCGATCGTTTGCCACGGGCTTTGAGAGCGCGTGCCATAAGCAATGACCTTTGCAACAAGGGGAAATTCTTCGTGTTCAAACTATGTTAAAATTTCGGGGGATGGCATACTCCAAAACTAACTATTAGTGCAGGAAACAACAGAATATGCAGATTAGAAAGGAGACACGTGATGTCACAATTTGCGTAGAAACGAAGCCACGGGACAAGTGGAAACCTGATTTTTAAACCAGTCACGGGGGAGGCTGTGCAGGAAATTTGTATCGTGCGGACTAATATTGCGGGAGTCACAGGGCAGGAAATTCTGTGATAACAGAAATAAAAATCTCGATAGTTTATGCAGAAATAAGCAACGAGCTATGTGAAAGCTGGCTGACGTGAGCAACGATCCAATCAAACACCGTGCAAATTTTTCCTGTTGAAATTCAGTGCGAAACTAAGGGGAAGGTACTTACAAAATTTACCGTTAGTGCATTTGAGTTGGGTTCTTTTACCTCTGAGCGGCATGTTTTTGCACACAATGGGCTAAATGAGATATTTGGGTTTTTCTTAATTACCACTTTTTTTAAACGACACTGGGAAAGTAGAGATACACATTTTAAATGTGGTGGGAAGAGAATTTTGCGATGTAACCAAAAAAATATAAAATTAATTAAACAGTTTCCTGAATTGAGAAAAAAATATCTTGTTTCAGATGATGTCACACAGATATCAAAATACATGGTTTCCTAGTTTCTTGTAAAGTACAGGAAATTTTGGTTTTCCTTAAATACCACTTTTTTTTAAACGACACTGGGAAAGTAGAGATACACTTTCTAAATGTGGTGGGAATAGAATTTTGCGATGTCACCCATATATAAAATTAATCAAACAGTTTCCTGAATTGGGTAAATAAATATCTTGATTCAGATGATGTCTCACAGATATCAGAATACATGATTTCCTAGTTTCTTGTAAAGTACAGAAAATTTAAAGAACGAGAAATTTTGGTTTTCCTTAATTACCACTTTTTTTTTAAGCGACACTGGGGAAGTAGAGATACAGTTTTTAATTGTGGTGGGAATAATGTGGCGAAAATAGGAATTAGTGTAAATTAAAATTAATAAATATTCGCATCAAGCAGTCCACATTCGCGACAAGTTAGTTGTTACTTTCGAGAAACCACAGACTCTAATGATGTTCTTATTCTTCCTTCAATTTAATGACGTCATATTAGAAAATATTCAAACACCTTGGTATAACAATGAACCTGATTGTTTAAATGCAGTAGTTTGAAAATGACGAAACCTAACAATGCTTACATTGTTGCTATGTTGAATAAAAGCCTGAACTCTTTGCGGAAAGACGCATTCAACCCTAGAACATCTTGGGTTGAATACTTGGGAATAAAACATTGTTCATTATCGAAAACTTTCAGAATGCAGGTTTACTTTACCTAAAATGCATAGGTCATCCTGGAATGTCCTCGATTCCCCGCGGCCAATCTTCCTTTTTGCAATGTAGCTAGTTTTTGGGTTTGCTTACCCTTGCTTCTTGCTATCAGAGGTAGATTTAGCGTTTTTCTGTGGGCAGTTTTTTTTATCAATATTGAAAGCTTGAGAATTTCAAATTTACTTTTGGTGGTTAAATATCACCTCTATCATTGAAAACTTTCTTTACCTTTGCTAAAATCTAGAGGTCACCCGGGAACGTCCCGGGTCCCGGCGGGTCAATCTATCTGTGATGCAGAATGTGAGTTGAATTTATGTGTTATACATAGAAATCACAGAAGGATTTAGCGGTTTTTACCGGGTTTTTGTAAATTGGCCACGCGCGGACATTCTGGGTCGCCGCGGGCCAATCTATCTAAAAAGGCAACGCAGCTAGGGTGTCAGTTTTATTTTTTTTTTTTTTGTTTTTCCGTTGCATGTTGCCATCAAACGCAGATTTAGGGGTTTTTAAACACTGGCATTTAATTTCACCCCTACCATGATTTTATTCTGCACCGCTATCGAAATCGTTTAAAAAGGTAATTTTATTGTAGATAGAGGTCATACAACTAATCATTCAGGAAGGTAATTTTATTGTAATCTAATATTGAAAACTTCCTTGTTGCTTTAAAATATCCGTTTGTTCAAAAAAATCAGTTTTGTTCAAAAATATCAGTTTCCAAGCAAGAGTAAATTTTTTTATAACGTAATCAGAGATATTTTGTAATATACAACCGGTGGTTAAATATTGCCCCTATTGAAAACTTTTTGTGACTCAGTCAGGTACGTACAGGTCACCTGACTTAACAACGATTGTTATGGGACAATAACAGCTTTCACGTTTAATTTTCAGGATGTGACAATTCAAGTTTACTTTTGGTGGTTAAATATCGCCTCTATCATTGAAAACTTTCTTTTCCTTTGCTAAAATCTAGAGGTCACCCGGGAACGTCCCGGGTCCCGGCGGGTCAATCTACCTGTGATGCAGAATGTGAGTTGAATTTATGTGTTATACATAGAAATCACAGACGGATTTAGCGGTTTTTACCGGGTTTTTGTAAATTGGCCAGGCGCGGATATCCTGGATCGCCGCGGGCCAATCTATCTAAAAAGGCAACGCAGCTAGGGTGTCAGTTTTATTTTTTGTTTTTTTTGTTTTTCCGTTGCATGTTGCCATCAAACGCAGATTTAGGGGTTTTTAAACACTGGCCTTTAATTTCACCCCTACCATGATTTTATTCTGCACCGCTATCGAAATCGTTTAAAAGGGTAATTTTATTGTAGATAGAGGTCATACAACTAATCATTCAGGAAGGTAATTTTATTGTAATCTAATATTGAAAACTTCCTTGTTGCTTCAAAACATCCGTTTTGTTCAAAAAAACCAGTTTTGTTCAAAAATATCAGTTTCCAAGCAAGAGTAAATTTTTTTATAACGGAGTCAGAGATATTTTGTAATATACAATCGGTGGTTAAATATTGCCCTTATTGAAAACTTTTTGTGACTCAGTCAGGTACGTACAGGTCATCTGACTTAACAACAATTCAAGTTTACTTTGGTGGTTAAATATCACTTCTATCATTGAAAACTTTCTTTTCCTTTGCTAAACTCTAGAGGGCAATGCATCTAGGGTGTCAGTTTTGCTGTCCGTTGCAAGTTGCAATCAAACGCAGATTTAGGGGTTTTTAACCACTGGTATTTAATTTCACACCTACCATAATTTTACTCCGCAACCCTATCGAAATCGTTTAGGAAGGAAATTTTATTCTAGATAGAGGTCATACAACTAATCGTTTAGGAATGTAATTTTATTGTAATCTAATATTGAAAGCTTCCTTGTTGCTTCAAAAATATCAGTTTTGTTCAAAAATATGTTTGTTCCAAAAATTAGTTTGTTCGAAAATAACATTTTTCCAAGCAAGAGTAACTTTTTTATAGCGTAATCAGAGAGATTTTTGTAATATACAGTTGGTGGTCAAATATTACTCTTATTGAAATCTTTTTATACTGCCGTTATTTTATACTATCGATATATGTTTATCGTTATTATATACTATCGATATAGATTTTAATTAATCTAATATATCGGTAGTATATAATAACAGTATAAAAGTTTCTTGATTTGGGTTCATAAATACCTTGAGGCAAATGATGTCTCTCAGATATCAGAATACCTGGTGTCCTAGTTTCTCGTAAAGTAGAGGAAATGTTACGAAGCAGAAATTTGGGTTTTTCTTTAAAACTACTACTTTTTAAGCGACACTATATAAGTAGATGTGCAGTTTTTAAATGTGATCGTAGTACCATTTTCAGATGTCGCTCATATATTAATTAAATTAAAGAGTTTACTGAATTGGGTAAATAAATATCTTGATGCAAATGATGTATCACAGATATCAGAATACATGGTTTCCTAGTTTCTTGTAGAGTACAGGAAATTTTAGGAAGGAGATATTTCGGATTTGGTTAATTACCACTTTTTCTTAAGGGACACTGGGGAAGTGGAGATACTTTTTAAATGTGGTGGGAGTAAAGTTTTGCGATGTCACCCATATATAAAATTAATTAAAGAGTTTCCTGAATTGGGTAAGTAAATATCTTGATGCAAGTGATGTATCACAGATATCAGAATACATGGTTTCCTAGTTTCTTGTAAAGTACAGGAAATTTTAAGAAGGAGAAATTTGGGTGTTTGTTAATTACCACTTTTTTTAAGGGACACTGGGGAAGTAGAGATACCTTTTAAATGTGGTGGGAGTAACATTTTGCGATGTCACCCATATATAAAATTAATTAAACACTGTCCTGAATTCGGTAAATAAATATCTTGATGCAAATGATGTATCACAGATATCAGAATACACGGTTTCCTAGCTTCTTGTAAAGTACAGGAAATATTAGGAAGGAGAAATTTGGGTTTATGTTAATTACCACTTTTTTTAAGTGACATTGGGAAGTAGAGATATTTTTTAAATGTGGTGGGAGTAACATTTTGCGATGTCAGCGATATGTAAAATTAATCAAACAGTTTCCAGAATTGGGTAAATAAATATCATGATTGAAATGATATATCACAGATATCAGAATACACGGTTTCCTAGTTTCTTGTAAAGTACAGGAAATTTTAGGAAGGAGAAATTTCAGTTTTGGTTAATTACCAATTTTTTTAACAGACACTGGGGAAGTAGAGATACTTTTTAAATGACGTGGGAGTAATATTTTGCGATGTCACCCATATATAAAATTAATCAAACAGTTTCCTGAATTGGGAAATAAATATCTTGATTCAGATGATGTCTCACAGATATCAAAATACATGATTTCCTAGTTTCTTGTAAAGTACAGAAAATTTAAAGAACGATAAATTTTGGTTTTCCTTAATTATCACTTTTTTTTATACTGTTATTATACCCTGTTATTTTTAAAAATCAAAAAATTAAAAATCGCAAAATTCGCAAAATATTTCGAAATCATAATAAATATATATGATCAAATATATATGACAAAATCGCAAAATATTTCGAAATCATAATAAATATATATGATCTTTGATTTATAGTTTTTAGTATAGTACACTGATCGGCTTGGTAACCCGCTGTCTGTCGGATGGGACGCTAAGCCGTGGCCCCATGTGCGAGAGAGAGCCATACCCTGTTCACGCTAAGAACACGCTGGATCGCCTTGACGGAAATCTACATCTGTCTCCAAACAGGTCCAGCGGGTCCCCTCCCCAACCTTCTCTGAGCCCTCAGGGTCCTTGTAACCTGGCTATTTAGCCCATGATGTGCAAAAGAGTGAATGTCACTAATAAAACAACAAGCACATTTAACCACTTGGCCAACGAACAAAAAATTAAATTTTTATTTATATTTTTTTTCATTTCTCAAAATTATTTATCTACGGGTAGTTAAAGTAAATTTGATTACCTATCCTCCTTTCTCCTCTCCCCCCAAGGGGCGGGGGTGGCTCAGTCGGTAGCGCGCCAGACTCGTAATCTGTAGTTCCCAGGTTCGAGTCCCAGCTGGGTCAGCGTTGAGATTTATCTCCGCAAAAATTCCCCGCCGTGCCCACGGTCAGTAGGGGACACTGATGGGCTTTTAAAGGCTGTTGTCCGTCAGATGGCTTCAGCCTTTAGTGTGCGGGAGAGCCATACCCTGTGCACGTTAAAGAACACGCTGGATGGCCTTGACGGGACTCTACCATCTGTCTCCCAACAGCTGTTCCAGTGGGTCCCCTCCCCCAACCTTCTCTGAGCCTTCGGGGTCCATGTGACCTGGCCATTTAGCCCATGGTGTGCAAAAAAGTGCCGCTCAGAGGTAAAACAACCCAACCCTCTCCCCCCAAAAAGACGAAAGAAACATTATATTGTGACTACGTGCTTGCAACAGACAAATTACACTCTATTGAAATGAAAAAGCAGATTTATTCAAGCGAGCATTATTATTATATATAATTATTAACCAAATAGACAAATACAGACTGAATGATATCAGCCATTCGGACAGCGAAAAGGATGATGCGGATAAGGATGTTAGAGCAGAGATAACTCTTGATAATCAGTTGGAAAAGAAACAGCTGCCAGACCGCTTAAATTCGTCGGTAGAGGATTCATAGAGGTCCATGCTGGAGCACTGCGAGTCAATACATTGACGCTACGGAGAGACATGCCCTGTGTCCTATCACAGCCACCGATGACAAAAAGATTACCAGCTGTTAAAGAAAAAAATATTACTGGTAGCTTTTTATGTTATAATATGCATATTTGTAAAGAAAGCGAAAAAATTATTTTTTGTTAATGAGATCATTATGAAATGAAGCTAGGACGGGGGTGCTCAGTCGGTAGCGCACCTGGCTCGTAATCCGCAGTTCTCAGATTCGAGTCCCACCTGGACCACTGTTCAGATTTATCTCCATAAATTTCCCTACTCTGCCCTCGGTCAACAGGGAACACCGATGGGCTTGAAAAGACCGCCGTCAGTCGGATGCGACGTTATGCCTTGTCCCCAAGTGTATGTCAAAGGACATGCTGGATGGCCTTGACGGGAAGCTACCATCTGTTCTCCTAACAGCTGTTCAGTGGGTTCCCTCTCCCAGCCTTCTCTGAGCCTATAGGGTTCTTGTGACCTAGCCATTTTGCTCATTGTGTGCAAAAAGTGCAACTCAGTTAGGTTGCTTCACCTGTGAGCAGCACTCCTTTTGCTCACAATGACCAACGAGCTACTGTACGCCCACCACTAGGCCCTACCACTATATGTACGCTCACCATTAGGCCTACCACTATGTGTACGCCCACCACTAGTCCCTACAACTATATGCACGCTAACCACTAGATCCTACAACCATGAGTACTCCCACCACTAGACCCTACAACCATAAGTACTCCCACCACTAGACCCTACAACCATAAGTACTCCCACCACTAGGCCCTACCACTATATGCACGCTCACCATTAGGCCTATCACTATGTGTACGCCCACCACAGTCCCTACAACTATATGCACGCTAACCACTAGACCCTACAACCACAATACTCCCTCCACTAGGCCCTACCACTATAAGTACGCTCACCATTAGGCCTAAAACTATATGTACGCTCACCATTAGGCCTACCTCTATATGTACGCCCACAAACTAGTCCCTACAACTATATGCAAACTAACCACTAGACCCTACAACCATAAATACTCCCACCACTAGGCCCTACCACTATATGTACGCTCACCATTAGGCCTACCACTATGTGTACGCCCACCACTAGTCCCTACAACAATATGCGCCTAACCACTAGACCCTACAACCCTAAGTACTCCCACCACTAGGCCCTACCACTATATGTACACTAACCACTAGGCCCTCGAACTACATGTACGCTCACCACTAGGCCTATCACTATATGTATGCTAACCACTAAGCCCTACAAGTGTCGTCGCTCAAAAAAATATCCGAACACTGTGATTGATTACAGAATTCAGAACAAATATCTGGCAACGACTTTTTTTTTCTGGCAAACTTCGTGTACAGTACACGAAGGTTGCCAGAAAAAAAATCCGTTGCCAGATATTTGTTCTGAATTCTGCAATCAACCATAGTGTTCGGATATTTTTTTGAGCGACTGTATATGTACGCTAACCATTAGGCCCTACAACTCTATGTGTGCTACCCACTAAACCCTATAACTTTATATACCAGGTCATGAGGACCCTCTTCCGAAATCGTCTTCAGAGAAGGTTAAGGGGGGGACCCACTGGGCAGCTGTTGGATGACACACGGAACCACTGCTTAGAGTCCCATTCCACGGACAACGGTCTTTCCAAGCCCATCAGTGTCCCCTACTGACCGTGGGCAGGGTGGGGAATTTTGCGGGGAGAAATCTCAATACTGGCTCAGGTGGGAATCGAACCTGGGAACTACAGGTTACAAGCTTGGCGCACTATCGACTGAGCCATCCCCGTGCCGCTCAGTGTAAAACAACCCACCCACGTGGCGCTTAGTTATTAATGAGCTGTATTTATCGCATTTGCTTGGAAATAAAGTTCTTAATTTCTTTCAATTCCATGTTGTTGCTTGAATACAGATGGATCAATACTAAAATAAATCTTTTCATTTTAAATGTTGAACGAATATTGTTGATAATCGAGAATTATATTGATTTGATTGGGGACAGTCCCAAGTTTGATTTAACTTTTGGAAATACCCTATAGAACTTCCAAATCAGATTCCCCATTGACATAAATGGAAAGTCTCTAATACTTTGGTAGCGCAGTCTCTACACTTCATGTACGATAACCAATAGGCCCTGCCACCATATTTATGCTAACCACTAGGCCCACACTATATGACACTACTCTCTAGGCCCTGACACTATACATTATATGTGCTAACCAAGCCCTACCACTCCATGTACGCCCACCAATAGGCCTACCACTATATGTACGCTAATCAATAGGCCCTGCCACCATATTTATGCTAACCACTAGACCCACACTATATGTACACTAATCTCTAGGCCCTGACACTATAATTATATGTGCTAACCAAGCCCTACCACTCCATGTACGCCCACCAATAGGCATACCACTATATGTACGCTAACCAATAGGCCCTACAACAGTATGTACGCTAACCATTAGGCCCTATAACTATGTGTACGATAACCATTAGGCCATACAACTATATCTACGCTAGCCATTAGGCCATACAACTATATGTACGTTAGCCATTAGGCTCTACCACTCTATGTACACTACACATTAGGCCCTACCACTATATGTACGCTAACAATTAGGCCCTAGCACTATATGTACGCTAACAATTAGGCCCTAGCACTATATGTACGCTAACAATTAGGCCCTAGCACTATATGTACGCTAACCGTTAGGGTCTACCACTGTTTGTACGCTAACCATTAGGGCCTACCACTATTTGTACATTAACCATTAGGCCTTATCACTATACTCTATATACGCTAACCATTAGACCCTACCACTATATGTACGCTAAACATTAGGCCCTATAACTATGTGTACGATAACCATTGGCCCATAAATCTATATTTACGCTAGCCATTAGGCCATACAACTATATGTACGCTAGCCATTAGGCCCTACTACTATATGTACGCTAACAATTAGGCCCTAGCACTATATGTACGCATACATTAGGCCCTACCATTGTATGTACGCTAACCATTAGGCCCTACCACTATATGTACGTTAACCATTAGGCCTTATCACTATACTCTATATACGCTAACCATTAGACCCTACCACTATATGTACGCTAGCCATTAAGCCCTACCTCTCTATGGTATACACTAACCATTAAGCCCTACCACTATATATACGCTAACCATTTAAACCCTACCACTATATATGTGTTAACCATTAAGCACTATATAGGTTGGCATATAGTGGTAGGGCTTAATAGTTAGCATATATATAGTGCCAGGGCTTAATGGTTAGCGTACATATAGTGGTAGGGCTTAATGGTTACTGTACATATAGTGAAAGGGACTAATGATTAGCATAATTAAGCCCTACACTATATAGTATACGCTAACCATTAAGGCTTGCCATTATACATATGCTAACCATTAGGCCCTACCACTATATGTACACTGAACACTAGGCACTTCTATTATACTATATGTGACGCTAACCACTAGATCCAACCTCGCCTAGTGGTTAGCGTACCTGGATTGGGTTGTTTTACCTCTGAGCGGCACTATTTTTGCACATCCTGGGCTAAACGGCCAGGTCACATGGACCCCGAAGGCTCAGAGAAGGTTGGAGGAGGGGACCCACTGGAACAAGCTGTTGGGAGACAGATGGTAGCCTCCCGTCAAGGCCATCCAGCATGTTCTTTAACGTGCACAGGGTATGGCTCTCCCGCACACGGGGCCACAGCTTAACGTCCCATCCGACGGACGTCGGCCTTTCCAAGCCCATCGGTGTCCCCTACTGACCGTGGGCACGGCGGGGAATTTTTGCGGAGATAAATATCAACGCTGACCCAGCTGGGACTCGAACCTGGGAACTACAGATTACGAGCCTGGCGCGCTACCGACTGAGCCACCCCCGACCCAATCTCTGTGAATTGGGAAGTAAATTTTCATCTGTATTTGATGATATGTGCCACAAACCAAATCTTATCAGCAACCTCACAAATGTATTAGAAGAAATTAATTTTGATTGTTTCGGATGCAATATTCATAAAAAAGCAGCATGGAAATTTATAGTAGCGACTAAGTATAAGACTAATGATATATTATAAAATCAAATATTTATCGAAATCATTTTCAAACAGTAAGAAACCTGTAAAAAAATTAAACAAGTTAAACTGATATTCTGTCAATATTTAATAAAGTTCTGTTTTATTTCATGAGTTTGTGTTCAATATTATTTATTATAGCGATTGCTACACTATATTCAGGGCTAATGGGATTAAAGCCAACAGACAAAAAATACATTTGTGTTCTGTAATTACTGTGGCATATAAACTGACAGGCTCCTGTCAGACCTCTGTGGCAAGCAGCTGCTTGAGGGGTATTTATTTTTTATTTAATTAAATTTATATGTAAAAAAATATAGATCACACTTCAATTGAATGCTATACAAATCTGAATAAATAAAAAAATAAATACCCCCTCAAGCAGGTGCTTGCAACAGAGGTCTGACAGGAGCCTGTCAGTTTATATGCCATAGTAATAGGTCTGTTAGGATGGCAGGACCTCAGCAGAAAAACGACACAAACAGCCATGCCTTACATCTGGGACTCGAATCCAGGTCCCTTAGATCAGTAGCCAAGTGCGCTAACCATTCGGCCATGGGACGGCTAAAAAATTCATCGTCGACACGGCGGGAATCGAACTCGCATCTCTCCAGATTCATGCCAGAGCGCGCTACCATTGTAGCACGCGTCGGACAAAAATCTGAATATTGGATGTAAAAAAAAAAGTCATCTTTTTGAATTACTTTTAAGAAAAAAAATTGCTTTATAAATAATTTAACAAGAGGTTTGGAAATAAATTACAAGGATATGAGAACTAATGTGCACTTATCAGTGCAAAGTGAAAAAGAATGATTTATAACGATGTACCAGCGCTGGTTTCGTCCCCTGTATAGCTCACTTCGCCTCTACGCCAAATGCACGATATTGGATTTTACATTGGAGCCTATGGGAGCTAAACTTCTTCTCCCCTACACATTCTTTGCCCTAAGTTCTCTAGTAAATCCCAATCTGTTCATAACTTAATACGAACATTCCTCAAACAAAGAGCTACGAACTTCGCGGCGCGTGGTGTGACCTTGACGGATCCGCCTCTGTTCCCCAAAGAGCAGGAGTTGTGGAAGAGCAACGAATTTCCCGTCCTAAGAGGGGGCTTGGAACGGCCATGAGGTGCTCAACGTCCCGATAATACGCCACTAAACACGCCGCTCCTGTCAAAGTAACCAGATGAACAAACCATAGATCCACTTTCATGTCAACGTATAAAAAAAGGCGACGCCGCTTGAAAAGGCAAGATTATCTTGTAGGACGCCGCCGCCCCAGAAAGACAGCTCCAATTAACGGGCGCAAGTGGCAGACCGCCCCCTGGTGGTCAAGCGACTCAGCGGGGACCTCCCCACTGTGTTCTAGGAATCATGAGCACGCGGAAATAAACAAGATTAGCCACGGACGCCGTTTCCCGGAAATACAAGGACTGCGCTTCTTCATCTTATACATCCTTCTTTCTAATCTGGACCTATTTGTAAAGGTGGCAGAGATGCATTTCAGTGTTGGAAATTGCATCACTCTTGATCCCTTTTATTGACAGTGACATAATATCCCTTTATTGGCAGAGTGACATAATATCCCTTTATTGGAAGAGTGACATAATATCCCTTTATTGGCAGAATGACATAATATCCCTTTATTGGCAGAATGACATAATATCCCTTTATTGGCAGAATGACATAATATCCCTTTGTTGGCAAAGTGACAAAATATGCATTTATTGACAAAGGGACAAAATATCACTTTTATGGAAACAGTGAGAAATATGTTAGCGCGCTCTGGAATGCATCTGGACAGTTATGGGTTTCATTGTCGGCGAGAAAGTTTTTTTCAGAAATATTAACTAATGTTGAACTCTTATTTCTGCAGGTAATCTGTGTATTTATATTTATCCGAAGTTCGTATGACGATTTTTTTTAAAGATTTCATCAATTTGAAGGCAATGTGAAATTGTCGTCTACTGTTAAATAGTTGTGAACAAATTGTTGCAAAAGTTGTGAAAAAAAATACTTCAATAGATGAAACCCAAGTGTCAAAAGTTGAAATGCTTCAGCTTCCATTCATTCCTTAAATATTAAACGGATATTTCGGGAAATACATTTAGAGACATTTGAGTGACCTCTTCAATTTATTGCCAATAAGAGTTTTTGCATAAAAGTCTTATTTGCAATGTTAAGGAGCTTTGAAGGTGGCTTTCCCTTCACATAACGTGGAAGTGGCCATAGATTTAAAGGAAGCTTTAACGTCCACGATATGGGCGTGGGTGGGTTAGTCGGTAGCGCGCCAGGCTCGTATTCTGCAGTTCCGAGGTTCGAGTCCCAGCTGGGTCAGCGTTGAGATTTATCTCCGCAAAATTCCTCGCCGTGCCCACGGTCAGTAGGTGACACCGATGGGCTTGGAAAGGCCGCCGTCCGTCGGATGGGACGTTAAGCCGTGACCCCGTGTGCGGGAGAGCCATACCCTGTGCACGTTAAAGAACACGCTGGATGGCCTAGACGGGAGGCTATCATCTGTCTCCCAACAGCTGTTCCAGTGGGTCCCCTCCCCCAACCTTCTCTGAGCTTTCGGGGTCCTTGTGACCTGGCCATTTAGCCCATGGTGTGCAAAAAAGTGCCGCTCAGAGGTAAAACAACCCAACGTCCATGATATCTCACTCGAAAGAGAAGCCGCAAGTGAAGACGACGGAAAAGCTGAAAATTTCCAAATGGAACTTTACAATTTCTGAAAAGGGGTTGGGGGAGGGGTTATACTGCTCAACAAGTTTTTAACCACGCTGCTAATAATGTAACTCTCGAAGCAGTCTATCGCAATAATCGGATCGTACAGTCGCTCAAAAAAATATCCGAACACTATGTTTAAAATCAGAATTCAGAAAAAATATCTGGCAACGATTATTTTTGGAAAATAGTGATTTTAGATATTAGTGATACGGTTGCCAGATCACTAATTTCTAAAAAATCGTTTCCAGATATTTTTTTCTGAATTCTGTAATCAACATAGTGTTCGGATATATTTATGAGCGACTGTAGTGAATTCAGAGATATTTTTTATGGAGATTCAGCGCTCGTTTTAACCTGATTCACTTGTACTCTGCTTTGCTGAAAAACCACGTTAAGCGAGGAATCTTGCATCTACGCAAAGATTTGTATTAAAACATTAAAGCAATGTGAAACCCATGTGTGAAAAAATTTTCATTTTTCTCAGTTGAATTTTTTTAAGTTCGCATTTGATTTCAATTTTACGATGTAAAAATTTATACGATTTCTCCTCGACAAATTTTAAAAAAAAATGTAATAATAAAGACATTTTTTTAACTGAAAAATATTGAAATCGATTTCATCTGTTTTTAAACGCTAATATCAAAACTGAAAAAAATGCAATTTAAAAGGAGAAATCATGTATAACTTTTTTGTTGGGTTGTTTTACCTCTCAGCGGCACTTTTTTTTAGAACACAATGGGCTAAATGGACAGGTCTCAAGGATACCAAGGATTCAGAGAAGTTTGGGGTTGGGGCACCCACTGTATAGTTGTTCGGAGGCAGATAGTGGTATCCTGTGAAGGCAATCCGTTGTGTTCTTTAACGTGCACAGGGTATGGCTTTCCCGCACACGGGACCATAGCTAAACGTCTCATCCAAAGGACGGCGGTCTTTCCAAGCCCATCGGGGTCCCCTTAGTAACCGTAGGCATGTCGGAGAGTTTTGCAGAAAAGGCAAATCTCAACAATGGGTTGTTTTACTACTGAGTGGCAGTTGTTTTGCACATGGCTAAATTGGCCAAGCCACAAGGACCTAGAAGGTTCAGAAAACGTCAGGGAGAGGGGACCCACCGGAGCAGTTGTTAGGAAACAGATGGTTGGTTTGTTCTACATCTGAGAAGCACTTTTTTGCCCACCATGGGCTAAATGGCCAGATCACAAGGACCCCGAAGGTACAGAGAACATTAGGGAGAGGGGACCCACAGGAGCAGTTGTTAGGAAACAGATGGTTGGTTTGTTCTACATCTGAGAAGCACTTTTTTGCACACCATGGGCTAAATGGCTAGGTCACAAGGACCCCGAAGGTACAGAGAACGTTAGGGAGAGGGGACCCACCGGAGCAGTTGTTAGGAAGCAGATGGTTGGTTTGTTCTACATCTGAGAAGCACTTTTTTGCACACCATGGGCTAAATGGCCAGGTCACAAGGACCCCGAAGGTACAGAGAACGTTAGGGAGAGGGGACCCACCGGAGCATTTGTTAGGAAACAGATGGTTGGTTTGTTCTACCTCTGAGAAGCACTTTTTTGCACATCATGGGCTAAATGGCCAGGTCACAAGGACCCCGAAGGTACAGAGAACGTTAGGGAGAGGGGACCCACCGGAGCAGTTGTTAGGAAGCTGATGGTTGGTTTGTTCTACATCTGAGAAGCCCTTTTTTTCACACCATGGGCTAAATGGCCAGGTCACAAGGACCCCGAAGGTACAGAGATATATAAATATTATTATATATATATAATATATTAATTATTATATATTTATATTATTATTATTTTTATTATAACATATTTATATATATAAATAAATATTTCGGAGTTGATTTATAAGACCTAAAAATCTCGTGTTAATTTACGGGGAAATAAAAATTCGCGTCACGAGTTTTTTAATAAAGGGGGCTGAACTTTCGATAACGGATTAATTAACGAGGGTGTGGCAGTTTTGATAGAGTTTTAAATAAAGAGGAGGGATTTTTGATTAGGGTTTTTTTTAATGAGGGGGTGTCAAAAATTTGCACTTAGAAAAATTTCGGTTAAAATAGAGTGCTTGCTAAAGTATAGTACTTATGTTATACACCAGATGGCGCCATCAAAAATAAATCACTTTTAGAGTTAAAAGTGAGTCAGGAAAAATCGGCGACTTCTCAGGGGGCTTCAAAAATACAGATGAGTCAACCATGGGGTCTTTAAAGAGGGGGGCTTAGAAATACAAGTGGGTCAACAAAGGTGTCTGTAAAACATGAATTATGAAATATGAATATTAATAAGGAGGCATGGTTGGTGACATCATATTGTGTGACCCAAAGTGACGTCATATCACGTGAACGGAAGTGTGACATCATAGGGGGTACTGTATAATGGAACTATACTACTACCCGGTAACTTTGTAAATGATGATTATTGACGGATACATTCGCTGAAAATAATTAAAATAAATTATTATTAATTAAATAATTCAAATATTAAATAATTAAAATAAATTTTAATAGAATATAACTTATTAAAAATTGTTTATATAATATTAGATGAGTCAACTCTGCAGCTCAAAAATGTTTTGTAAAATTGCAGCAAAATATTTCGAAATCATAATAAATATATATGATCTTTGATTTATAGTTTTTAGTATAGTACACTGATCGGCTTGGTAACCCGCTGTCTGTCGGATGGGACGCTAAGCCGTGGCCACATGTGCGAGAGAGAGCCAGACCCTGTTCACGCTAAGAACACGCTAGATCGCCTTGACGGAAATCTACATCTGTCTCCAAACAGGTCCAGCGGGTCCCCTCCCCAACCTTCTCTGAGCCCTCAGGGTCCTTGTAACCTGGCTATTTAGCCCATGATATGCAAAAGACTGCCTGTCATTAATAAAACAACAAGCACATTTAAACACTTGGCCAACGAACAATAAATTAAATTTTTATTTATATTTTTTTTCATTTCTCAAAATTATTTATCTACGGGTAGTTAAAGTAAATTTGATTACCTATCCTCCTTTCTCCTCTCCCCCCAAGGGGCGGGGGTGGCTCAGTCGGTAGCGCGCCAGGCTCGTAATCTGTAGTTCCCAGGTTCGAATCCCAGCTGGGTCAGCGTTGAGATTTATCTCCGCAAAATTCCCCGCCCTCCCCACGGTCAGTAGGGGACACCAATGGGCTTGGAAAGGCCGCCGTCCGTCGGATGGGACGTTAAGCCTGGCCCCGTGTGCGGGAGAGCCATACACTGTGCACGTTAAAGAACACGCTGGATGGACTTGACGGGGGCTACCATCTGTCTCCCAACAGCTGTTCCAGTGGGTCCCCTCCCCCAACCTTCTCTGAGCCTTCGGGGTCCATGTGACCTGGCCATTTAACCCATGGTGTGCAGAAAAGTGTCGCTCAGAGGTAAAACAACCCAACCCTCTCCCCCAAAAAGATGAAAGAAACATTATATTGTGACTACGTGCTTGCAACAGACAAATTACCCTCTATTCAAATGAAAAAGCAGATTTATTCCAGCGGAGTATTATCATTATATATAATTATTAACAAAATAGTCAAATGCACTCTGAATGATATCAGCCATTCGGACAGCGAAAAGGATGATGCGGATGAGGATGTTAGAGCAGAGATAACTCTTGATAATCAGTTGGAAAAGAAACAGCTGCCAGGCCGCTTAAATTCGTCGGTAGAGGATTCATAGAGGTCCATGCTGGAGCACTGCGAGTCAATACATTGACGCTACGGAGAGATATGCCCTGCGTCGTATCACAGCCACCGATGACAAAAAGATTACCAGCTGTTAAAGAAAAAAATATTACTGGTAGCTTTTTATGTTATAATATGCATATTTATTAAGAAAGCGAAAAAAATTTTTTTTGTTAATGAGATTATTATGAAATGAAGCTAGGACGGGGGTGGCTCAGTCGGTAGCACACCTGGCTCGTAATCCGCAGTTCTCATATTCGAGTCCCACCTGGGCCACTGTTCAGATTTATCTCCATAAATTTCCCTGCTCTGCCCTCGGTCAGCAGGGAACACCGATGGGCTTGATAAGACCGCCGTCAGTCGGATGCGACGTTATGCCTTGTTCCCAAATGTATGTCAAAGGACATGCTGGATGGCCTTGACGGGAAGCTACCATCTGTTCTCCTAACAGCTGTTCAATGGGTTCCCTCTCCCAGCCTTCTCTGAGCCTATAGGGTTCTTGTGACCTGGCCATTTTGATCATTGTATGCAAAAAGTGCAACTCACTTAGGTTGCTTCACCTGTGAGCAGCACTCCTTTTGCTCACAATGACCAACGAGCTACTGTACGCCCACCACTAGGCCCTACCACTATATGTACGCTCACCATTAGGCCTACCACTATGTGTACGCCCACCACTAGACCCTGCAACCATAAATACTCCCACCACTAGACCCTACAACCATAAGTACTCCCACCACTAGGCCCTACCACTATATGTACGCTCACTATTAGACCTACCACTATGTGTACGCCCACCACTAGTCCATACAACTATATGCACGCTAACCACTAGACCCTACAACCACAAGTACTCCCTCCACTACGCCCTACCACTATATCTACGCTCACCATTAGGCCTACCACTATATGTACGCTCACCATTAGGCCTACCACTATGTGTACGCCCACCACTAGTCCCTACAATATGAACGCTAACCACTAGACACTACAACCATAAGTACTCCCACCACTAGGCCTTACCACTATATGTACGCTCACCATTAGGCCTACCACTATGTGTACGCCCACCACTAATCCCTATAACAATATGCATGCTAACCACTAGACCCTACAACCAAAAGTACTCCCACCACTAGGCCCTACAACTATATGCACGCCCACCACTAGGCCCTACAACTATATGCACGCCCACCACTAGGCCCTACCACTATATGTACGCTAACCACTAGACCCTACAACCATAAGTACTCCCACCACTAGGCCCTACCACTATATGTTCGCTCACCATTAGGCCCACCACTATATGTACGCCCACCACTAGTCCCTACAACTATATGCACGCTAACCACTAGAACCTACAACCATAAATACTCCCACCACTAGACCCTACCACTATATGTACGCTCACCATTAGGCCTTCCACTATGTGTACGCCCACCACTAGTCCCTACAACTATATGCACGCTAACCACTAGAAACTACAACCATAAGTACTCCCACCACTAGGCCCTACCACTATATGTACGCTCACCATTAGGCCTACCACTATGTGTACCCCCACCACTAGTCCCTACAACTATATGCACGCTAACCATTAGGCCTACCACTATGTGTACGCCCACCACTAGTCCCTACAACTATATGCACGCTAATCACTAGACCCTACAACCATAAGTACTCCCACCACTAGGCCCTACCACTATATGTTCGCTCACCATTAGGCCCACCACTATATGTACGCCCACCACTAGTCCCTACAACTATATGCACGCTAACCACTAGAACCTACAACCATAAGTACTCCCACCACTAGACCCTACCACTATATGTACGCTCACCATTAGGCCTACCACTATGTGTACGCCCACCACTAGTCCCTACAACTATATGCACGCTAACCACTAGACCCTACAACCATAAGTACTCCCACCACTAGGCCCTACCACTATATGTACGCTCACCATTAGGCCTACCACTATGTGTAACCCCACCACTAGTCCCTACAACTATATTCACGCTAACCATTAGGCCTACCACTATGTGTACGCCCACCACTAGTCCCTACAACTATATGCACGCTAACCACTAGACCCTACAACCATAAGTACTCCCACCACTAGGCCCTACCACTATATGTACGCTCACCATTAGGCCTACCACTATGTGTACGCGCACCACTAGTCCCTACAACAATATGCACGCTAACCACTAGACCCTACAACCGTAAGTACTCCCACCACTAGGCCCTACCACTATATGTACACTAACCACTAGGCCCTCGAACTACATGTACGCTCACCACTAGGCCTATCACTATATGTATGCTAACCACTAAGCCCTACAAGCGTCGTCACTCAAAAAAATATCCGAACACTGTGATTGATTACAGAATTCAGAAAAAATATCTGGCAACGACTTTTTTTTTCTGGCAACCTTCGTGTACAGTACACTTCGTGTATAGGTACGAAGAAATCCGTTGCCAGATATTTGTTCTGAATTCTGCAATCAACCATAGTGTTCGAATATTTTTTGAGCGACTGTATATGTACGCTAACCATTAGGCCCTACAACTATATGTGTGCTACCCACTAAACCCTATAACTTTATATACCAGGTCATGAGGACCCTCTTCCGAAATCGTTTTCAGAGAAAGTTAAGGGGGGGGGACCCACTGGACAGCTGTTGGATGACACATGAAACCACTGCTTAAAGTCCCATTCCACGGACAACGGTCTTTCCAAGCCCATCAGTGTCCCCTACTGACCGTTGGCAGGGCGGGAAATTTTGCGGGGAGAAATCTCAATACTGGCTCAGGTGGGAATCGAACCTGGGAACTACAGGTTACAAGCTTGGCGCACTATCGACTGAGCCATCCCCGTGCCGCTCAGTGTAAAACAACCCAACCCACGTGGCGCTTAGTTATTAATGAGGTGTATTTATCGCATTTGCTTGGAAATAAAGTTCATAATTTCTTTCAATTCCGTGTTGTTGCTTGAATACAGATGGATCAATACTAAAATAAATCTTTTCATTTTAAATGTTGAACGAATATTGTTGATAATCGAGAATTATATTGATTTGATTGGGGACAATCCCAAGTTTGATTTAACTTTTGGAAATACCCTATAGAACTTCCAAATCAGATTTCCCATTGACATAAATGGAAAGTCTCTAATACTTTGGTAGCGCAGTCTCAACACTACATGTACGATAACCAATAGGCCCTGCCACCATATTTATGCTAACCACTAGACCCACACTATATGACACTAATCTCTAGGCCCTGACACTATAATTATATGTGCTAACCAAGCCCTACCACTCCATGTACGCCCACCAATAGGCATACCACTATATGTACGCTAACCAATAGGCCCTACAACAGTATGTACGCTAACCATTAGGCCCTATAACTATGTGTACGATAACCATTAGGCCATACAACTATATGTACGCTAGCCATTAGGCCATACAACTATATGTACGTTAGCCATTAGGCTCTACCACTCTATGTACACTACACATTAGGCCAGGCATGGCCAACATACGGCCCGCGGGCCGGATCCGGCCCGCGTAATGAATTTATGTGGCCCGCGAACAATTTTTCAATATTAACATTTAACTTCTAGTAATTAATCGAATGAATTCTCGATACTTCTATATTTTTTAAAAAAGATTCCGTTATAAAGAATTAAAACTTTTATACTCAGCTGCACTCGATGTTCAAGCGACGTTGCCAGCAGGCGAGTAAAATATTTTTGCATAGTGCAAAAATATTTTAAAAATCGATCATGTTACAAATGTAGTTGTGAAATTAGTGAATTTCCTACGATCAAAAGGATTAAATCACAGGCAATTTATTGATCTCTTTGAAGAACTAAATACCAGTCATTTAGATGTACTATATCACAATAAAATCCGTTGGTTAAGTTTGGGAAAAGTTTTAAGACGTGTGTGGGACCTTCAAGAGGAAATAAAAATATTTTTAATGCTTAAAGAAAATGAGGATTTTCCTGAATTATTAGATCCAATTGGATTTGTGATTTAGCATTTTCTTTGGATATTCTCACACATTTGAACGAATTTAACACATGTATACAAGGAAAAAATTTATTTGCTCATGATTTAATACAGAAATTAAGAGCTTTTAAAATGAAGCTTAGCCTTTTTTCTACAATTCTGGCTGAATGTAAATTTGATCATTTTCCAACGTTACAGACCATATCTTTAAATATTTTAAAAGAAAAGGTTAAAACATTTAATAAAAACATCCTTGCACTAATGACAGATTTCGAGCAGAGATTCGATTGCTTCAAAAAAATTGATAAAATTTTATCTATTATCCGAAATCCATTTTCTGTACAAGTTGATGACGTTCCTGTTGATATACAATTAGAAATAATTAATTTACAATGTGATGAATTATTACATGAGAAATATCGAGAAGAGCAAGAAAATTTGTGTAATTTTTATAAGCAATTGAATAATGAAAAATATGGAAATTTAAAAAAACTTGCCAAGACGTATTTAGTAATCTTTAGCTCAACTTATATTTGTGAACAAACCTTTTCTTTAATGAATCTAAATAAAAATACAACAAGATCAAGATTGAATGATTTACATTTGGAGGCTGTGTTAAGAATAGCTACTACAAGTATAGAACCAGATATTAAAAAAATAATAAGCGATGCAAACCGCCTCAACACGTCGCATTAGTTATTATGTTAATTTGTTGTATTGATTTACTTACAATTATTCATAAACAAATTTCATAATAAAATTTTGTTTACTTAAAGAAATAAGTGTTTTGCTTAACATTTTTCAATTTTAATATTTCGTCCGGCCCGTGAAAATATTTTTTTTTCCAATCCGGCCCGTGAAAATGTTTTTTTTTCCAATCCGGCCCGTGAAAATGTTTTTTTTTCCAATCCGGCCCGGGCGCAAAAACAGTTGGCCATGCCTGCATTAGGCCCTACCACTATGTGTACGCTAGCCATTAGGCCCTAGCACTATATGTACGCTAACAATTAGGCCCTAGCACTATATGTACGCTAACAATTAGGCCCTAGCACTATATGTACGCTAACCATTAGGGTCTACCACTGTATGTACGCTAATCATTAGGGCCTACCACTATATTTACATTAACCATTAGGCCTTATCACTATACTCTATATACGCTAACCATTAGACCCTACCACTATATGTACGTTAACCATTAGGCCCTATAACTATGTGTACGATAACCATTGGCCCATAAAACTATATGTACGCTAGCCATTAGGCCATACAACTATATGTACGCTAGCCATTAGGCCCTACTACTATATGTACGCTAGCCATTAGGCCCTACTACTATATGTACGCTAACAATTAGGCCCTAGCACTATATGTACGCATACATTAGGCCCTACCATTGTATGTACGCTAATCATTAGGCCCTACCACTATATGTACGCATACATTAGGCCCTACCATTGTATGTACGCTAATCATTAGGCCCTACCACTATATGTACGTTAACCATTAGGCCTTATCACTATACTCTATATACGCTAACCATTAAACCCTACCACTATATATATGCTAACCATTAAGCACTATATAGGTTGGCATATAGTGGTAGGGCTTAATAGTTAGCATATATATAGTGCCAGGGCTTAATGCTTAGCGTACATATAGTGGTAGGGCTTAATGGTTACTGTACATATAGTGAGAGGGACTAATGATTACCGTAATTAAGCCCTACACTATATAGTATACGCTAACTATTAAGGCTTGCCATTATACATATGCTAACCATTCGGCCCTACCACTATATGTACACTGAACACTAGGCACTTCTATTATACTATATGTGACGCTAACCACTAGATCCAACCTCGCCTAGTGGTTAGCGTACCTGGATTGGGTTGTTTTACCTCTGAGCGGCACTTTTTTGCACACCCTGGGCTAAACGGCCAGGTCACATGGACCCCGAAGGCTCAGAGAAGGTTGGAGGAGGGGACCCACTGGAACAAGCTGTTGGTAGCCAGATGGTAGCCTCCCGTCAAGGCCATCCAGCGTGTTCTTTAACGTGCACAGGGTATGGCTCTCCCGCACACGGGGCCACAGCTTAACGTCCCATCCGACGGACGGCGGCCTTTCCAAGCCCATCGGTGTCCCCTACTGACCGTGGGCAGGGCGGGGAATTTTTGCGGAGATAATCTCAACGCTGACCCAGCTGGGACTCGAACCTGGGAACTACAGATTACGAGTCTGGCACGCTACCGACTGAGCCACCCCCGCCCCTGTTCTTGTGTGTTTGCATGCTGTATTCCTTGTGTACAAGAAAGCAACACAAGCCGAAAGCTTACCGGTTATCTCCGCCTTTTACAAAATAAAAAATTGCTCTGAACTCACCAAAAGTGACCGCCGCGCCCCCAGATCTCGGACAAGGAAGATTGAGAGATGATTTCCATCTTTTGGTTTCCCAATCGTAGACGCAGACGTCAGCCGCGCTCGCGCTGTGAGTTCCTGCCTCCCGACGGAGAATCCCTCCCAGGCAGTGCAGGTGGCCTTTCCAGTTCACAAGAGAAATGTAACATCGAGGACTGGGCAAGGTGCTCACTGCATAGGACCATCTGCAATTGAAATGGGAAAATGGATCAGAGCGTATTAGGTTGAAGTACCGGATCTTTCAATAGTTTTATAAGAAATGATAAGTAATGAATCATGGGAAAGCACTTTTTTTGCACACAATGGGCTAAATGGCCAGGTCACTAGAAACCCGAAGGGCTCAGAGAAGGTTGGGGGAGGGGTCCCACGGGAACAGCTGTTGGGAGAGAGATGGTAGCCTCCTGTCAGGGCCATCCAGCGAGTTCTTTAATGTGCACAGGGTATGGGTCTCCCGCACACGAGGGCCACGGCTTAACGTCTCATCGGACGGACTGCGGCCTTTCCAAGTCCATCGCTGTCCCCTACTGACCGTGGGCAGGGCGGGGAATTTTGCGAAGATAAATCTCAACGCTGACCCAGCTGGGGGGGCGGGGGGGGGGGCTCAGTCGGTAGCGTGCCAGGCTCGTAATCTGTAGTTCCCAGGTTCGAGTCCCAGCTGGGTCAGCGTTGAGATTTATCTCCGAAAAAATTCCCCGCCCTGTCCACGGTCAGTAGGGGACACCGATGGGCTTGGAAAGGCCGCCGTCCGTCGGGTGGGACGTTAAGCCGTGGCCCCGTGTGCGGGAGAGCCATACCCTGTGCACGTTAAAGAAAACGCTGGATGGTCTTGATGGGAGGCTACCATCTGTCTCCCAACAGCTGTTCCAGTGGGTCCCCTCCCCCAACCTCCTCTGAGCCTTCAGGGTCCATGTGACCTGGCCATTTAGCTCATGGTGTGCAAAAATGTGCCGCTCAGAGGTAAAACAACCCAACTGACCCAGCTGGGACTCGAACGTGGGAACTACAGATTACGAGCCTGGCGCGCTACCGACTGAGCCACCCCACTGCTCAGAGGTAAAACAACCCAACCTGAAAGACTGAAGAACACCCACACTTGATTTTCCAAAACGCTCCGGTTGGACTCTGCTGGACAAATTTAAGTGATTAATTAACATTTCTAAGTTAATGCAAATTCATCACATACCTTTGTTCCGAAGGACTGTAGCAGTCCACATAGGCAACGGAATAGGTCCCCAGTTCTTTCTCTGGTTGTACAATTCCTCCGGCTATCCAAATGCATCCTTTCCCCACAGCGACGCCCATTCCTTTCCTACCACAGCAGAGATCAGAAGCCAGCAATGTCCACTGATCTCTCGCTGGGTTGTACATCTCCATGGACTTTAACAATCTGCAAAACGATACTCATTCATCATTATAGGACATTAAATTAAATGATGTATTTAGTTAATCATATGATTTCACTATTTTATATTTAAAAGACTGCCATATATGCCCTAACAGCTGTACAGTGGAACTCGCCTCCTCTACTTAAGTATCGAATCTTGGGGTCTTTGTGACCTGTCTGTTTAGGTTATTGCGTGCATTAAAGCGCTGCTCAGAAGTTGCGTTGTTATATCTCTGAGCGGCACTTTTTTTCCGCACAATGGGCTAAATGGTCAGGTCACAAGGACCCCGAAGGCTCATAGATGGTTGGGTCTTTGTGACCTGTCTGTTTAGGTTATTGCGTGCACTAAAGAGCTGCTCAGAAGTTGCGTTGTTTTATCTGTGAGCGGCACTTTTTTTCCGCACAATGGGCTAAATGGTCAGGTCACAAGGACCCCGAGGGCTCAGAGATCGTTGGGTCTTTGTGACCTGTCTGTTTAGGTTATTGCGTGCACTAAAGAGCTGCTCAGAAGTTGCGTTGTTTTATCTCTGAGCGGCACTTTTTTTTCCGCACAATGGGCTAAATGGTCAGGTCACAAGGACCTCGAGGGCTCAGAGATGGTTGGGTTTTTGTGACCAGTCTGTTTAGATTATTGCGTGCACTAAAGAGCTGCTCAGAAGTTGCGTTGTTTTATCTCTGAGGGGCACTTTTTTTCCACACAATGGGCTAAATGGTCAGGTCACAAAGACCCCGAGGGCTCAGAGATGGTTGGGTCTTTGTGACCTGTCTGTTTAGGTTATTGCGTGCACTAAAGAGCTGCTCAGAAGTTGCATTGTTTTATCTCTGAGCGGCACTTTTTTTCCGCACAATGGGCTAAATGGTCAGGTCCCAAAGACCCCGAGGGCTCAGAGATGGTTGGGTCTTCGTGACCTGTCTGTTTAGGTTATTGCGTGCACTAAAGAGCTGCTCAGAAGTTGCGTTGTTTTATCTCTGAGCGGCACCTTTTTTCCGCACAATGGGCTAAATGGTCAGGTCACAAAGACCCCGAGGGCTCAGAGATGGTTGGGTCTTTGTGACCTGTCTGTTTAGGTTATTGAGTGCACTAAAGAGCTGCTCAGAAGTTGCGTTGTTTTATCTCTGAGCGCCACTTTTTTTCCGCACAATGGGCTAAATGGTCAGGTCACAAGGACCCCGAGGGCTCAGAGATGGTTGGGTCTTTGTGACCTGTCTGTTTAGGCTATTGCGTTCACTAAAGAGCTGCTCAGAAGTTGCCTTGCTTTATGTCTGAGCGGCACTTTTTTTCCACACAATGGGCTAAATGATCAGGTCACAAGGACCCCGAGGGTTGGATTGGGTTGTTTTACCTCTGAGCGGCACTTTTTTGCACACCATGGGCTAAATGGCCAGGTCACATGGACCCCGAAGGCTCAGAGAAGGTTGGGGGAGGGGACCCACTGGAACAACTGTTGGGAGACAGATGGTAGCCTCCCGTCAAGGCCATCCAGCGTGTTCTTTAACGTGCACAGGGTATGGCTCTCCCGCACACGGGGCCACGGCTTAACGTCCCTTTCCGGACGGCGGCCTTTCCAAGCCCATCGGTGTCCCCATCGGTGTACTGACCGTGGGCAGGGCGGGGAATCTCAACGCTGACCCATCTGGGACTCGAACCTTGAAACTACAGATTACGAGCCTGGCGCGCTACCGACTGAGCCACGCCCGCCCCAGGACCCCGAGGGCTCAGAGATGGTTGGGTCTTTGTGACCTGTCTGTTTAGGTTACTGCGTGCACTAAAGAGCTGCTCAGAAGTTGTGTTGTTTTATCTCTGAGCGGCACTTTTTTTCCGCACAATGGGCTAAATGGTCAGGTCACAAGGACCCCGAGGGCTCAGAGATGGTTGGGTCTTTGTGACCTGTCTGTTTAGGTTATTGCGTGCATTAAAGAGCTGCTCAGAAGTTGCGTTGTTTTATCTCTGAGCGGCACTTTTTTTCCACATAATGGGCTAAATGGTCAGGTCACAAGGACCCCGCCCCAGAGATGGTTGGGTCTTTGTGACCTGTCTGTTTAGGTTATTGCGTGCACTAAAGAGCTGCTCAGAAGTTGCGTTGTTTTATCTCTGAGCGGCACTTTTTTTCCACACAATGGGCTAAATGGTCAGGTCACAAAGACCCCGAGGGCTCAGAGATGGTTGGGTCTTTGTGACCTGTCTGTTTAGGTTATTGCGTGCACTAAAGAGCTGCTCAGAAGTTGCGTTGTTTTATCTCTGAGCGGCACTTTTTTTCCACACAATGTGGTAAATGGTCAGGTCACAAGGACCCCGAGGGCTCAGAGATGGTTGGGGAATGGGACCCACTGGATAGCTATTAGGACACAGATGGTATTCTCCCGTGAAGGCCATCCAGCGTATTCTTTAACGTGCACAGAGTATGGCTCTCTCGCACACGGACTTGTTGGGAAAGGACATTGATCATACGTGTGAAGTGCTTCAACGTTTATTTCACCTTTTAATGAGCCTTACATTTTAATAAGGTGTTGAACCTCCTCGAGCAGCAATACAAGCCTCCAATCTGACATGCAATCCTACAAATCCTACAAATGTCTAAATGTCCAATAGGTCCTACAAATGTTGGATATCAGGCGGGGGGGGGGGGGCTTTCAACTTGGACGCGTATAATTCAACGATGGTCGTTGCCTGCCGCGGTCCGAGGAAGATTCTTTTTTTCGATCCAGTCCCAGACATGTTCGATTGGAGACAAGTCCAGCGTGCTGGCCATGGGAGTTGGTGCACTCCCTGAAGAGCATGTTGGGTTGCCCGGGAAGGGTTGGGTTGTTTTACCTCTGGGCGACACTTTTTTGCACACCATGGGCTAAATGGCCAGGTCACATGGACCCGGAAGGCTCAGAGAGGGTTGGGGGAGGGGACCCACTGGAACAGCTGTTGGGAGACAGATGGTAGCCTCCCGTCAAGGCCATCCAGTGTGTTCTTTAACGTGCACAGGGTATGGCTCTCCCGCACACGCGACCACGGCTTAACGTCCCATCCGACGGACGGCGGCCTTTACAAGCCCATTGGTGTCCCCTACTGACCGTGGGCAGGGCGGGGAATTTTGCGGAGATAAATCTCAACGCTGACCCAGCTGGGACTCGAACCTGGGAACTACAGATTACGAGCCTGGCGCGCTACCGACTGAGCCACCCCCATCCCCGCCCGGGAAGAGTATGGGCGGGCGTTATCCTGCTGGAATATAGCATTTGGGATTACACTCAAATATGGCAGGACGACTGGCTGTACGATGTCGCTGACGTACGTATTGCTATTCAGTGTACCCTGTACAAACACCAGACACGTACGAGAGTGATAGCTAATCGGTCCCCGACATCATGTTCTCCAGCGTGGGCCATATGTGTCGCTGGCGAATGCGCAATGGAAGCAGCCGCTCACCTTGTCGCCTTCGGACGCTCTCAGACGCCATCAGACGTTTCTAAGCAGAATCGGCTTTCATCACTGAAGCCAGCAGACTGCCATTCTTCCCTCCAATGAACTCATTCTTGACACCAAAGCAAACGTGCGCGACAGTGATGAAGTGACAGTGCTAACCGTGGCAGCGGCACGCGTGCCCATAGTCCTGCTTCCAAAGGGGAGGGGGTGGCTCAGTCGGTAGCGCGCCAGGCTCGTAATCTGTAGTTCCCAGGTTCAAGTTTCAGCTGGGTCAGCGTTGAGATTTATCTCCGCAAAATTCCCCGCCTTGCCCACGGTCAGTAGGGGACACCGATGGGCTTGGAAAGGCCGCCGTACGTCGGATGGGACGTTAAACCGTGGCCCCGTGTGCGGGAGAGCCATACTCTGTGCACGTTAAAGAACACACTGGATGGCCTTGACGAGAGGCTACCATCTGTCTCCCAACAGCTGTTCCAGTGGGTCCCCTCCCCCAACCTTCTCTGAGCCTTCGGGGTCCATGTGACCTGGCCATTTAGCCCATGGTGTGCAAAATAGTGCCGCTCAGAGGTAAAACAACCCAACCCTGCTTCCAAAAGACGATTGCGTATCGTTCTTGTAGACACCCTTGATATGACAGAGGATCGAATTTGTGATGCCGTAGCAGTCCGCTCTGCCATTGACCCCCTCCTGATTGGCTGATCCTGTCGGTACGTTCATATTTCTGTTGCCTGGACAACATCTGCGAGTGTGCGAATGCTCTTCTGACCACCAACGCCACCATCACACCACTGCCGATACCTGTCGTCCAACGCGGTGTGCAATTTAACGAAAAGACCAACCTGTTTCCCGAAGACCCACTATACGACCTCGCTCAAATTCTCTAACTGAACAAATGTTGCGCCAGACATGGGAGCTTCTTGAAAGAGTACTGAACAACACGACAGAAGGCGAATAACTTCTTTCTTCATAGGGCGGGGGTGGCTCAGTCGGTAGCGCGCCAGGCTCGTAATCTGTAGTTCCCAGGTTCGAGTCCCAGCTGGGTCAGTGTTGAGATTTATCTCCGCAAAATTTCCCCGCCCTGCCCACGGTCAGTAGGGGACACCGATGGGCTTGGAAAGGCCGCCGTCCGTCGGATGGCACGTTAAGCCGTGGCCCCGTGTGCGGGAGAGCCATACCCTGTGCACGTTAAAGAACACTCTGGATGGCCTTGACGGGAGGCTACCATCTGTCTCCCAACAGCTGTTCCAATGGGTCCCCACCCACAACCTTCTCTGAGCCTTCGGGGTCCATGTGACCTGGCCATTTAGCCCATGGTGTGCAAAAAAGTGTCGTTCAGAGGTAAAACAACCCAACCCAAATCCTTTCCAAAAGCTATGTCGTGGACTGAATTCAATTGTGATCATTAAATGAACTTTACCGACCTACCTCTCATTTTCATCCTGACCTCCGATGACGTAGAGCATCCCTTGGATTGAAACCATCCCGTGGTCGAAGCGACGGTGGCTCATGCTGGCAATGCGACACCACGTGACCGTCCGAAGATCCAGCTTAAAGCAAGATGCTTTCGGGATGAACTTTTCATTTTGTATCGTTTCCCTGACGTCACATCCGCCTATGAAGAAAGGAAGATGGTTTCACGAAAAGGTGGAAAAATTATAGACGTCTAATATATATATAGACTATGATGAGTGATTGACTGACAGGGGTTGCGTTGTTTTGCCTCTTCTGTCCATTTAGCCCATGGTGTGCAAAATAGTGCGCTCAGAGGTAAAACAACCCAACTCATAAGTAGAAAGATTATCTCTGCAAAATTCCTCGCCCTGCCCACGGTCAGAAAGGAACACCGATGGGCTTGGAAAGACCGCCGTCCGTCTGATGGGACGTTAAGCCGTGGCCCCGTGATGGTAGCCTCCCGTCAAGCCCATCCAGCATGTTCTTTGACGTGCACAGGGTAATGCTCTCCCGCACACGGGGCCACGGCTTAACGTCCCATCCGACGGACGGCGGCATTTCCAAGCCCATCGGTGTCCCCTACTGACCGTGGGCAGGACGAGGAATTTTGCGGAGATAAATCTCAACGCTGACACAGCTGGGACTCGAACCTGGGAACTGAAGATATTACGAGACTGGGGCGATACCGACTTAACCACTGCCCTCCCCCCAAAGAATTACGCTATTCTGTAAATATAATATAGAAATGTAGAGCTCTAAAAAGTTGCACTTGACGGTAATCCGAAATCTGACCTCCGATGTACTCTACAAGGTCAAATGGAGGTCATGTAGAGGTCAAATGTTGATCAACGAGTGATAAAAACGTGAAAATTGGTGTTTGGGGTTATGGGGTGTTTTGGGTTTCAGATGTAGGAAATGTTACGAAATTTTGGATCCGGATGGTCGTTCGAGGTCAAAGGTCAAATTCAGATCTGGAGAGATAAAACTCGGTTCGTGAGGTCATTTTGAGTCGTAGATTTTATAAATGTTGAGAAGCTTTTCATGCGATGGGTCATGGCGAAAGGTCAAATATAGATCTGTTAGTGGTTAGTGTTAATCAAAATATCTTACAGTTAAATTTTTGACGAATAATTATCTTTGCAAGCTTACTCATATTTAATTTCCCTCCATTTTTTTAACAGCTGTCCGGGACCGGTATTTTTTAATCCCTCTGGGCACCTACAAGGATTTTGCACCCTTTAGGCAACCCAACCCAACACACCTACATACACTAGACACGGACAATGCACTAACAGAAAAAGCAATATTTCAATACAAAAATATTTTTATTCTATTTTTATCATTGAAAATTTTTCTGAAAGGTCATGGCTAATGATATACGGGACCTGGGTTCGAGCCCCGGGTGAAGGCATATATGTTTGTGTTGTTTTTCTGCTGAGGTCCTGCCATCCTCTCAGACCTTCTACTATGGCATATAAACTAACAGTCTCCTGTCAGATCTCTGTGGCAAGCAGCTGCTTGAGGGGGTATTTATTTTTTATTTTTATGGATTTTTTAAAAAATTGCAATTAATTTTGAAATATATATTAATATTTTAATTGAATAAATAAGTTTATTTTAATTAGGCTAAAGAGTAATTAAATTTTCTAAAGCTCTTATAAATGAAACAATTTGTAGTGAAATTTCATCACTATCATCATCCTCAAGCAGCCATGGGCTACGGAGGTCCAACCAGACCGGGCAATTTAGTTCTCCAATAGATGTAGTTCAGGACAGACGTCCTGAACTACATCTACTGCATCTGGCCACTGCGCACCAATTCTAACAAGATCCTGTTTGACATTGTCTGCCCACCGCATCCTAGGTCTCCCCTTCTTTCTGAGGCCTTTAGGCACACTGTTCATAACCCTATTCGCCAATCTATAATTATCCATACGGGCAACATGGCCAAACCAACGGAGTCTCTCTCTGCACAATATGCTGCTTAAAGGAGGTTGAAAACACCTTTGCCTAACCTCATCATTAGTTACAAAGTTGAACCACCTAATACCCAAGATACTGCGTAAGCATCTAGTTTCCTGTTATCTTGTTTACACAGAGTCCAAGTTTCACTACCATAACTAACCCTAGAAAGAATCAAACTATTATACAATCTAATTTTAGTGTTTAGGTGTATACGCCTATTTCTCCACACTCTCCATAGATTCTTAAAAGTCCCGGCAGCAATCCCTATTCGTCAGTTAATCTCATGCCACATATCAGCAGTATCTATTACATAGCTCCCAAGATATTTAAACTGAGACACCTTCCCAAGAGTGCAGCCATAGGCAAATTAAATTACTTAAAACTTTACGTATTTTTTCCTCCTTCCCTGCAAAATTTCCCTCCTTCATTCAATGGCCATTGTATCGAGATGGCTCTACCTTTACCAATCCTATCAAATAATGATACGAAACTTTAAAACCTTAATTAAGCAGGGGCGGGGGTGGCTCAGTCGGTAGCGCTCCAGACTCGTAATCTGTAGTTCCCAGGTCCGAGTACCAGCTGGGTCAGTGTTGAGATTTATCTCCGCAAAACTCCCTGCCCTGCCCACGGTCAGTAGGGGACACTGATGGGCTTGAAATAGGCCGTCGTCCGTCGGATGGGGCTTTAAACCGTGTCCCCGTGTGCAGCAGAGCGACACCATGTGCACGTTAAAGAACACGCTGGATGGCCTTGACGGGAGACTACCATCTGTCTCCCAACAGCTACTCCAGTGGGTCACCTCCCCCAACCTTCTCTGAGCCTTCGGGGTCCTTGTGACCTGGCCATTTAGTCCATGGTGTGAAACAGTGCCGTTCAGGGGTAAAACATCCCAACCCTTAATTAAGCATCATTGACAGTCTTACCTACAACATAGACGCATCCATCTAGATAGGCAGCACAGTGATGATGTCGAGGCTTGGGTAATGAGCTGTAACGATTCCATTTGTTCTTATGGGGGTCAAACGAGAGGACAGATGTACCTGTAACAAACATTCATTATGAAATGAAACAACGGCTCTGTAAAACACTTAAAAATAATATTGCTATTGCTATAGTAGATCGTTGATCATGCATTGACTAAGTGCAGTTCCAGACCTGGGCCCCATACCTGCTTCAGCTGATTTTTTGGGTTGGGTTGTTTTACCTCTGAGCGGCACTTGTTTGTACACCATGGGCTAAATGGCCAGGTCACATGGACCCCGAAGGCTCAGAGAAGGTTGGGGGAGGGGACCCACTGGAACAGCTGTTGGGAGACAGATGGTAGCCTCCCGTCAAGGCCATCCAGCGTGTTCTTTAACGTGTACAGGGTATGGCTCTCCCGCACACGGGGCCACGGCTTAACGCCCCATCCGACGGACGGCGGCCTTTCCAAGCCCATCGGTGTCCCCTACTGACCGTGGGCAGGGAGGGGAGTTATGCGGAGATAAATCTCAACACTGACCCAGCTGGGATTCGAACCTGGGAACTGCAGATTACGAGCCTGGCGCGCTACCGACTGAACCACCCCCGCCCCCTTAAGCTGATTTATTAAACTATGATGAATGAGGGGAATTTTCGATTTTAAGTGTAAAACCGATGCGACGCTATCGGCTATGATTAGTGTAATGTAAGGTGAAAATAAATTCTGGAAATGTCGTGTTCTGTTATGACTTGGTGGGATCTTAAAGGGGATTTATCATGAGTAGAAAGTTTATCTCTGCAAAATTCCCCGCCCTGCCCAAGGTCAGTAGGGGACACCGATGGGCTTGGAAAGGCCGCTGTCCATCGTATGGGACGTTAAGCCTTGACCCCGTGTACGGGAGAGCAATACTCTATGCACGTTAAAGAACACGCTGGATGGTCGTGACGGGAAGCTACCATCTGTCTCCTAACAGCTGTTCCAGTGAGTCCCCTCCCAAAACCTCCTCTGAGCCTTCGGGGTCCTTGTGGCATGGCCATTTAGCCCATGGTGTGCAAAAATTACCTCTCAGAGATAAAACAACCCAGCGTTAAACAACACGCTGGATGGCCTTGATGGGAGGCTACTATCTGTCTCCCAACAGCTGTTCCAGTGGGTCCCCTCCCCCAACTCTTCTGAGCCTTCGGGGTCCTTGTGGCCTGGCCATTTAGGCCATGGTGTGCAAAAAAGTGCTTCTCAGAGGTAAAACAATCCAATGTTAAAGAACACGCTGGATGGCCTTGACGGGAGGCTACCATCTGTCTTCCAACAGCTTTTCCAGTGGGTTCCCTCCGCCAACCTTCTCTGAGCCTTCGGGGTCCTTGTGGTCTGGCAATTTAGCCCATGGTGTGCAAAAAAGTGCCTCTCAGAGGTAAAACAACCCAACGTTAAAGAACACGCTGGATGGCCTTGACGGGAGGCTACCATCTGCCTCCCAACAGCTGTTCCAATGAGTACCCTCCCCCAACCTTCTCTGAGCCTTCGGGGTCCTTGTGGCCTGGCCATTTAGCCCATGGTGTACAAAAAAGTACCTCTCAGAGGTAAAACAACCCAACGTTAAAGAACAGGCTGGATGGCCTTGACGGGAGTCTACCATCTGTGTCCTAACAGCTGTTCCAATGGGTACCCTCCCCCAACCTTCTCCGAGCCTTCGGGGTCCTTGTGGTCTGGCCATTTAGCCCATGGTGTGCAAAAAAGTGCTTCTCAGAGGTAAAACAACCCAACGTTAAAGAACACGCTGGATGGCCTTGACGGGAGGCTACCATCTGTCTCCCAACAGCTGTTCCAGTGGGTCCCCTCCCCCAACCTTCTCTGAGCCTTCGGGGTCCTTGTGGCCTGGCCATTTAGCCCATGGTGTGCAAAAAAGTGCCTCTCAGAGGTAAAACAACCCAACGATAAAGAACACGATGGATGGCCTTGAAGGGAGTCTACCATCTGTCTCCCAACAGCTGTTCTAGTGGGTCCCCTCCCCCAACCTCCTTTCAGCCTTCGGGGTCCTTGTGGCCTGGCCATTTAGTCCATGGTGTGCTAAAAGTGCCGCTCAGAGGTAAAACAACCCAATCCAACACACTCTTGCTGAATTATTTACTCACATTCTTACTCTCTTACACAATTACCGACTTACTAATACACCTACTGACGTATACAGTACTTACTTATTTACTCATACACTTACTGACTTACTTTCTTACTCCCTCAGTAAAAAAAATAGGGGCGGGGGTGGCTCAGTCGGTAGCGCGTCTGGCTCGTAATCTGCAGTTCCCAGGTTCGAGTCCCAGCTGGGTCAGCGTTGAGATTTATATCCGCAAAATTCCCCGCCCTGCCCACGGTCAGTAGGGGACACCGATGGGCTTGGAAAGGCCGCCGTCCGTCGGATGAGACGTTAAGCCGTGGCCCCGTGTGCGGGAGAGCCATACCCTGTGTACGTTAAAGAACACGCTGGATGGCCTTGACGAGAGGCTACCATCTGTCTCCCAACAGCTGTTCCAGTGGGTCCCCTCCCCCAACCTTCTCTGAGCCTTCGGGGTCCATGTGACCTGGCCATATAGCCCATGGTGTGCAAAAAATGTGCCGCTCAGAGGTAAAACAACCCAACCCAATCCCTACGATAGATTTCTCTTATGGATCTACACTTTTCCTAATCAAACTCACATAGTTTATAACGAAAAAATTCCTACGGAGGGGAGAAAATACAAGAGTTACCACGGGTTGGGTTGTTTTACCTCTGAGCGGCACTTTTTTGCACACCATGGGCAAAATGGCCAGGTCACATGGGCCCCAAAGGCTCAGAGAAGGTTGGGGGAAGTGACCCACTGGAACAGCTGTTGGGAGACAGATGGTAGACTCCCGTCAAGGCCATCCAGCGTGTTCTTTAACGTGCACACGGTATCTCTCCCGCACACGGGGATGCGGCTTAACGTCCCATCAGACGGACGGCGGTCTTTCCAAGCCCATCGGTGTTCCTTTCTGACCGTGGGCAGGGCGAGGAATTTTGCAGAGATAATCTTTCTACTTATGAGTTGGGTTGTTTTACCTCTGAGCGCACTTTTTTGCACACCATGGGCTAAATGGTCAGGTGACATGGACCCCCAAGGCTCAGAGAAGGTTGGGAGAGGGGACCCACTGGAACAGCTGTTGGGAGACAGATGGTAGCCTCAGTCAAGGCCATCCAGCGTGTTCTTTAACGTGCACAGGGTATGGCTCTCCCGCACACGGGACCAGGTCTTAACGTCCCATCCGACGGACGGTGGCCTTTCCAAGCCCATCGGTGTCTCCTACTGACCGTGGGCAGGGCGGGGAAATTTTGCGGAGATAAATCTCAACGCTGACCCAGCTGGGACTCGAACCTGAGAACTACAGATTACGAGCCTGGCGCGCTACCGACTGAGCCACCCCCTCCCCTAATACTCAAGTAAAGTGTACACATCGTTTCGGTATTGTAGGCTGAATCTATATCAACAGGAATGTCTTAAGTTATGTTTTCTAACCGATGTCTCGTAAGTAGCAAAACATATTCTTCCTCTCTAAGTGTTGAGAATTGAAAGTATTTTTCCTGGATGGGTTTACGAACTTAAAAGAAAAAAAATTCAAAAATAGACTTTGTCCATTACACGAAATGCGGAAAAACGGAATAGAGAGTATATCCTATTGTAAAAGTATACACCGAAGTGCCAAAACATTATGACCACCTGCCTAATATGATGTTGGTCCTCCACGTACCGCCAAAACAGCTCTTACCCGACGAGGGATGGACGCTACAAGATTTCTGAAAGTGTCTTGTGGTATCTAGTACCAACAAATACCAGCAGATCCTTTAATTCTTGTAAATTACGTGGTTGAGCAGCCGCAGATCGGATATGCTGTTCCAACACAAACCACAGATGCTCGATTGGATTGATGTCTGTGGAACTTGGAGGCCAGAGCAATACCTGGAAGACTTCCTCATGTTCTGCGAACCATTCTCGAACAATCCAATTTCCCCGCCCTGCCCACGGTCAGTAGGGGACATCGATGGGCTTGAAAAGGCCGCCGTCCGTTGGATGGGACGTTAAGCCGTGGCCCCGTGTGCGGGAGAGCCATACCCTGTGCACGTTAAAGAACACACTGGATGGCCTTGACGGGAGGCTACCATTTGTCTCCCAACAGCTGTTCCAGTGGATATTCGCCCCAAACCTCATCCCAGCACTATGCATTGTAAAACGAGAGATCATCATCTGTCTCCCAATAGCTGTTCAATGGATACTCTCCCCAAACCTCATCCCAGCCCTGGTCATTGTCAAACGAGAGATCATCATCTGTCTCCCAATAGCTGTTCAATGGATATTCTCCCCAAACCTCATCCCAGCCCTGGTCATTGTAAAACGAGATATCATCATCTGTCTCCCAATAGCTGCTCAATGGATACTCTCCCCAAACCTCATCCCAGCCCTGGTCATTGTAAAACGAGAGATCATCATCTGTCTCCCAATAGCTGTTCAATGGATACTCTCCCCAAACCTTATCCCAGCCCTGGTCATTGTAAAACAAGAGATCATCATCTGTCTCCCAATAGCTGTTCAATGGATACTGTCCCCAAACCTCATCCCAGCCCTGGTCATTGCAACACGAGAGATCATCATCTGTCTCCCAATAGCTGTTCAATGGATACTGTCCCCAAACCTCATCCCAGCCCTGGTCATTGTAAAACGAGAGATCATCATCTGTCTCCCAATAGCTGTTCAATGGATACTCTCCCCAAACCTCATCCCAGCCCTGGTCATTGTAAAACGAGAGATCATCATCTGTCACTCAATAGCGGTTCAATGGATGCTCTCCCCAAACATCATCCCAGCCCTGGTCATTGTAAAACGAGAGATCATCATCTGTCTCCCAATAGCTGTTCAATGGATACTGTCCCCAAACCTCATCCCAGCCCTGGTCATTGTAAAACGAGAGATCATCATCTGTCTCCCAATAGCTGTTCAATGAATACTCTCCCCAAACCTCGTCCCAGCCCTGGTCATTGTAAAACGAGAGATCATCATCTGTCACCCAATAGCGGTTCAATGGATGCTCTCCCCAAACATCATCCCAGCCCTGGTCATTGTAAAACGAGAGATCATCATCTGTCTCCCAATAGCTGTTCAATGGATACTGTCCCCAAACCTCATCCCAGCCCTGGTCATTGTAAAACGAGAGATCATCATCTGTCTCCCAATAGCTGTTCAATGAATACTCTCCCCAAACCTCATCCCAGCCCTGGTCATTGTAAAACGAGAGATCATCATCTGTCACCCAATAGCGGTTCAATGGATGCTCTCCCCAAACATCATCCCAGCCCTGGTCATTGTAAAACGAGAGATCATCATCTGTCTCCCAATAGCTGTTCAATGGATACTGTCCCCAAACCTCATCCCAGCCCTGGTCATTGTAAAATGAGAGATCATCATCTGTCTCCCAATAGCTGTTCAATGGATACTCTCCCCAAACCTCATCCCAGCCCTGGTCATTGTAAAACGAGAGATCATCATCTGTCTCCCAATAGCTGTTCAATGGATACTCTCCCCAAACCTCATCCCAGCCCTGATCATTGTAAAACGAGAGATCATCATCTGTCTCCCAATAGCTGTTCAATGGATACTCTCCCCAAACCTCATCCCAGCCCTGGTCATTGTAAAACGAGAGATCATCATCTGTCTCCCAATAGCTGTTCAATGGATACTGTCCCCAAACCTCATCCCAGCCCTGGTCATTGCAACACGAGAGATCATCATCTGTCTCCCAATAGCTGTTCAATGGATACTCTCCCCAAACCTCATCCCAGCCCTGGTCATTGTAAAACGAGAGATCATCATCTGTCTCCCAACAGCTGTTCAATGGATACTCTCCCCAAACCTCATCCCAGCCCTGGTCATTGTAAAACGAAGATCATCATCTGTCTCCCAATAGCTGTTCAATGGATACTCTCCCCAAACCTCATCCCAGCCCTGATCATTGTAAAACGAGAGATCATCATCTGTCACCCAATAGCGGTTCAATGGATGCTCTCCCCAAACATCATCCCAGCCCTGGTCATTGTAAAACGAGAGATCATCATCTGTCTCCCAATAGCTGTTCAATGGATACTGTCCCCAAACCTCATCCCAGCCCTGGTCATTGTAAAACGAGAGATCATCATCTGTCTCCCAATAGCTGTTCAATGAATACTCTCCCCAAACCTCGTCCCAGCCCTGGCCATTGTAAAACGAGAGATCATCATCTGTCACCCAATAGCGGTTCAATGGATGCTCTCCCCAAACATCATCCCAGCCCTGGTCATTGTAAAACGAGAGATCATCATCTGTCTCCCAATAGCTGTTCAATGGATACTGTCCCCAAACCTCATCCCAGCCCTGGTCATTGTAAAACGAGAGATCATCATCTGTCTCCCAATAGCTGTTCAATGAATACTCTCCCCAAACCTCATCCCAGCCCTGGTCATTGTAAAACGAGAGATCATCATCTGTCACCCAATAGCGGTTCAATGGATGCTCTCCCCAAACATCATCCCAGCCCTGGTCATTGTAAAATGAGAGATCATCATCTGTCTCCCAATAGCTGTTCAATGGATACTGTCCCCAAACCTCATCCCAGCCCTGGTCATTGCAACACGAGAGATCATCATCTGCCTCCCAATAGCTGTTCAATGGATACTCTCCCCAAACCTCATCCCAGCCCTGGTCATTGTAAAACGAGAGATCATCATCTGCCTCCCAATAGCTGTTCAATGGATACTGTCCCCAAACCTCATCCCAGCCCTGGTCATTGCAACACGAGAGATCATCATCTGTCTCCCAATAGCTGTTCAATGGATACTCTCCCCAAACCTCATCCCAGCCCTGGTCATTGTAAAAAGAGAGATCATCATCTGTCTCCCAAAAGCTGTTCAATGGATACTCTCCCCAAACCTCATCCCAGCCCTGGTCATTGTAAAACGAGAGATCATCATCTGTCTCCGAATAGCTGTTCAATGGATACTCTCCCCAAACCTCATCCCAGCCCTGGTCATTGTAAAACGAGAGATCATCATCTGTCTCCCAATAGCTGTTCAATGGATACTCTCCCCAAACCTCATCCCAGCCCTGGTCATTGTAAAACGAGAGATCATCATCTGTCTCCCAATAGCTGTTCAATGGATACTCTCCCCAAACCTCATCCCAGCCCTGGTCATTGTAAAACGAGAGATCATCATCTGTCTCCCAATAGCTGTTCAATGGATACTGTCCCCAAACCTCATCCCAGCCCTGGTCATTGCAACACGAGAGATCATCATCTGTCTCCCAATAGCTGTTCAATGGATACTCTCCCCAAACCTCATCCCAGCCCTGGTCATTGTAAAACGAGAGATCATCATCTGTCTCCGAATAGCTGTTCAATGGATACTCTCCCCAAACCTCATCCCAGCCCTGGTCATTGTAAAACGAGAGATCATCATCTGTCTCCCAATAGCTGTTCAATGGATACTCTCCCCAAACCTCATCCCAGCCCTGGTCATTGTAAAACGAGAGATCATCATCTGTCTCCCAATAGCTGTTCAATGGATACTGTCCCCAAACCTCATCCCAGCCCTGGTCATTGCAACACGAGAGATCATCATCTGTCTCCCAATAGCTGTTCAATGGATACTCTCCCCAAACCTCATCCCAGCCCTGGTCATTGTAAAACGAGAGATCATCATCTGTCTCCCAATAGCTGTTCAATGGATACTCTCCCCAAACCTCATCCCAGCCCTGGTCATTGTAAAACGAAGATCATCATCTGTCTCCCAATAGCTGTTCAATGGATGCTTTCCCCAAACATCATCCGAGCCCTGGTCATTGTAACACGAGAGATCATCATCTGTCTCCCAATGCTGTTCAATGGATGCTTTCCCCAAACATCATCCGAGCCCTGGTCATTGTAACACGAGAGATCATCATCTGTCTCCCAATAGCTGTTCAATGGATACTCTCCCCAAACCTCATCCCAGCCCTGGTCATTGTAAAACGAGAGATCATCATCTGTCTCCCAATAGCTGTTCAATGGATACTCTCCCCAAACCTCATCCCAGCCCTGGTCATTGTAAAACGAAGATCATCATCTGTCTCCCAATAGCTGTTCAATGGATGCTTTCCCCAAACATCATCCGAGCCCTGGTCATTGTAACACGAGAGATCATCATCTGTCTCCCAATGCTGTTCAATGGATGCTTTCCCCAAACATCATCCGAGCCCTGGTCATTGTAACACGAGAGATCATCATCTGTCACCCAATAGCGGTTCAATGGATGCTTTCCCCAAACATCATCCGAGCCCTGGTCATTGTAACACGAGAGATCATCATCTGTCTCCCAATAGCTGTTCAATGGATACTCTCCCCAAACCTCATCCCAGCCCTGGTCATTGTAAAACGAAGATCATCATCTGTCTCCCAATAGCTGTTCAATGGATGCTTTCCCCAAACATCATCCGAGCCCTGGTCATTGTAAAACGAAGATCATCATCTGTCTCCCAATAGCTGTTCAATGGATGCTTTCCCCAAACATCATCCGAGCCCTGGTCATTGTAAAACGAAGATCATCATCTGTCTCCCAATAGCTGTTCAATGGATGCTTTCCCCAAACATCATCCGAGCCCTGGTCATTGTAAAACGAAGATCATCATCTGTCTCCCAATAGCTGTTCAATGGATACTCTCCCCAAACCTCATCCCAGCCCTGGTCATTGTAAAACGAAGATCATCATCTGTCTCCCAATAGCTGTTCAATGGATGCTTTCCCCAAACATCATCCGAGCCCTGGACATTGTAACACGAGAGATCATCATCTGTCTCCCAATAGCTGTTCAATGGATGCTCTCCCCAAACCTCATCCCAGCCCTGGTCATTGTAAAACGAAGATCATCATCTGTCTCCCAATAGCTGTTCAATGGATGCTTTCCCCAAACATCATCCGAGCCCTGGTCATTGTAAAACGAAGATCATCATCTGTCTCCCAATAGCTGTTCAATGGATACTCTCCCCAAACCTCATCCCAGCCCTGGTCATTGTAAAACGAAGATCATCATCTGTCTCCCAATAGCTGTTCAATGGATGCTTTCCCCAAACATCATCCGAGCCCTGGTCATTGTAAAACGAAGATCATCATCTGTCTCCCAATAGCTGTTCAATGGATACTCTCCCCAAACCTCATCCCAGCCCTGGTCATTGTAAAACGAAGATCATCATCTGTCTCCCAATAGCTGTTCAATGGATGCTTTCCCCAAACATCATCCGAGCCCTGGTCATTGTAAAACGAAGATCATCATCTGTCTCCCAATAGCTGTTCAATGGATGCTTTCCCCAAACATCATCCGAGCCCTGGTCATTGTAAAACGAAGATCATCATCTGTCTCCCAATAGCTGTTCAATGGATACTCTCCCCAAACCTCATCCCAGCCCTGGTCATTGTAAAACGAAGATCATCATCTGTCTCCCAATAGCTGTTCAATGGATGCTTTCCCCAAACATCATCCGAGCCCTGGTCATTGTAAAACGAAGATCATCATCTGTCTCCCAATAGCTGTTCTATGGATACTCTCCCCAAACCTCATCCCAGCCCTGGTCATTGTAAAACGAAGATCATCATCTGTCTCCCAATAGCTGTTCAATGGATGCTTTTCCCAAACATCATCCGAGCCCTGGACATTGTAACACGAGAGATCATCATCTGTCTCCCAATAGCTGTTCAATGTATACTTTCCCCAAACCTCTTCCCAGCCCTGGTCATTGTAACATGGCCATTTAGCCCATTGTGTGCAAAAAAAGTGCAGTTCAGAGGTAAAACAACCCACCACCATCGGCTGAGTCAACACCGCCCAATATACGAGCTTCCGCAGACTTTTTTCGATATAAATACATGACTTTTGAATTCGTGAACTAATTAAGAGAAACTTAAGAAAGAAGGCGAAACTCACCGATTCCGACTTTATGGATCTTTTGGGGATTGATCCCTCCAAGAACGAGGATCTTGGGCAATTCCTTACTGCGCACGAACTCGCTGGGGGCCGTACTCGGGAGGGAAAATGCTGAAGAGGGAAGCGAACAGGAAGAAATCTGTTCTCTGCGGGGATGCTGCTCAAATGAAAAAAGATTCCGCTTTTTTTATTCTCAATAACATCAGAGTAAAACTTTCACGCAACATAATTAAATAATAATTTTTATAACATGCTTTAAATAATTATTTGTACTCTAATAGCATTGGTTATCATTTGCACTCTCAAACAAGAGGGGAAGATGTCACGGACTCCTTTCCCCTACTTCTAGAGACTTAGGTTGGGTCGTTTTACCTCTGAGTTGCGCTTTTTTGCACACCATGAGCTAAATGGCCAGGTCACATGGACCCCGAAGGCTCAGAGAAGGTTGGAGGAGGGGACCCACTGGAACAGCTGTTGGGAGATAGATGGTAGCCTCCCGTCAATGCCATTCAGCGTGTTCTTTAACGTGCACAGGGTATGTCTCTCCCGCACACGGGGCCACGGCTTAACGTCCCATCCGACGGACGGCGGCCTTTCCAAGCCCATCGGTGTCCCCTACTGACCGTGGGCAGGGCGGGGAAATTTTGCGGAGATAAATCTCAACGCTGACCCAGCTGGGACTCGAACCTGAGAACTACAGATTACGAGCCTGGCGCGCTACCGACTGAGCCACCCCCGCCCCTCCATGTGTGGGAGAGCCATACCCTGTGCACGTTAAAGAACATCCTGTATGGCCTTGACGGGAGGCAACCATCTGTCTCCCAACAGCTGTCCAGTGGGTCCTCTCCTCCCAATCTTCTTTGAGATTTCAGTGTCCTTTTGAACCCGAAGGCTATTCTCTTAGCCCATTGTGTCCAAAAACGTGTGGGGGTGGGGGTGGCTCAGTCGGTAGCGCGCAAGGCTCGTAATCTGTAGTTCCCAGCTGCGGTCCCAGCTGGGTCGGTGTTGAGATTTATCTCCACAAAATTCCTTGCCCTGTCCACAGTCAGTAAGGGACACTGATAGGCTTGGAAAGGCTGCCGTCCGTCGGATGGGACGTTAAGCCGTGGCCCCGTGTGTAGGAGAGCCATACCCTGTGCACGTTAAAGAACACGCTGGATGGCCTTGACGGGAGGCTACCATCTGTCTTCCAACAGCTGTTCCAGTGGGTCCCCTCACCCAGAAACCACCTTCAGGGTCCTTATGACCTGGCCGTTTAACACATGGTGTGCAAAAAAGTGCTGCTCAGCGGTAAAACAACTCAACACAACTCAAAATGTGCTGCTCAGAAGTAAAACAACCCAACCCAACTCTGTCACCTCATATCGAGATATCAAGATTAACATTTTTAAGATCCATTCTAAATAATTGATCGTTGAATTTCTTAACTTAAAAAGTCTAGAATGATTCAGAATAAAATCAACTTTCAACCAACCTGTTTCTGCTGTTGCAAATTCACATCTGAAACGATGTTGCAGTTTATAGAAGACATCGAGTAATTCGGAGCTTTCCCTTTTTGAGGAGCTGGATCATTCTGCATAACGGACTGATCCATCCAAGCAGAACCAACTACCTTTTCTAAAGATCTTTCATAATGGTCAGCATCCTTCCCAACGACTTGGGTGACAACAATGGATTGTGGTCCACGCTGATCGGAATGGCCGCTATGACCATATGGATTTCCGCCTCTGGATCTTTCATCACTGGTCACTGTCTCTTCTGGAATATTTCCAAGTGGAGTGAACCTCTCTCGGCAATCCCTAAGAGGTGTTTTTGCCTCAGAACAGTAATTCTCCCGTTTGGATGCTTCGATACGGGGAGGAATAATTATATCCGGAGCCCGTGTCATACCGTAAGAACCTGGAAGACAAATTCGAATCATTGTTGGATTAAGTCTGTCAAACCAGCAGAGGCTCTACGATTCTCATTATTCAAATAAATGACAACTAAAAATTCTAAGATTTATTCTACAAACCCCTAACATGTTTCAACATCGTGAGGAATCCATGCATAATGTTACAACCATGGGAGGATATAGAAAATAATCCAGGTTGAATAAGTACATTTAGGTTGTGTTGTTTTACCTCTGAGCGGCACTTTTTTGCACACCATGGGCGAAATGGCCAGGTCACATGGACCCCGAAGGCTCAGAGAAGGTTGGGGGAGGGGATCCACTGGAACAGCGGTTGGGAGACAGATGGTAGCCTCCCGTCAAGGCCATCCAGCGTGTTCTTTAACGTGCACAGGGTATGGCTCTCCCGCACACGGGGCCACGGCTTAACGTCCCATCCGACGGACGGCGGCCTTTCCAAGCCCGTCGGTGTCCCCTACTGACTGTGGGCTGGGCGGGGAATTTTCCGGAGATAAATCTCAACGCTGACCCAGCTGGGACTTGAACCTGGGAACTACAGATTACGAGCCTGGCGCGGTACCGACTGAGCCACCCCGCACATTCTGAGGCCCTAAGCTATATATAAAATGAGGCCTTAAAATTTCCAAAGTCGAAGTAAGTTCTATATATATTATTCTGATTGAAAGGAACATTAAAGAACAAATATGAAATTGATTTGGTGAAAACACTATACTAGTACTTGTTTACAATAATGACAGTTTAAACCTGAGATGAACAGTGTTTGTACAATTGATTGATTTGAATATAAAATTTCGTGAGAGTAAACTTTGATTCCTGACACCACGCATGGACAGCCTTGGAAAAAAGAAGGGTAATTGATTATGCATAAATATATAATTGACTTAGTAGTATTAAAATTTAGTTAAAGCCATTTTTTAAACTAATTAAAATAATTTATTCATTACATTTTATTAAAATATTTCAGAATGTTATAAAATTCATTATCAAATTTTTAAAAATAAATAGCTGCCAGTTGAATATTTGGAACAGATTTAGTTAAAAGGGATATTTTTTCAAAAATGGGATTTAAGTTATCACAGTGTCCAGGTTTATGATATCGAAGTGGCCTTGTTACCTCGATACAATTGTTACTGATGGCCTTGTTACTGATACATGATAATAATTCAGATTACATTAAATTGTTAATTGGGAACATATATAGTTATGGCCTACCAACTAAATGAGAAAAACAACGCAAGTGAATCTGTTTAAAAAAAAGACACCTATGCATCTAAAAAGTTTACCCTCTTAAATAAGAAACTTCATGTCATTTTCGTTAAATTTTTCAAGTTTGTGTTTCCCCTATAAAAGTGTAATTTACAGTTGGGTTTATTTTTAGCATTATTTTTTGGAAAAGCTGAAGGTCATATACATATCTTTTGAATATTCCTTATCAGTAGTAAAGAATCACAGGATGTAGACATGGAACTCATGAAATAATAATCCGAAAAAAAATTAATTTTCCCGTTAGTGGGATTCAGACCCACGTTTCCTGGAAATATGCCAGTTATGCTAACGACTACATCATCATCCACTAAGCGTTTGATTTTTGCTGGTGTGGCATAAACTTTCCGGATTTTTTTTTTTTTATTTGATTCGGACAGTGGCGCCATCTATTCAGTTAAATTCCATTTCTACTCTTGGTCAACAGTGATGGAGTACAGACCTGACCAATTCGAGTTTTCTCGAGGCACTCTAATGCAAAAACAATCCGCCAGAGGGCACGCAATCACTTGACAACTAAACATATTGTCTGCATTGCTTTTCATTGAGTGCTTTCTGCGTCCGGATTTAAAACTGCGATCTTTTCAAAACTTAAAATTTTTAATGCCCAATGTTTCAAATTTTCTCTATTCTTAAACATGGTGATACATTGTTGTCCGATGTGTCGCTCCAGAACAGGTGCGTATGATATAAAAACAAAGGGACAAGAATAGAAGACCAAAGTTCACAGGAGCTACGTGTATCACGCATTCAAAGGGTGTGTAAGACTTCAAATACATGGGGACTCCCCCCCCCGCTCCCACGTTGGACAACTGACTGCAAATTGGATTACCTTTACAACCTCATTTTTTGAAGTCAGAGGTCTGAGGAAAAGAAGGCCAGCTTCGCACAAGTGTAAGTGGCGCCGCACTGCGTAATTTTTCCGAAGTTGAATGTGGCAAATTGGTGTGCAGGCAACTGCACACCAATTTTACACCTGAATTAATTAGTGTTTCAAACTGTGCAACACTCATGGCTATTTGCGTACAGTGGTATGACCCAAAAGTTATTCAATGAATATTTTATTCTGTTCAGGAGTTCATTTTACTATACCTGGAGGAGCCTTTGATGTTTTCTTTTTCGTACTTTTGTAGAATTATTAAAATTAATATCTAAATTTATACATTTAATCATTTTTCGAACATGTAAGTCAATGTATGTTGCAGTTTTGTTCCCTTGAGCATATCGATGTATATAGGTGTCTGAACTTTGTTCTAATAGTATAATTTTTTGTGGTTGATACGAGAAGTGCCTGCTGCCATCTGTTGACAGTTTATACAAGTAAGAAACTCGATTTTATTTTTATTGAAAATATCCAGAGTATAAAATATAATTGTATAATACATGTTATCGTGCAGCGGCACATAAATCTCAATTTATTATAATATGCCAAATATTGTAGAGTTTCAAATATTAAAATTTTCTTCTTCAGCACAACTACTACCTATTTTACGGAAAAGGATTTCATTAAGAAAAATAATTTTAATAAATCACAAATAATTTATTCCCCCCACCCCGGAAGCTGAAAGGATTTGGGTTGGGTTGTTCTACCTCTGAGCGGTACTTTTTTGCACACAATTGGCTAAATGGCCAGGTCACATGGACCCCGAAGGCTCAGAGAAGAAGGCTCAGAGAAGGGGACCCACTGGAACAGATGTTGGGAGACAGATGATAGCCTCCCGTCAAGGCCATCCAGCATGTTCTTTAACGTGTGCAGGGTATGGCTCTTCCGCACACGGAGCCACGGCTTAACGTCCCATCCGACGGACGGCGGCCTTTCCAAGCCCATCGGAGTCCCCTACTGACCGTGGGCAGGGCGGTGAATTTTCCGGAGATAAATCTGAACGCTGACCCAGCTGGGACTCGAACCTGGGAACTGCAGATTACGAGCCTGACGCGCTACCGACTGAGCCACCCCCGACCCAATCTCTGTGAATTGGGAAGTAAATTTTCATCTGTATTTGATGATATGTGCCACAAACCATCAGACGGACGGCGGTCTTTCCAAGCCCATCGGTGTTCCTTTCTGACCATGGGCAGGGCGAGGAATTTTGCAGAGATAATCTTTCTACTCATGAGTTGGGTTGTTTTACCTCTGAGCGGCACTTTTTTGCACACAATGGGCTAAATGGCCAGGTCACATGGACCCCGAAGGCTCAGAGAAGGTTGGGGGAGGGGACCCACTGGAACAGCTGTTGGGAGACAGATGGTGGCCTCCCGTCAAGGCAATCCAGCTTGTTCTTTAACGCGCACAGGGTATGGCTCTCCCGCACACGGGGCCACGGCTTAACGTCCCATCCGACGGACGGCGGCCTTTCCAAGCCCATCGGTGTCCCCTACTGACCGTGGGCAAGGCGGGGAATTTTGCGGAGATAAATCTCAACGCTGACCCAGCTGGGACTCGAACCTGGGAAGCTTCATTATGGAATTACAGAAATTGAGCTACTGCTAAATTTCAGATTTTAAATTTCCAAACGCAATGGAGTCTCATATTTTCGAAATGGACAATTTTCAGCCAAAGTGTATGTAAAATTAGTCACTGGTTTTAGCTATAGAAAACCTTGCTCGGCAGCGAAAAAATAACGCAGGGAACTCGCGCCTATCCAAAGGATTCACTGCAAAGCCCTCCTTAATGGACGGATGACAACTAGCCTTAATGTGATTAAATTTAGAAGAGGTTTTGCCACACCTCGAACCCTAACCGTTCTGAGAAGACCGGAAAAAGAGCTAAATAAACTTAATGGTAGCTAAAACAATTGTTAATATTACATATTTCAAAATCGAAATTCACTCTTAGAATATTATTTTTCAGTTCTGTTTAATGCTTTCTGAATTAGTAAGAACCAATATTAATTTCAGATAAGTATGTTTTCAATTGCCAGTGTAAATCAGAATATTTTAACTTCCGGAGCTCTTTTATGGATTTTCGCATTCGGCATCTTAATTTTCTAATTTCGTGAAGTTTTTTCATTTGAAGAACCATTTTTAGAGGTAAGGCTCTACTCCCCATCGTATGCATTTAACAGTTAATATATTTTCAACAATACAGAAAATTTTTGACAGATAAATTTTTTAAATAGCAATTTTCCTGGCTAATCAAAATCAATGTTTGATGATCTATGTGAGGAATTTAAGGAATTTTTTTTTTCTAAATTGCGTTTTAATACCTGGGTTGGAAGCCACGCGCTTCTCTTAGCTGTTACATATAGTTTTGTAATGAATACCTTTCGGTTTGAAACATTAAATATCCGAATACTAGTTTTCAAAATAGAGACTTTGTCACTTAATGAGAAAAATATTTTTAAATAGACGGAATTTTGAACCTTTTCGGGTTCAAGTCTCCGCGGTAAAAAAATCAAAATTAAACTTATAATTATTTTTGGTATAGGTCATGCGACAAAATGTAATTCCTTTCACCTCAATCAAATCATAATGGAGCTGCAATTTGTGTGCAGTCGCCCAAAAAAATATCCGAACACTATGGTTGATTACAGAATTCAGAAAGAATATCTGGCAACGATTTTTTTTTATAAATCAGTGGTCTGGCAAGATTCGTGTCACGTGACACGAAGGTTGCCAGATCACTAATTTCTAAACAAATTGTTGCCAGATATTTTTTCTGAATTCTGTAATCAACCATAGTGTTCGGATATTTTTTTGAGCGACTGTATACTTCTCCAGAAAGAACATTTCTTTTAATTACGGGGTTTTTTTCAGCGACTGTATACTTATCCAGAAAGAACATTTCTTTTAATTTAGGGGGTACTATTAATCTAAAGGGGTGGACGTGGCTCAGTCGGTAATGCTCCAGTCTCTTGATCTGCAGTTTGTAGTTTGAGTCCGAGCTAGGACAGCGTTCAGATTTATCTCTATAAATCAACCCGTACTACCCTCGGGCAGTAGGGGCACCGATGGGCTTGGAAATGCCACCGACCGTCGGATGTGACGTTAAGGCGTGGCCCCGTGTTTGGGAGAGAGCCATACCCTTTGAAGTGAAGAGTTATGAATCTGATACGTTATTTGAGAAAGGAAACAACCGAAAGAAAAGCAGTGATTGTCCAAATTATTATGAACATTTTAATACTCCGTCGGTTTTCAATTCTCTGTGCATAGTTGTCGTCGAAATAGGTTTTGAAGTACAGTAATCTCTCGTTATAACGCAGTTCCCTGAGCTCTAAGTCGCTATAACGCTGTCAATTATTACAACAATCACTCCCGATAACACTGTCTCGACTCACTATGACGTTGCTACAACTATCTTACATATTATTAATAAAATAACAAGAACTCTGAATCTGGCAACAGAAATTAAGCTTATAGGTTCATAAAAACGGATCTGGCATTTCACTTTTTTAGCTTTTTTTTCTAGAACATAATTCATTAGTAGCTACTACGTTTTTTAAGAGACTGCGTTGGTTTCGCCATGTTACCCGTATGCATTAGCAAACAGGATTATGAACAGTGTGCCTAAGGTTTCAGAAAAAGGGGGATACCTAGGATGCGATGGGCAGGCAATGTCAAAGCTTTCTAGAATTGGTGTAGTGTCCAAATGCAGCAGCTGTAGCTCAGAAGAGACACGTCTGGAGGGGAAAATTACACAGTCTGGTTGGACCTCCGTAGCCCATGGCTGCATGAGGATTTTGTATGTGTTTTGTACGGTTTTTAAGTTGCGACAATAGGTCATAAGAGTTCAAGAACTTCAACTCTTAGTATCGGTATGAAGGAAAGGAAAAATCTAAATTTAGAAAGAAAATCAGACGTTTGGGAAAAATGGAATCTGCAGAACGTCAAGTCAATATGTGCAATAATTTAGGACTAGAAGTTGAAGAGAAATTACAAAAATATTAATAAAAAGAACTGAAGAAGTTTCTAAATAATAAAATTACCGGTCTTGTTATACGCAAAATTAATACAAAAATTAGAGTTTCGTTGAATCACGGTAATCATCTCTTCACTCACTGGGATTTATCGTGAATGGATGAACCTTTCTGGACTCATCCCAAAATATAAAATGTTGATATGTAGTAAAACCTTAAATACGATTTCTCTCCTTTAACAAAGAAACCTTTTTTAGCTATAAAAAGGTAGTTGGTGTTAAGTCGGTACTGGGCTTTCTTTAAAATCTGATGTTGATATATTCGATTCCCACTGTGCCTATTTGAGATTAACTTTGCTAACAACAGCTCTGCCCTCGGTTCGAAAGCAGTTGGGTTGTTTTACCTCTGAGCAGAATAGAGTTTAAATTAAAAATATTTTTTCAAAAACAGGTTTTACGTTATCACAGTGTCCAGGTTTATTGTATCGAGGTGGCAAGGCCACCTCGATATAATATATTATTACTGATACATAATAATAATGCTGATTACATTAAATTGTTAGATTACATTACTCTCCCCAAATAAACGACTGAGCCACCCCCGCCCCTGAATAAGTACAATCGAACCAGAAAAATGTAAAAAGGGGGGGGGGTGGATAGAAGAAATGGAATTTTCAATGCAGTATAGCTTGGGTTGTTTTACCTCTGAGCGGCACTTTTTTGCACACCATGGGCTAAATAGGCAGGTCACATGGACCCCGAAGGCTCAGAGAAGGTTGGGGGAGGGGACCCACTGGAACAGCTGTTGGGAGACAGATGGTAGCCTCCCGTCAAGGCCATCCAGCGTGTTCTTTAACGTGCACAGGGTATGTCTCTCCCGCACACGGGGCCACGGCTTAACGTCATATCTGACGGACGACGGTCTTTCCAAGCCCATCGGTGTCCCCTACTGACCGTGGGCAGGGTGGGGAATTTTGCGGAGATAAATCTCAACGCTGACCCAGCTGGGACTCGAACCTGGGAACTACAGATTACGATTGGCGCGCTACCGACTGAGCCACCCCCGCCCCCAATTCAGTATAGCATTTCCCCCTCTGTTTAAGAGGTCTTAAAAATTTTTCTTTAAAAAGTTATGAAATAGAAATAAGTTGAATAATTTTTAACTCTATAACACATACTAGCATTCAACGGAGGACACATAGCACCCTTATCCCTTACCCCCTATATCCGGCGCTGATTACAACAACTTGAGGAATTCTTATAACATGTTTTAACATCTGAAGTTCTATTCTGCACCATTTAGAGCATCCTGAGTAATCCTGTAGCATATTACAATATTTTAATGAACCCATGTAGCATACATCTTGAACTTCTGCAACATGTTACAACATTTTAAGTAACCTCTTTAGCACTTGCAACATTTGAACTCTGTAACATGTTACAGCATCTCGAAGGATTACTGTAACATGCTGCGACATTTTAAAGAACTCCTTAACATGTTACATCTTTAACATGTTGTAACATCTTGAGGAATACCTATAGCATATTGAAATATTTTAAAGAAATACTGTAACAAGTAACAAGATTTTAAACTCTAAAAATATTGTAATATCTTGAGAAATTCTGTAACATGTTGCAACATCCTTAAATCTTAAAACAGAGTGCAATATTTCGGGGAATCCAACATATGCAGCTTATTTCAAAACTGAGGGGACTCTTAATGTGTGTCTTATTTTACCACTGAGGAGCCCTTTTTTGCACACAATGTGCTAAATTGGTGTCACAAGGACCCCGAGTGCTCAGATATAGTGGCCCACTTGACAGTTGCTAGGAAACAAATGGTATCCTCCCATCAAGGCCATCCAGCTTATTCTTTAATGTTCACAGGGTGATTCTCTTGAACACGGATCCACGGCTTAAGGTCCCATCCAAGGACGGCGGCTTTTCCAAGTCCATCGTTGTCCTTACTGAACGAGGGCAGGGTGGGGAATTTTGCAGAAATAAATGTCAACACTGGCCCACGTGGAACTCGAACTTCGGAAGCTACCGGCTGAACCACCATCAACTGCACAGGTGGCGGTTGGCTCAGTCGGTAGCGCGCCAAGCTCGTAATCTACAATTCCCAGATTCGAATCCCAGCTAGGTCAGCGTTGAGATTTATCTCCACAAAACTCCCCGCACTGCCCACGGTCAGTAAGGGACGCCAGTGGCTTGGAAAGGCCGCCGTCCGTCGGATGGGACGTTAAGCCGTGGTTCTGTGTTCGGGAGAGCCATACCCTGTGCACGATAAAGAACACACTGGATGTCCTTGACGAGAGGCTGCCCTCTATCTCCCAACAGCTGTTCCAATGGGTCCCCTTCCCCAACCTTCTCTGAGCCTTCGGGGTCCTTGTGATCTGGCCATTTAGCCCATTGTGCGCAAAAAAAGTACCGCTCAGTAGTAACCCAACCCAATCCAAACTGCTCTGAATGTGACTTGCCATTTACATATCATGGAAGTGTGCAAAAACGTTTTCCAACATAATGTAATTTTCCTAGCATAATTGTTAAAGGAAACTCTTACCGGAACTTTCAGGGAAGTCATCTTTATAGACTCCTCCAGCTGATGGAGATTTAGGCTCACATCCTCTTGGAGCTCCTGCTCCACAAGAAACATTTGGGGATTTTTCATGAGTAGTAAAGGTGACTTTGTTGCCAAGGTTCTGTTGCTGAGGTCTCGGTACAAGGGGACTATGAGGATAGTTTGGGTTTCGCTTGATCAAAGGAGTAGAGCATCCCTCGCTTTGAATTTGAGAATAGTGTTCCGGATATTCCGGGTTGCAGTTGCCTTCTGCCTTGCAACTTGGAGATGTAGGACGACTGATGTAAGTCTAGGAAGAAAAGACAGCAGATTCACATGAATAGTTCAGAAAATTAACACTACGTTGTACTGTATCAGGCAGTACTATATTAGTTGTACTATTAGCGGGGCGGGGGTGCTCAGTCGGTAGCGCGCCAGGCTCGGAATCTGTAGTTCCCAGGTTCGAGTCCCAGCTGGGTCAGCGTTGAGATTTTTCTCCGCAAAATTCCCCTCCCTGCCCACGGTCAGTAGGGGACACCGATGAGCTTGGAAAGACCGCCGTCCATCGGATGGGACGTTAAGCCGTGGCCCCGTGTGCAGGAGAGCCATACCCTGTGCGTTAAAGAACACGCTGGATGGCCTTGACGGGAGGCTACCATCTGTCTCCCAACAGCTCTTCCAGTGGGTCCCCTCCCCCAACCTTCTCTGAGCCTTCGGGGTCCACGTGACCTGGCCATTTAGCCCATGGTGTGCAAAAAAGTGCCGCTCAGAGGTAAAACAACCCAACTCTATTAGCGTGATGACTAAAATGAGGGTAAATAAAAACAAAATATAATTGCCTCTGGAAAATATGGAATTTTCATTTTCAAAAGGAAAAAAATATATCTCTTAAAGGTTGTCAGATACCCTTCACACTTCACCAACCTAAGAATCGATTATTAGTCATGTGGTTGCTTTAATTAAAATTTAAGTTTTTAAATATCTACTGGTAGTCACTAATTAATAAAAACATTAATGAATTTTAAAATATTGGTATATATTTTAATATAGTCGAAATTAATAAATTTCATTTTAGAGCGTTTAAATAAAATAGCATCTATTTAAATAATTGAAGCTCTTAAATCTTTATCTATATTTTATTTCCCTCCTTTTTTCCCTTTTGTTCCAATGCTGTCCTGGCAAATGCCTCCTAGATGAATACACTAGGCCTGGAGAGTGTAATAACAGAAGTATTTCATATAATATTAGTACTTAAAATTATTCTGGTAGCTGTTCATTTTCAAAAACTTAATCTTCTAAAATATTCAATTTTGATGTAATAAAGTAGTAGTAAGTAAATTATCTTATTTTACACTATTTTAAGTTTATTGGATTGCAATTAAATTTCAGACAAATTAAACGTTTAAGCATATTTATGTATACCATAATGTAGAGGTTCTCAACGTGGGGTACGACATGAGAGCTCAAAAGTCGCTAGATCTAGTAACAAAGTAAAAATAACCATTATTATACTATAACTTTATCTAGTGGTGAAAGTAGATTTTATTTCTTAGCAGTACGCTTCAAAGCATAGCTATGTGCGGAAAATCGCACACAGACGATCACTCCAGTGAAGTCGTCTTACAGAAGTTAATAAATTGAAGTGTAAGGCGACGAAAGTACAGTGCTCTTAGATTTTCTCACTTTCCATATGTTTTCCGCAAATAGTGAATGATTTTGGGATTTTTAATGTGAAATAAATATTAATTTATTTAAATACCTGCTGATTCCTTTGTATTCTTGGATTTCAGTCTTATTGAAAAAAATAATAATATGATTTAGATATTTTTAAAATTATTTTAGTAATTAAAAAAATTTTTCAGAAAGGAAAATTGATGTTGCACTCGTATTGTAATTTTGAATACTCAACTTCCATATCTTAAACTCAGAAGCTAAATATAGCATTTTTTTTAAAATAACATTTATCAGAGATTTGGAATAGCCTTTAAAATTTATAAAGCTTAATCAATGATTACATGACATACAGAAATTTCGCCTCTGACTTATCCCCGATAATAGATGCGAAATTGCAGTTTCCGCATCCAAACTGTGGTCGGAAAAGAGCGACTTTCGTCAAAAAAATGTTACGCGATGATTTTCTTGAGCGCTCTTGTGTGCCAAGTAAATTCATCTAGCTTCCCACTCTTGTCTCGGATACTTTAAGTTTTGGCCATACCTACAGTAGAAAAATTAATCATTTCACTTTTAGACGTGATATACGTATTTGTTGGGACGCTTAACTTTACATATGATTTGACCTCAATATAGACCTTGTCTTCACCTTAATGAGAAATGTTTAGCGATTCAGCAACGCTAATACCATAGAGTGAAAATGGCAACTATAAGGTTGGCCGTGCGTGCATAGGGTTTGGATACCATTGCATCCCAAACTCTCCTCATCTCTCATGCTTGCTTCCTTTCCCCCTTAAGAGGTAGACGCTAAATGATTAACTGCAACGCCACTCTTCTAGTGGACCTGGCAGAATGGGGCGGCTCAGTCGGTAGCGCGCCAGGCTCGTAATCTGTAGTTCCCAGGTTCGAGTCCCAGCTGGGTCAGCGTTGAGATTTATCTCCGCAAAATTCCCCGCTCTGCCCACGGTCAGTAGGGGACACCGATGGGCTTGGAAAGGCCGCCGTCCGTCGGATGGGACGTTAAGCCGTGGCCCCGTGTGCGGGAGAGACATACCCTGTGCACGTTAAAGAACACGCTGGATGGCCTTGACGGGAGGCCACCATCTGTCTCCCAACAGCTGTTCCAGTTGGTCCCCTCCCCCAACCTTCTCTGAGCCTTCGGGGTCCATGTGATCTGGCCATTTAGCCCATGGTGTGCAAAAAAGTGCCGCTCAGAGGTAAAACAACCCAACTCTTCTAGTGGACCTGCCAGAATTTTTTCTGTTCTCTCCTAACTTAATTTGGGCGGGGGTGGCTCAGTCGGTAGCGCGCCAGGCTCGTAATCTATAGTTCCCAGGTTCGAGTCCCAGCTAGGTCAGCGTTGAGGTTTATCTCCGCAAAATTCCCGCCCTGCCCACGGTCAGTAGGGGACACCGATGGGCTTGGAAAGGCCGCCGTCCGTCGGATGGGACGTAAGCCGTGGCCCCGTATGCGGAGAGCCATACCCTGTGCGCGTTAAAGAACATGCTGGAAGGCCTTGACGGGAGGCTACCATCTGTCTCCCAACAGCTGTTCCAGTGGGTCCCCTCCCCCAACCTTCTCTGAGCCTTCGGGGTCCATGTGACCTGGCCATTTAGCCCATGGTGTGCAAAAAAGTGCCGCTCAGAGGTAAAACAACCCAACAACAACCCAACCCTAACTTAATCCACTCTGATAAAAGTTTCCAAGAAAAGTAACCTCGTTTTTCTTTAACGCAAAATTGCTGGGCTTTTTCTATCAATTCCACAGCATTATTCGTTAAAGCAGAACCTAAATCATGCTATAGCATTATTTTTATATCAAATTTATTGTTTGATGTAATTAAAAAGTTGATAAAAATTTTATCAATGTTTCTAAGGAATTATTCTTATTATCTTTATCATAAATTGATAATCATAATTTCTTATTATAACGATTCTGATATTTTAGAATCTGAAACGGCTCGACGTATCTAATATGTATAATGAAAAAAAAAATTACCCCCTCAAGCAGCTGCTTGCCACAGAAGTCTGACAGGATCCTGTCAGTAGGTCTGTGAAGATGGCAGGACCTCAGCAGAAAAACAACACAAACATCCATGCCTTACCCAGGGCTCGAACCCAGGTCCCGTAGATCAGTAGCCAAGCGCGCTAACCACTGGGCCACAAGACGGCTTAGTATGTATATAAATGCTATAAATTCTGATACTGAAGGTTTAATTCCAAGGGATGCAAATGACGAAAAAAGTATTAGGGAATTAAATTCTTAGTTGATAATTTTTTTTACACCTCTCAAACAGCTGTTTATCACTGGTCTGATAAGAATTTGTCGATTTAAGACATCAGATGACCTATTATGAAGGCGAGATCTCAGCAGAAAGAAAATAACCATACCTATTGGGTCTCGAATCCAGGTCCCATAAACTTGAAGCGAAGCGTGTTGTGTTACCTCTGAACGGCACTTTTTTGCACACCGTGGGCTAAATGGCCAGGTCACATGGATCCCGAAGGCTCAGAGAAGGTTGTGGGACAGATGTTGGGAGACAGATGGTAGCCTCCCGTCAAGGCCATCCAGCGTGTTCTTTAACGTGCACAGAGTATGGCTTTCCCGCACACGGGGCCACGGCTTAACGTCCCATCCGACGGACGGCGGCCTTTCCAAGCCCATCGGTGTCCCCTACTGACCGTGGGCAAGGCGGGGAATTTTGCGGAGATAAATCTCAACGCTGACCCAGCTGGGACTCGAACCTGGGAACTACAGATTACGAGCCTGGCGCGCTACCGACTCTTACTGTGTGTGTGTATACTCTGAATACATGTTTGTTTAGAACTCGAGATGACGAAACAGACCACCAGTTTTTGAAATGTTTAGGAAGAACAACTTAATATTTAAAATTCATAGCAAATATTTCCTGCCTTAAAATTAAGGGAGATGTGCTAAGTGAAAATTATGTTTAAAAAAATGATGTGCCAACTTTTGTGGTACAATAAAATTAAAAGAACGTGTATATTAGTTTTTCTATTATGGTTACTCCAGTAGCGTAATGTAAGGAGATTAATTGATAAAACTAATTTTTAAAAAATCTGTTTTTCCATGATTTTACATTAAAAAATCCCCCCTCCCCTTCAAACTCATTACATAAATTTGGGGAAAAAAATCAAACTCATTACTTAAATTTAAAACTTGAGTTATGTTAACCACTACACCATCATTGGCTAGCTCTTTCTTCAACTGGTGTTACTTATAAACTTTCTGGATTTTTTATTTGATTCGCAGAGTGGCGCCATCTGTCTAAGAAGTGGGTAACTGTGTTATCACATAGGGATGGAATTTAATATTTGTCACTCACGTTCATGGAGTTATATCAATAATTTAGTAGTATCCTCTAGAGATGGGTATCTCATCATAGGATATATCCTCTAGACATGGAACTCATGAAATAATAAGCTGAAAAAAATTGGTTTTGCTTTGAGTTATGCTAACCACTACACCATCATCGGCTAACTCTTTCTTCAACTGGTATTACTTACAAACTTTCTGGATTTTTTATTTGATTCGCAGATTGGCGCCATCTGTCCGAGAAATGGGTAACTGTTTTATCACATAGGGATGGAATATAATATTTGTCACACACGTTCATGGCGTTATATCAATAATTTAGTAGTAAAGAATAATAGGATATATCCTCTAGACATGGAACTCATGAAATAATAAGCTGAGAAAAATAATAATGAAATAATAAGCTATGAAATCAGCTGGGTCCACCAGCTGAAGGGGGCAGGGATGGCTCAGTCGGTAGCGCGCCAGGCTCGTAATTCGCAGTTCCTTGGTTCGAGTCCCAGCTGTGTCAGCGATGAGATTTATCTCCGCAAAATTCCCCACCCTGCCCACAGTCAGTAGGGGACACCGATGGGCTTAGAAAAGCCGACATCCGTCGGATGAGGCATTAAGCCGTGGCCATGTGTGCGGGAGAGCCATACCCTGTGCACGTTAAAGAACACGCTAGGTAGCCTTGACTGGAGGTCTGTCTCCCAACAGCTACTCCAGTGGGTCCCCTCCTCCAACCTTCTATGAGCCTTTGGGGTCCATGTGACCTGGCCATTTACCCCATGGTGTGCAAAAAAGTGCCAGTCAGAGGTAAAACAACCCAATCCACCAGCTGAAGGAAAATTTAGCCGACGATGGTGTAGTAGTTAGCATAACTGGCGTGTTTTCAGATGTGGGTTAAATCCCACTCACGGCAAAATCAATTTTTTTCACCTTATTGTTTCATAATTATTTAAATTTTCCAATTTTCCAAAAATAAAAATTACTATTTTTAAAGGGTTCGCTAGAGACAATATATTATCCTTCCAAATATTTCTTGTTGCAACATTTGAAAGAGAATTTTTAAGACGAATGTTAAACAATCCCCAAATGCAAGATATGAATTGAACAGCACAACATTATCTTACCCATAATTCCACAGGATCTCCTTGCAAGAGTAAGATTCGTGTGAGACCCGCGAATTTTTTGAATTGATGTTCTAGGCCGAACAGTTTGGCTGTGATGTAACTAGACATAGAAATAAAATAGGGAAATTATTTCGGTAATATTTGTTGAGTTTTAAACTAATTATTATAACTCTTTTGTTCAAAATATTTAATGGCAGTAAATATGATACTTAAAAATTTATTTAACCTTTTCACGACTAAGGGAAACATTTTTCCCATTTTAAAATTGGTGATTGTCGTATTTAATTATAACCTTATCTGCATTTTTTATACAGAATGTCAAAATAGAACGTATGCCGAACGCAATTACGTAAACGGGAACGTTTAGTCCATGTCCATCTTTGCAATAATGTTGCATCTGTGCAATGTCCATCTTTGCTTCACAACCAAAAGAAATTGCTTCGCAGAATATCATAATTAGCACATCATTTTGTATAGTAATTTTATTTCATAATTTTGTATTATTTTAGTTAACATTTTGTTCTAATAAACCAATAAATAAAAGACATTGCATAATAAGCCTAACTATCATTTGTGTTACCTTTATAGTCCATTGGGAAAAATATTTCCCATAAAATTCCAAAAAAACTGCACATTGTTATGTATTTTTCTTATGATTTTTATTTATTTTACGTCTAAACAAACTAAAATAAACAGTTACGTACTAATATTTACTCTTAGAAACCTTATGGTCCTGAAAGGGTTAATAACTAAAATCGTGGTTATAATAAAATCTCTTTTAATAAATATGTTTTTATATTGCATTAAATCTTCTGTAGTTAATAAATGTATATTATTTGGCATAATTGTATATTATTAATTAAATATCTGCAAATATTTTATATATATATATACGATTGTCAATGACTGACAGAGGATCACGTTTACTCTAACTATAATGCAGAAATGGAAAATTTGACTCTAGGGGTAATCCGGGTCGGATCTCGGGAAAAATCCGAAACTTGACATCCGACGTGTCAGTCGAGGTCATATAGAGGTCACGTAGAAGTCAAACCGTGATCTTCGAGTGTCAGAAACGTGAAAATTGGTTTCTAGGGGTGTTTCGGGTTGTAGATCTCGAAAACGTTACGAAATTTTGGGTTCGGTGGGTCCTTTGAGGTCAAAGTTCAAATTTAAATGTATTGGGGCTAAAGAGCTATAATTTGGTTCCTTGGGGTTTTCGAATGTGATGGGTCCTTTGAGGTCAAAGGTCAAATATCGATCTAAGTGTGTTAGAGGGCTAAAAATTGATTTCTAGGGGTGTTTTGAGCTCTAGATCTCAGAAATTATGCCCAAATTTTAGATGTAATGAGTCCTTCGAGGTCAAAGGTCAAATTCGATGTACCAGTGTTGGAGAGCTACAAATTGGTGAAAAGGGCTATTTCGGGCAGTACAACTGAGAAATAAGAAGCATTTTCAGATCTGGTTACAATTCCAGATCAAATAGGGGTCGTAGTTATCATCTAGAAATCAAGAGATGCTGAAGGCACCGACAGGCGGGAGGGTGGACACGTGTAATGTCATTGGGGGCAGAAATTATCAGTTTCCTCATGGTTCCCTGGTTACTTGAGCGATCGGTTCCAAATTTGGTGGGGTGGTCCCACTTATTTCTAGCCCTGTTGGGGTTACAGATCATGTTCCCTGCTGCCGTGGGTCGGGAGTTATTACTAGAAAAGTGTCGAAATTTGTGGGGGCGCTGCCGTCGCCTACTTGAATGGAGTAGTACGTTGTGAGTAGTATGTGTGGAAAGCTATGAATGAAATTATCAATCGACATACGTTTGGCGCCAAAATTTTGGCGGGATTTAAATGAGACTCTAGTAGTGCGTTAAAGGTGGAAAGCTATGAATGAACTTACCGATGGGAAGAGTTATCAATGAAAATACTTTGAACTTACCGATTGGAAGAGTTATCAATGAAAATACTTTGAACTTACCGATGGGAAGAGTTATCAATGAAAATACTTTGAACTTACCGATGGGAAGAGTTATCAATGAAAATACTTTGAACTTACCGATGGGAAGAGTTATCAATGAAAATACTTTGAACTTACCGATTGGAAGAGTTATCAATGAAAATACTTTGAACTTACCGATGGGAAGAGTTATCAATGAAAATACTTTGAACTTACCGATGGGAAGAGTTATCAATGAAAATACTTTTCGCGCTAAACTTTTAACGTTGGTGTAACTAGAATACGTATATAATAAACACGTGATTATCCGTATTAATTGCCGATATAGGTAGTTCGTGTAATCGAAAATCTAAATAATTGATTTTAAATAATTTTTAATAGAACAGGTACTGTTATGTATTATGTATATAGCATTTTTATTACCTATTAAAGAAAGTATTATAACAAAAAAATTTAGCTGATTAACTATGGGTATTTATATAAAGCAAGTGAAAAAAATGAATACAAAAGTTACATAAAGTGGATCACATATAATAAACTAGCTATAAATATTTCTAAAACAAAGTGTATGGCCTTTAAGAACAAGAATAAAAAACTGAATTATAATGAAATAAATATTTTGATGAATGATCAAAATATTGTAATATGTGAATATATAAAATTTCTTGGACTCTGGGTAGATGCTAATTTAACTTGGAATTATCATATTAACCAGCTAAGAGCTACTATTTCAAAAAATATTGGATCGATTCGGAGGATTAAAAATTATGTAAATCAGCAAACTTTGATAAATTTATATTATGCATTAGTGTACCCACATTTAATATATGGAACTAGTGTTTGGGGAGATACTAGTTCAGCCAATTTGAATAGTTATTTTGTCTGCAAAAGAGAATTATGAGATATATTCTAAGATTAAATTACAGAAATCCGGTACAACACTTGATGGCAGAAAATGGAATACTAAATATATATAATATTTACAAGTATGTCATGGGGAATTTTGTATACAGAGTGAAGAATAAAATGACAGAGTACTCTGAACTTTACTGCTGCTTAGAAAGAACGAAGACTTTCAGTTATGATACTCGACTTAAGAACAAGGTCATGTTGCCTCTTTATAAGAATTCTATAGGCCAGAGATCAATACGGTACAGTCGCTCAAAAAAGTATCCGAACACTACAGTGGATTACAGAATTCAGAAAAAATATCTGGAGCGTGTACAGCAATTGTACACGCTCCAGTTACCGTTCACAGCAAACTGGAGCGTGTGCAGTAACTGCACACCCTCCAGTTTGCTGTGAACGGTAACTGCACACGCTCAATATTTCTGTCACGTGACACGAAGGTTGCCAGATCACTAATTTCTAAAAAAAATGTTGCCAGATATTTTTTTCTGAATTCTGTAATCCACTATAGTGTTCGGATACTTTTTTGAACGACCGTACATTGGCATTAAGATTTGGAATGACGAGATACCAGAGGATACTGCTGCAATGGAACAATATAGAACTTTTAAGTATAAATATAAACTATACTTATTATCAAGTCAATGATAGAGTCAGACCACAAAAATTCATGTGCTCAAATAAATGTATAAATTAAGGCCACCTGTAATGTTTTAAATTTAACTGTATTTCAGGAAACATTTATTCAAAAGCTAAGGCTTATAATGTTCTCTTTTTTCACCTGTGAACTTGTCTGTGTTTTATGTACCAATAAATGTATGTTTTGGGTGAAATAAACTTATTCAATTTAACATATGGCCATGTAGTCCGGACATTTTGGGATCCTGCTAAACGAGTTTCTACAAAATTCTTTATAGTAATTTGAGTAGAAACTATAGTAGTTTCACAATCTCTGATATACTTGTACCCGATGCCCGTTATGTCTGACTTCACTAATGCGCCATTCGTGGAGGCGGGCAAATTGTGAATTAATTGAATAAACTTAACAACCGTTAGAAGATTTTGGAAGCATATTAAAAATACTATTTTCCAAAGCCATTAACTTCTGCTAACTAACATTAACTAGAAATTGGATTAAATAGATTACTTTTCCTATTTTTTTTCTTTCTTGCTTTTTTGAGGAAATTTATTAAATAGGCTACTTTTCTTTCTTTTTTTTTTCTATCCTGCCGAGGAGTAGTCAACCACACAAGGTCCTGTGCTGACCATATATACCAAACTGAATGGGTTGGGTTGTTTTACCTCTGAGCGGCACTTTTTTGCACAACTTGGGCTAAATGGCCAGGTCACATGGACCCCGAAGGCTCAGAGAAGGTTGGGAGAGGGGACCCACTGGAACAGCTGTTGGGAGACAGATGGTAGCCTCCCGTCAAGGCCATCCAGCGTGTTCTTTAACGTGCACAGGGTATGGCTCTCCGCACACGGGGCCACGGCTTAACGTCCCATCCGACGGACGGCGGCCTTTCCAAGCCCATCGGTGTCCCCTACTGACCGTGGGCAGGGAATCTTGCGGAGATTAATCTAAACCTGACCCAGCTGGGACTCGAACCTGGGAACTACAGATTACGAGCCTGGCGCGCTACCGACTGAGCCACCCCCGCCCCCACCAAACTGAATGGAATAATGGCTCTAAGCTTGATTATGGATCCTGAATTCCAAGCATAGGAATACTTTGATACTCTATTAGATATTCTAGAACAGGCATGTCAAAGATACGGCCCGCGGGCTATTAGCGGCCCCCGGGCATTTAGATGCGGCCCGCGACCTAAATTACTAATACTCGAATTTGATGAATAGTTCTTTTATACATTGAACACATAGGTACAGATTACAAAAAAGAAGCTGAAAAGATGTCAAGTATCTGGATCTTCGAAATAATGAGCTGTTTTTTAACCGTTATGACTTAATGCCATTTTAATTTTGATGTATAATTTAAATTTAAATAAAATATTTTTTTTATATAAAATTAGTGTTTAATTGAATCCCGGCCCGCTGATGTACTTTGAAAGAAAAATTGGCACTTTACAAGATTGAGTTTGACACCCCTGTTCTAGAAGGGGCGGGGGTGGCTCAGTCTGTAGCGCGCCAGGCTCGTAATCTGTAGTTCCCAGGTTTGAGTCCCAGCTGGGTCAGCGTTGAGATTTATCTCCGCAAAATTTCCCCGCCCTGCCCACGGTCAGTAGGGGACACCGATGGGCTTGAAATATGCGAATCTATTTTAAATTATGGAATAATTGTGCATGGAACAACTAACTTAACTAACATAAATAAAATATAAAAACTGCAGTCTATAATAGCTAAAAATATTATTCCGTTTCATTTGCAAAAAATTTATAAAACTTCTACCGATAGATTAAAATTTTTAAAATCTTTTGTCCTACAGCAATTTATATAAATATAGTGTAATAATTAAAAATGTTTTTGACGAAACTTACAAACTAAAAATTCAACATAATAACAATACAAGACTTCAAAACCAGGGTTATTACAAATTGCCAAATTTTCGAAATAATTACGGGAAACATACCTCCGAATATCAAGTACCACTTATATTTATCGCTATTCCAAAAGAATTACTAAATATAGATTCTTTTAGAAGACTTAAAATGGAATTAAAAAATTATTTGGTATTTTCTAGTTAGCTGATTTTTATGTGTTGTGTTTTGTGGATTTATTTGATGTACACCATTTTTGTGGCTGAATGACTTATGTTAATATAATTTATTCATTTTCCTGCAGATAAGCTATTTAGCTTTGAGGGTCAAAGTGCAAATGTATTTGTATTCTTTACTCTTATGAATAAAAATTATATTCTAAAAAAAAAAAAGGCCGCCGTCCATCGGATGGGAAGTTAAGCCGTGGCCCCATGTGCGGGAGAGCCATACCCTGTGCACGTTAAAGAACACTCTGGATGGCCTTGACGGGAGGCTACCATCTGTCTCCCAACAGCTGTTCCAGTGGGTCCCCTCCCCCAACCTTCTCTGAGCCTTCGGGGTCCTTGTGGCCATTTAGCCCATGGTGTGCAAAAAAGTGCCGCTCAGAGATAAAACATCCAATCCCTATTCTAGAATAAAGCGCGCATAACATAGTTAAGCACAGTGCTGGATCTAAGAAGGGCAGGAATAATGCCCCCCACCCCGCATTGAGAATTCTAGTAAGGGTAATAAAAGCAGAAAATTTATGAAACTTTTGCATATTTCAAACATTTTTTAAAAATATTTCAAATATCTCTAAAACGAGGGAGAGGATACTTGACTACAATGAAAATCCAGTATCAAGCCCTTCTTTACATTTTTCAGATAGATTCAATCACTTTCTCCCCCTTTAAGTGTCGAAAATGTGTCAAAATATGTGGGGGCGCTGCCGTCGCCTACCTTGTGAATGTTATTGAAATTTATTCTTCTAGATCCGGGCCTGGTTATGCATGTTTTATATCTGCAGAAAAACTCTTGGAAATTCAGGAATCGGAACACTCCTAAATTTGTACATATATTTTTTTCAACTAGTTCTCTACAGGAAATATCTTTTGCTTTCCATGAAAATAATAATGCTTGGTTAAAGTTTGGCCCAAAAAAAAATTAGCGAACGGTGATGTCCTTATTCATCTTTTAAATTTTGTTTCTATCTCAAAAAATAAACATCTTTTTTTTGTATATTCGTTTTGGGACAGAGTATTAAAGGAAGGTGCATTATTTATTTGTTTATTATTTAATCTTAAACAGTTCAGAATTCGACAAAACTGAAAAAAATTAATTAATTAAAAAAATTAAAAAATTAATTAAAATTAAAAAAATTTTAAAAAATTATCTCCAAAAAAGTGAAAAATATTTTTAACCTATAAATATATGTATATGTATAAAATATACATACATATACATATATTGTATTTAAATAAAAAAATAAATACCTCCTCAAGCAGGTGCTTGCCACATGAAGGTATAATATTTACATATAAATATATGTATATGTAATATATGAACATATCTGTATATGTACAATATATACATATTAATATAATATATACATATAAATATAATATATATGTATAAATATAGATAATTTTAAAATAACATTTTTGTAATGTTTCTTTTACCCACCAGGTGGCTCTGAGCATCATGACTGCGATTTCCGGTATCTCGAGCACCTGAGGCAGAATGGGAGGATGGAAGCAAGAGAGGATCTCTTCCGCTGACATCATGCAGAAGCGGACGCAATTCACCACTCTGACGGCATGGTATCTACGCACTTCGAACCGATAATAGAGCCACTTCAGAGCAGCCATGAACACCAAAACTTCGCTGCGAAGGAAAGGGAGAAGTTTTATAAAATGTTGCTTAAACTCACTTCAGTTATAACACTATCCTTCCACTTTTAATGAATACATCACACTTATGTGAACGGAGAGCCTCATTCAAAGCTTCTAACTTTAAATGTAAGCTTTTTTCATTCTCTGAAAAATACCCCTCGATCAGTTGAAATCTCGCTACAGATTTAAGTAGTGCATGATCAATATATTTAATAACGTAGACGCATCAATTAAAACTATCTCTCTTAAACATTAGCTGGTAGCTATTATGTTAAAAAACTCTTAAAATATTCATAAATATTTTAATAAATAATTTGCCTGTTTTACGCATTTATTTTCTCTAGATAACCCTGGTTAGAGAAGAACCACTTAATAGGTTCTTAAATATACAAATGGTTCAATTTAAATTGTAGTCTTAAAATTCAACTAATGGCTATTTATTTTTAAAATTTCAATTAATTTAAAAATATTCTTAAATATTTTATAAATAATTATATTTAATACCATTTAAAATCATATATTTGTTGTTAAACTTTAAACAAATTACATCATTTAAATCTTTGTGCGTTTTTAATTTCTCTCATTCTTTCAGTCCTTATGTTCAACGGCTGTCCAGGCCCGGTGTATCGGGCGGGGGTGGCTCAGTCGGTAGCGCGCCAGGCTCATAATCTATAGTTTCCAGGTTCGAGTCCCAGCTGGGTCAGCGTTGAGATTTATCTCCGCAAAACTCCCCGCCCTACCCACGGTCAGTAGGGGACACCAATGGTCTTGGAAAGGCCGCCGTCCGTCGGGTGGGACGTTAAGCCGTGGCCCCGTGTGCGGGAGAGCCATAACCTGTGCACGTTAAAGGACACGCTGGATGTCCTTGATGGGAGGCTACCATCTGTCTCCCAACAGCAGTTCCAATGGGTCCCCTCCCCCAACCTTCTCTGAGCCTTCGGAGTCCATGTGACCTGGCCATTTAGCCCATGGTGTGCAAAAAAGTGCCGCTCAGAGGTAAAACAACCCAACCCGTTGTATCAAGGTGATCCTAGTTCAACTCCCAACGAAACTCAATATTTATGCTAATTTTTCACTGAAACATTCAACACATCTGCAGTCACGTTAATTTTTAAACCCTTTCATATAAAAGCTACCACTTGATTTTCATTTCGATATAACTACATATAATCACTAATGACGTTAAACATTTCAGCTCTATACCTCTTTAAATGTAAAACAAAAAATTGTTGAATATTGATATTTAGAGATATTTGAATGAGGTTTAAATAGCTTTTCCTGTGACTGTTTTCCGAAAAAAGATTATTTTCAAGATTTAGTCACTTTATATGTCACTTCGTCGAAGAAATAGTTAGCTTCTTGGCGGTCTAGCAGTTAGGACTTCCGGCATGCTTATGGGAGGAGGGATTCGAATCCCACTCACGGCAACCATTTTTTTTCAGTTGGGTTTATATTCAGTTTCTTAAAGCTCTACTCCGATATGATTGGAAAGACCGCCATTCGTCGTAAGGGACGGTTGGTTGATTGGTTGGTTGTTTTGGGTTTTATGGCGCATGGGCAACTAGGCCATAATGCGCCAAACAAAAGACAATATAAAAGATAAAAGACGTGCAACCCGCAACCAAATTTAAAACAAATGAGTTAATTGTAAAAAGGTAAAACAACAAAGAACAAGTGTAAAAATACAAAGTAAAATAATAGAATACCAGGTGTAAGTGACCTGGAATATATATACAATGTATAAGGTGGTAAAATAAAAATCCAGTAAAATATCCACGTCAACAATATAAGTTAAATCAATCCCAGGTGTAAAAGACCTGGGCTATACAAAATATTAGGTAAAATCAAAATCTATTAAAATAACCACAATATTTTAAAAAGGAAAAAACTAAGGATAAAAAGCTATGATCGGTTAAAAGATGTCCGAGTGTAAGAGGCTCGGACGCAAAATCATGAAAGGTAAAATACAATTTTCGTTCAGTATTAAAAGCTTCGCATTCGACTAAAATGTGTTTAATAGTTAAAATGGTGTCACAAAACTCACACTTAGGTTCGTCGTCCGCCCGAAGAAGAAACGAATGAGTAATATACGAGTGACCTAAGCGGAGCCGAGCAAGTACAACTTCCTCCTTGCGATTCCTGCGGTAACAAGACTGCCATGGTTTGATGATAGGTTTGATCTCAAAGAGCTTGTTTGTAAGCTGTTCCGACCAAGATCTCTGCCACTGTGCCCGTAGCTCGGTGGTAAAACGTTTCCGGAAATCCAGATAGGGAACCGGCAACGGAGAGTCAGACAGGGGCGTGGCTGACCTGGCAGCAGAATCTGCCAGATCATTACCCCTGATTCCGACGTGACCGGGCGGCACCCAACACAAATGGATGGTGGTGGTGGCTGCCAGACGATGTAGCTGCTGGCGGATCTTAGTAAGAACAGGGTGAGGCCGATGCCTCACCGAGATCAAAGCCTGTAGTGAGGTAAGCGAGTCGGTGTAAAGCACACACCGACGATGATGCTTACTCGCCACATGGTCCAAGGCGAGGCTGATAGCGTGCAACTCTGCAGTGAAGATGGAACACTGCAGTGGGATCTGGTCTGCAATGATTACATCACAGCAGACCATAGCCGATCCCACCGATGTGCCGGACTTCGAGCCATCTGTGAAGACAGGCAAGAAGTCCGGGTACTCAGCACGATGGCTGGCAAAGAGTTGCCGGTACACACAGTCGGGTTTAAAGGCCTTCCCCGTCCTGCACAGGGAAAAATCGCACGAAGGGGAAACAGCGAGCCATGGTGGAAGTGGCTCAGCTGTCGACTGTGCAACGCTATCGAGACTGGTGTTGATGTCTCTGAGGTAGCCTCGGACTCGCAAACCAAAAGGACGAATGGCAGTCGGCCGATTATTGTAAAGCATTTCCCACTTCGGACTGAAAACGCAGTCCCAAGTGGGATGGTCAGGCAGGGATCGCAATTTAGACGCATATTGTAGGGACAACTGCTGACGGCGAAGAGAAAAAGAAGGTTCGTCGGTCTCAATGTAAAGACTCTGGACCGGTGAGGTGCGGAAGGCTCCCGTGCAAACACGGAGGGCCTGATGATGGAGGGGGTCCAGCACCTTCACCACCGAATCCCGGGCCGAGTCGTACACCTGGGATCCGTAGTCCAGTTTCTATCGGACAAGTGCACGGTACAGGCGGAGCAAAGAACATCGGTCTGCCCCCCAAGAAAGGGAGGAGAGGACCTTGACGATGTTCAATGCCCGCGTGCACTTGGACCTGAGATGACGTATGTGTGGTAAAAAGGTCAATTTCCGATCGAATATGAGACCGAGAAACTTGGTCTCCGCCACAACTGGAATGATGTTACCCCCGAGCCGCAGCTCGGGATCCAGATGAAGATTACGCTTGTGGCAAAAGTGCACACAAGCGGTCTTCTGTGGGGAGAACCGAAACCCGTTTGCCGTTGCCCAAACCGAAAGATTGTTCAGGGCAATTTGCAGTTGTCTTTCAATGACCCTCATGCTGGACGAAGAACAAAAGATGCTAAAGTCATCAACATAGAGGGCATTGCCTACTGATGGAGGAAGTTGTCTAGTTATAGTATTAATCTTGACAGCGAAAAGCGTAACACTCAGAACGCAGCCTTGTGGCACCCCCTGTTCTTGGGGGTATGGCCGCGACAGAGTGTTACCGACACGGACACGAAAAGAACGTGTCGATAAGAAGTTGGAGATGAAGATCGGCATGTGACCTCTCAAGCCGAAGCAGTGGAGGTCACGAAGAATGCCGAATCTCCAAGCTGTGTCGTACGCTTTTTCGATGTCGAAGAAAATTGACACCAGGTGCTCTCTACGTAAAAAAGAATTTCTGATAGCCGATTCGAGGCGTATCAGGTGGTCAAGAGTTGACCGTTGCCTGCGAAAGCCACACTGGGTGTTGGAAAGAAGGTTGTGGTGTTCTAAATACCAGATGAGTCTGGCATTTACCATTCTTTCCAACACCTTGCACACGCAGCTCGTCAATGCGATGGGACGATAATTAGAAGGAATCTTGGGATCTTTCCCTGGCTTGAGGAAGGCCAAGACGATGGCCTCCCGCCAGGAGTCCGGAAACTGCTCCTCGAGAAAAATGCGATTGAAGAGATGGAGCAGCCGATCCTTACTCGATGGTGAAAGATGTTGGAGCATGGCATAATGGACATTGTCCGGCCCTACAGCAGAGGCACGAGAAGAGTGCAGAGCAAGGCGAAGCTCCTCCGCTGTGAATGGCCTGTTGTAAGGCTCCAGGCCATTCGAGTGGAAAGACAGCGGAGAGCGTTCCGCCCTGCCCTTCTGGGCCAGAAACTCGGGGGAGTAAGAAGAAGAAGAAGAGATGGAGGAGAACGACTCCCCCAGAGTGTCGGCAATTGCTTTGGGATCAGCAATTGCCTGTCCATTGTGCTCCAGGATCGATAACGAGTGGGACGTGTAGTTCCCACTCATCTTCCGGACTTTATCCCACACGACCTTGGAACTAGTCATGCGGGTTATGGATGACGTATACTTGATCCAAGATTCCTTCTGGCTCTGGCGTCGGACGAAACGAGCTTTCGCCCTGGCGCGTTTGAAGTTCTCGAGGTTGGGGGTTGTCGGATATCTCCGAAACACCCCCCAAGCCTTGTTCTGAGCCTTATGAGCTGCGGTCCAATCTGGATTCCACCACGGTTTCGGAAAGCGAGGAAACCGTGTAGAAGTTTGAGGAATTGTTGATGCAGCTGCATCTACGATACAGTCCGTTATCTCCACTACTGCCACATTGATTGGCTCCTGGCTGACGGAGTGGTCATCGAGCTCAGAGAGCAGCTCGAAACCACCCCAGTCAGCCCGATCCAGCCTCCACCGTGAAATGCGTGAAGGGCTGCAAGGCCCCCCACGGGAGATGGTGCACACCACGGGGAGGTGATCGCTTCCGTAAGGGTTGTCCTCGACCTCCCATGTAAAGAGTGGAAGAATCGAGGAGGAGCAGATGGTGAGGTCAATGGCAGTGAAAGTGCGGGTTGGGGAGTGAAAGTAAGTACTGACACCGGTGTTCAACAGGGAGAGAGAAGGATCCAGGAGCCACTGCTCTAGGACCCCACCCCTCCCGTTGGTGTCAGCACTGCCCCAAAGTGGACTGTGTCCGTTGAGGTACCCCATAATGAGGAAGGGGGACGGCAGCTGCGAGACGAGATCATCAAGGTCTTCCTGGAAGACGATGCTCCCAGGTGGAAGATATACAGAGCAGACAGTCAGTGAGAACCCCACGAAGAGACGGATGGCTACCGCCTCCAAGTTGGTGGTGAGGTTGTACGACCTGGAATGGAGAATGGTTGCTCACGAGGATGGCGACACCCCCGCGAGCTGGACCATCTCCATCCCGGTCCCGGCGAACCAGTGAAAAGTGCCGGATCGTGGGATCTGTGACTGGCTGCAAGTATGTCTCCTGCAGGCACACACAGATGGGCTGGTGTGCCTGAAGGAGGGCCTTGATGTCGTCTAGATTCCTCTGGAATCCACGACAATTCCATTGTAGGAGTGTGGCCATCTCAGGACTTAGAAGAGTGGGCGGACGACAAATTTCTATTCAGCTTAACCGCCGCGGAGGACGGTTTACTGAATAGGGGGCGGTCGGTATCCATGTCCTCGGAATCGTCCGAAGGGCATGGATCGGTGACCGCCCTTTGAGGAGGAGTGATGAGTTTCTTTTTAGGCCCCGGTGGGGGCCCCTTCGGTTTGGAAGGTCTTGCTGTCTGAGGACGGGAAGGAGGAGGCCTTCCGGTGGAGGTAGAAGGCTGAGCTGCAGGAATGGAAACTGGGGTTGATGTCGAAGTCGACACCACCCTCGGTCTCGCCTGTGTGAGGAAGTACTTCGCAGCTGGCGAGAAAGACTCAGTAGGTGGTACACTGATGTCAGTCTGCACCGCAACCGAAGTCATTGGAACGATGGGCTTTCCAATGACTGCACTGGCATAGGAAACCTTGCCAGGCGGGGCGGGCGGTGCAGCAAGCTTTCTCGCTTCAGGATACGAGATGTTGTTGATCACTTTGAGGCGTTGTACCTCCTTTTCCTCCTTCCACCTCGGACAGTCGCGGGAGTACGCCGGATGTTCGCCACTGCAGTTCACATAGCATGCCTTTTCTGCTGTGCAGTCAGGATCGAGATGATCCTTACTGCCACAGCGAGCACAGGTGGGCTTGCCCCTGCATGCTGTCCGGGCATGACCGTATATCTGACACAGAAAACAGCGCAGAGGGTTCGGTATATACGGCCTTATCTCACAATGTAAATAACCTGCCTTGATGGAAGAAGGCAGGCGTGGCGTGTTGAATGTAACAATTAACACCCGGGTGGGTGTTAATTTCCCATCACGGCGTGTCGAAACCCGGTGGACCGCTGTTACTCCTTGAGGTGTGAGCTCCGAGAGGATTTCCTCCTCAGTGACTTTGAGGAGGCCCCACTCGGTGATCACACCCCGAGAGGAATTCAAAGTTTTATGGGGAGTGACTTCGACAGCCACCCCACCAATTTCTTTGACTTTCAGGAGCAGTTCAGAGTGTTTAGAACAAGCGGTCTCAACCTGCAAGTCACCAGATCGTAAGTGCTTGACGGATTTCGGCTCTCCCGCAAGACCTTTCAAACCTTTATTTACAAAAAATGGGGACATGTCCCCATTTTTGTAATAAATCACCGTGGTACACCGTTTTGTGTACCTGATCACCCGTGGAGTGGATGATCAGGAACTTTGGGAACGAAGACACAGACACAGAAGACGACGGCAGAGATAACTTAGACAACGAGGAAGATGGGGGCTCATGTCCAGCCCTCTTGTTGGCGACGATCGCATTATTTTCTTCACTCTCTCTCATGGTTTGTTTTGTGTGGTTCAGTGCCCGCTGTCCCCACCCTCCACGGAGCCCAACAAGGGGACGCCCAGTCGGGCGCCAGGGCTACGCAGGCACTATACCCACACAGACAGTGAGCCAAGCCCTCACAAATAAATATAAGGAAAATAAAAAGAGAAATGTGCAGAACAAAACATTCTACACAAATCAAAAAAGCGTAAAATAAGAAAAATTATGAATGGCCAAACTGGCCTCACAAAGAAAGGATAACTACAAAAGGAAAATAATTTGTGAGGAAACTTGTAAACCTGTACCCGGACCGTGGGCAAGGTTACTCACCGCTCTGCACGGTTGACCCTAGCAGGACCTGCCCACCAGCCGATTGCTCCGAGGGGGGCCACCCCAGGAGCTTCCGTTTACCAGAAGCAGAGGCCAAAGCAGTGTATAGCAGAGGCCCCGGAATCCGCTGCCCAGCCCCGCGACAGACAGGCTCCCCAATGGCAAGACGGCCAATGGGGACCATGCCAGTCATGAGCTGAGGAGAGAAGACGGGGACCCCCGAGCAACTACCAGGATCCTCCTTTCCCGGCAAACACGCGGCAAACACGCGGGCGAGCGTTTAGGACCCTGTGAAGGTAACCGAGCCAGCGGAACCTTCACAGGGTGGTCCCCTCCCCACGGACAGGCTCTCGCATCGAGGGGCGTAAGGGACGTAATCCGTGGCCCCGTGTGGGGGAGAGCCATATCTTGTGAACGTTAAAAAGCACTCTGGATGACCTTGACGGGAGGCTCCCATTTGTTGCCTGACAACTATGCAGTGTGTTCTGTTCCCCCAACCTTCTGAGCTCTTGGTGGGGCGGGGGTGGCTTAGTCGGTAGCGCGCCAGGCTCGTAATCTGCAGTTCCCAGGTTCGAGTCCCAGCTGGGTCAGCGTTGAGATTTATCACCGCAAAATTCCCCGCCCTGCCCACGGTCAGTAGGGGACACCGATGGGCTTGGAAAGGCCGCCGTCCGTCGGATGGGACGTTAAGCCGTGGCCCCGTGTGTGGGAGAGCCATACCCTGTGCACGTTAAAGAACACGCTGGATGGCCTTGACGGGAGGCTACCATCTGTCTCCCAACAGCTGTTCCAGTGGGTCCCCTCCCCCAACCTTCTCTGAGCCTTCGGGGTCCAAGTGACCTGGACATTTAGCAAATGGTGTGCAAAAAAGTGCCGCTCAGAGGTAAAACAACCCAACTCTGAGCTCTTGGTGTCCTTGTGACCTAATCCTTTACCCCATTGTGTACAAAAAATTTCCGCTCAGAGGTGAAACAACCCAACATCAACCCCAATTTTCCCTGAGTCTGTGTGGTCTTTGTGACCTGGCAATTTAGTCAATTTCGTGCAAGAATGTGACACTGAGAAGTGAAACAATCAAACATCAACCACAACCATCTATGACCCCATGGAGTGCTTGTGACCTGGTCAACCCCAACTTTACCTGAGTCCATGGGGTCCTTATGACTTGCCATTTAGTAATTTTCGTGCAAAAGAAGTGCCACTCAGAAGTGAAACAACCAAATATCAGCCACAACCATTTGAGTCGCAACTGGGTTAGAGTTGAGATTTATCTCCGCAAATTTCTCCATCCTGCCCACGGTAAGTAGGGGACACCAACGGGCTTAAAAAGGCCGCCGTCCGTCGCATGGGACGTTAAGCCGCGGCACCGTATGCGGGAGAGCCATGCCCTGTGCATTTTAAAGAACACGCTGGGTGGCCTTGATGGGAGGCTCCCATCTGTCTCACAACAGTTGTTCCAGTGTGTCCCCTCCCCCAACCTTCTCTGAGCCTTCGGAGTCCATGTGATCTGGCCATTTAGCCCATGGTGTGCAAAAAAAGTGCCGCTCAGAGGTAAAACAACCCAACAACTCAACCCAACCACAACCATCTCTGAGCCCGTAGGGTCCTTGTGACCTGGCCATTTATTCAGCATTGTGCAAGAAAGTGACACTCAGAGGTGAAACAACCAAATATCGACCCCAGCCATCTCTGAGCCCATGGGTTCCTTATGATCTGGCCATTTAGTCAATTTTATTCAAGAATGTGGCACTGAGAGGTGACCCGGCTTAAAGTCTTACCTTCTGGTGGGGGCGGGGGGGTGGGCTCAGTCGGTAGCGCGCCAGGCTCGTAATCTGTAGTTCCCAGGTTCGAGTCCCAGCTTGGTCAGCGTTGAGATTTATCTCCGCAAAATTCCCCCGCCCTGCCCACGGTCAGTAGGGGACACCGATGGGCTTGAAAAGGCCGCCGTCCGTCGGATGGGACGTTAAGCCGTGGTCCCGTGTGCTTGAGAGCCATACCCTGTGCACGTTAAAGAACACGCTGAATGGCCTTGACGGGAGGCTACCATCTGTCTCCCAACAGCTGTTCCAGTGGGTCCCCTCCCCCAACCTTCTCTGAGCCTTCGGGGTCCATGTGACCTGGCCATTTAGCCCATGGTGTGCAAGAAAGTGTCGCTCAGGTAAAACAAACCAAACCAAACTTACCTTCTGGCTCCTATCTGTTCACCAGACAAGATCTCCACTGCGAAGTCGACTTCCAAGTCTAGGAAATCCGGTGTGAAGATGGCTTCTTCGAATCGGTTCAGTATGAGTCTGTAAGCACGAACCCAATGCTCTTGGTTGCCCATTTTTTTGGAAGCTACGTACATGTAAAAATACACTTTAACTCTGTTGGGATTGTCCCGGAGAATCTGGAAAATAACCGAAAATTTAAAGTATTTTTTTTTGGGATTATTAACATTCGGATTTCTCATAAGCAACAGCTCAAAATCAACGTTAAAATTAATTAAAGGTGTTATAAATGTATTAACAAAACTGCAAATTATTTAGTAAAAATCACATTTAATATTTAGGAACATATTTACCATTGACGTCAGGAACTATTTTATTCTGGTGACCTAATTAGCGTTAATTAGCGTTAACCATATTCCAAGCTTCAACGATGTTATAAATTACATCCAAGACGGTAAACTTCTTATCACAGTTAATCCGAAAATCGGTTAATCCGATACCGGATAATCGAGAGGTACTGTGTCTCATTAAATAACTGAGTAAAAAAAGCAATTATGTGTATAAAATATCAAGAAGCTTCAAAGCATCCTTTTTATGACGGCATAGTGTTATGATGAAAGGGTTGGGTTGGGTTATTTTACCTCTGAGCGGCACTTTTTGCACACCGTGGGCTAAATGGCCAGGTCACCTGGACCCCGAAGGCTCAGAGAAGGTTGGGGGAGGGGACCCACTGGCTCTCCCGCACACGGGGCCACGGCTTAACGTCCCATCCGACGGACGGCGGCCTTTCCAAGCCTATCGGTGTCCCCTACTGACCGTGGGCAGGGCGGGGAATTTTGCGGAGATAAATCTCAACGCCGACCCAGCTGGGACTCGAACCTGGGAACTACAGATTACGAGCCTGGCGCGCTACCGACTGAGCCACCCCTGCCCCTATGATGAAAGGAAAAAGTTAATAAGCAGCAAATAGATACAAATAAAATTTAACAAAAAAAGTTCCAAAATACATTTCTCATCCCCCCCCCCCCACACACACACACACACCGTTTTAGGCGACAGGGGTGGCTCAGTCGGTAGCGCGCCAGGCTCGTAATCTGCAGTTCCCAGGTTCGAGTCCCTGCTGGGCCAGTGTTGATATTTAACTCCGCAAAACTCCCCGTCCTGCCCACGGTCAGTAGGGGACACCGAAGGGTTTGGAAATTCGCCGTCCGTCGCATGGGACGTTATGCCGTGGTTCAGTGTATGGAAGAACAAATAACTGGATGGTCTTGATGGAAGGCTACCATCTGTTTCCCAACAGCTGTCCAGTGGGTTCCCTCCCCACAACCTTCTCTAAACCCTAGGAGGTCCCCTGTGACCTGGCCTTTTAGCCTATTGTGTGCAACCAAGAGCTGTCCAATGGGTTCCCTCCCCACAACCTCCTCTAAGCCCTAGGGGGTCCTTGGGACCTGGCCTTTTAGCCTATTGTGTGCAACCAAGAGCTGTCCAGTGGGTTCCCTCCCTACAACCTTCTCTAAGCCCTAGGGGGTCGTTGTGACCTGGCCATTTGGCCTATTGTGTGCAAAAATGTGCTGCTCGGAGGTGAAACAACCCAACCTTCATTTTAAAGAATTTCGTGAAAAAATTATCATACGTAATGTCTTAAAGGCCAAATTTCCAAAACACTGGATTGGTAGAAGCAGACTGATCTTGTTCCCCCTGAAAAATCCCGATTTACACCACTCGATTTTTTTTCTTGTTTCTTTTTTTTTTGAAGAATATCTTAAAAGCATCTTTTTTTTTTCAAATAATATTCAAAATTTACAGTTAAAAGAAAGAATAATTGTAGCTTCTGCAAGGGTGGGGTAGTTTTACCTCTGAACGGCACTTTTTTTGCACACAATGGACTAAATAGTCGGCTGGAATAATACGGAATAATACTCAGAATAAGCATGGGAAACACAAAGACACGACTTAACGTCCCATGTCGACTGATGTCAAATGGGACATTGAACACTACCGTATATTTCCGCAAATAAGACGAGGTATAAATTTTCGCAAAGTTTTATAGTTTTAGCATATATCTGTCCTATAAGACGACCCCAAACTATTAACGGCCTATGAATTTAGTTTCGATCGGCGATCATCATCTGGATAATAATACTGTATAGCCGAGTGGTTAGCACGCTTGGCTACTGATCTAAGGGACCTGGGTTCGAGCCCCGGAATTAGGCATGGATGTGTGTGTCGTTTTTCTGCTGAGGTCCTGCCATCCTCTCAGATCTCCTACTGCGGCATATAAACTGACAGGCTCCTGTCAGACCTCTGTGGCAAGCAGCTGCTTGAGGGGGTATTTATTTTTTATTATAGCGTATACGGAATTATGTCCTCTTCGCAAACATTCGCACTGATTCGGGCATTCGGGTAATGACCTTGACTCTTCACAAAAGCGTCGTATGGGCTATTCTATTTTGTGGACATACCCTACTCTGTACTAGTAAATAATTACGGTTTGTCCGTTTTTTCCTCAGTAGCGCAATAAACATAACTTTTAATATTTATTTTGTTTTAGTATTGTTTTACTATTAATAATGGTTTCAATTTATATAAATTTCAAGCTATTTTTATTTGTATCTATCCTATAAGACGACCCGGATTTTGGGGGCCTTTTTTTATGATTCAACTATCGTCTTCTCTGCGGAAATATACGGTACATAGCTAAAATTACACAACTGTATTTATTTTATAAATTTAGAATTAAAATAATTACTGGTAGTAAAATAATTAATTATAATATAAATTCAATATTTCGTAACCTGTTTTTATTTTAAGGTCGATTTGTTAGCTTTTCTATTTTATGTTTCTGTTCTATTCACAGTTAATAATTTAATATTTAATGAGTTTATGTAAAACGTTTTTAAGCAATCGAGAAAAACATATTCAGCCAAATAATTCGTTTCTAAGACTTACTTCAATACATTCTTCAATGAGAGATTTCATTTCCAACATGGCGGCTCCCATGTACACTTCGTAAAAGTTTTCGCAGGTGAGCTGCAGTTCTCCAGTGTACATGTAGCGAAGGAGGATCTCGAATATATTCTCGTTGATCCTCGGCACAAACAACTAATAAACAAAAAAAATTCAAATTAGGTTTGTTGATGAATTTAATGATCGAATTATACGAAACTACAAGAATAATATGCCGAATCTGACGCATATGGGGGCGGGGGTGGCTCAGTCGGTAGCGCGCCAGGCTCGTAATCTGTAGTTCCCAGGTTCGAGTCCCAGCTGGGTCAGCGTTGAGATTTATCTCCGCAAAATTCCCCGCCCTGCCCTCGGTCAGTAGGGGACACCGATGGGCTTGGAAAGGCCGCCGTCCGTCGGATGGGAAGTTAAGCCGTGGCCCCGTGTGCGGGAGAGCCATACCCTGTGCACGTTAAAGAACATGCTGGATGGCCTTGACCATCTGTCTCCCATCAGCTGGGAGGCGACCATCTGTCTCCCATCAGCTGTTCCAGTGGGTCCCCTTCCCCAACCTTCTCTGAGCCTTCGGGGTCCATGTGACCTGGCCATTTAGCCTATGGTGTGCAAAAAAGTGCCGCTCAGAGGTAAAACAACCCAACTGACGCATATGGGTTGGATTGTTTTACCTCTGAGAGTCACTTTTTACACACAGTGGGCTAAATGGCCAGGTCACAAGGATCCCGAAGTCTCAGAGAAGGTTGGGGGAGAGGACCCACTGGAGCAACTGTTGAGAGACAGAGGGTAACCTCCCGTTAAGGCAATCCCTCATGTTCTTTAACGTGCACAGTGTATGGGACTCCTGCACACGGGCCACGGTTTAACGTCCTATCCGACGGACGGCGATCTTTGCAAGCCCTTTGGTGTCCCATACTGACCTTAGGCAGAGTGGGGAGTTTTTTGCAAATATAAATCTCAACGCTAGCCCAGCTGGAACTCGAACCTGGAAACTGCAGATTACAAGTCTGGTGCGCTGCCGACTGAGCCATCCCCGCCTCTGACTCGTTTTCGGACAAAATTAACCTTTTCATTTTCCGATTTTCCTACTATTTAACAATAATAATTTGTACTGATGGTTGATTGAAAACGGTAGAGAATAATACATTATTTGTAAGACGCAAATAATATTTTAAATTTATCCCTACAAAAGAAAAAGGTCGGACTTTCTTAATTCCTAAGATAAAGGAGCAAATATTTCACTACATAAAGAATGATAATTTATTTATTATTACTCTATTTAATATTATTAAAAAATTTAAATTAAGTCCTTAATTTATAGAAATAAGGAGCTACCGGTAGAATTTTGAACAATATTAATTCAACCAAAATACATATGTGTAACTATTGTTCAGCTCATCGCTAAAATATACATATATTGTTAGCAATTATACTTCAAGTTTTCATTTTCTACAGTTTCACATTTTCTACAATTAACCCACTCTAACGATGTTAAAGCCTTCCCGTGGCCGAGTGGTTAGCACGCTTGGCTATTGATGTAAGGGACCTGGGTTCGAGCCCCGGGTAAAGCATGGATGTATGTGTCGTTTTTCTGTTGAGGTCCTGCCATCCTCTCAGACCTTCTACTATGGCATATAAACTGACAGGCTCCTGTCAGACCTCTGTGGCAAGCAGCTGCTTGAGGGGTATTTATTTTATTTATTTTTTTATAATAATAATAATAATCTTTATTTTATTCCGCCAGTGAATACAATATACATTTACATAGCATAATTATCTAATAACAATTAATATATACATGAGAAAAATTGAGAAGTGAAATAGCTGAGAAATATCAATTGCATCAGAAAAAGTAAATAACAATCATATTAAATATTGGTGTTTAATAGGAAAGGCGAAACAAAAAAGGAGAGCATAGTAAGCTGACGCTTATTTTTAGTTAATGCTCCCTATTTCCTTCAAAGTTCAATTATGACAACAGTAAAGTATACAATAATTCAAATAGTACAATAATTCAATAGTATAAAAGATCAAATGGTTATGAGACATATTACACTGATACATAGAAGAAGGTTTCATTGCTTTGTAAGAAGAAACGTTCTACATTTGATTTTAAATAATTTTAAAGATTTTGCATTTTTAACATCATCAGGACGATGTTACATTAAAGCCCTGACTTGAGGTACAATTTCTCTCCCAACAGCTGCCCAATGCTCTCTTCCCATCCACCTTCTCTGAGTCTTCGGGGTCCTTGACTTGTCCATTTAACCCATTGTGTGCAAAAAAGGGCCGCTCAGAGGTAAAACAACCCTAATTAATGCCTTACCTTTTTGGTGATTTGGACTCCATCAGGTCGGATCAGTTTCCGCTTCAGGTAAGGACTGAAGCATGAGACAACGGATTGATGGGATTTAAAGATACGATTCCCTGCTTGGAGTTCTACGTCCGTCATCACATTGAGACTCCACAAGTCCCGGTTGTACTGAATCAGCTGTTTCAAGTGCCGGGATGCTGGGTTCACCTGCATCTTTTGCTCTTGTTCTGTGACCTCTTCCTGTGGTGGGCTGTCTGGCGACAAAGTACGTCTGCAGAAGGCTTTTGAAGAAGCAGGAGCCTATTTAAAAAGCGGGGAAAAAAGGATTATAAAAAGTGAATTTATTTTTTATTTAGAAATTTATAAAGATACCTCAAACAGGGTGATTTAAAACTCTTGGGCCAAACTTTAAGGGGTGATAGAACACACCTAAACAAGCACTTTTCGTCATACAATGCATGGGGGGCGGGGGTGGCTCAGTCGGTAGCGCGCCAAACTCGTAATCTGCAGTTCCCAGGTTCGAGTCCCAGCTGGGTCAGCGTTGAGATTTATCTCCGCAAAATTCCCGGCCCTGCCCATGGTCAGTAGGGGACAACGATGGGCTTGGAAAGGCCGCCGTCCGTAGGATGGGACTTTAAGCCATGATCCCATGTGTGAGGGGGCGGGGGTGGCTCAGTCGGTAGCGCGCCAGGCTCGTAATCTGTAGTTCCCAGGTTCGAGTCCCAGCTGGGTCAGCGTTGAGATTTATCTCCGCAAAATTTCCCGCCCTGCCCACGGTCAGTAGGGGACACCGGTGGGCTTGGAAAGGCCGCCGTCCGTCGGATCGGACGTTAAGCCGTGGCCCCGTGTGTGGGAGAGCCATACCCTGTGCACGTTAAAGAACACGCTGGATGGCCTTGACGGGAGGCTACCATCTGTCTCCAAACAGCTGTTCCAGTGGGTCCCCTCCCTCAACCTTCTCTGAGCCTTCGGGGTCTATGTGACCTGGCCATTTAGCCCATGGTGTGCAAAAAAATGCTGCTCAGAGGTAAAACAACCCAATCCAACTCTGTATTATCAGAAATTAATCGTTGAAGAGTATAATATGTGATTTTTCTCCTCAGTTCTGGTTATTAAAATTTATCAGGGAGGGCGATATAGCTCCCCCCCCCCCTTTATATATCAGACTGAAGTGCGTAATATCGATCAATCAACGGCCAGAAAACGGCAATTTCTTATTAGTCGATAAAATTAGATTATAAAACTTAATTCTTTTAACTTAATGTAATAATATTGACCGAATTACATTCCTACCTTAGCACATGGGGACTGATTTTGGTGTTCAAGTCCACCATAAAAAGTGGCGTAAGAACCATCTTTAGGTTCTACCTTCTCACAGACCTCCATCTAGTATCACGGACCTCCCATAGGCTTTTCATACAACTCCTGAAGACAAGCAATATGGAAGGCGAAGGAAATAAGTGACGAGGCAAACATCATGTAGTAACTGAATATGATTATTATTTTGAATTTCATTTCCTCTCATTTCATTGGTCGAAGTATTGACTTACGTCATATCCTGTGACGCGTTTTTCGCAACAGTCTAAGTATGATCTTGTGTTTCCGCTACGTCACTTTCCTGAACATCCAACAGTTGCTTTTTTTTGATATTGCGCAAGACCCAGCTGTTTCCGCTCCAGTAGTTTTGTTCGCATTTGTATGGTTCTATTTCGGGTTTGGGTTGGGTTGTTTTACCTCTGAGCGGCACTTTTTTGCACACCATGGGCTAAATGGCCAGATCACAAGGACCCCGAAGGCTCAGAGAAGGTTTGGGGAGGGGACCCACTGGAACAGCTGTTGGGAGACAGATGGTAGCCTCCCGTCAAGGCCATCCAGCGTGTTCTTTAACGTTCACAGGGTATGTCTCTCCCGCACACGGGACCACGGCTTAACGTCCCATCCGACGGACGGCGACCTTTCCAAGCCCATCGGTGTCCCCTACTGACCGTGGGCAGGGCAAGGAATTTTGCGGAGATAAATCTCAACGCTGACTCAGCTGGGACTCGAACCTGAAACTGCAGATTACGAGCCTGGCGCGCTACCAACTGAGCCCACCCCGTCCCCGTTCTATTTCGGAAATGCCTTACTTGCGAATATTCGAAAAATAATTTAAAAACAACTAGCAGTCACAAATAGGTAGGATGAATAAATAATATATAAACGAGGTTTTTAATTTTTTTTCTGGATAGTTCTTAGTGACAAGATCGATTTAACATTGTTAAGAAATTTTAGATTCATTAAAAATAATTAGCAATGACATTACTAATTAAAATAATTTTATGCCCTATTTGTTTCCCAGCGGAAAGTGCAAAATTAAAAATGATGTTCTGAAACGTTTTTTGGAAATTTAACGTTCATTTAACAAACAATTTTAAAAACCTTAGATCAATGGAAAATTCCTAAAATTCAATAAAACAAACACAGTGGTGTTTGTTTATTGAACAGTAAATTCACAGAAAGTTTTCTTAGAATATTTTTTTACTTCCACTAGAAAATTAATAATTGATATTATTACTAATTATATAAAAATATATCTTAAAAAATTCCTAAAAAAATTCCAGTGGTAGGCTGGAATAATAAGTTTCAAAATATTAAAATATTAAATAACTGAAATTGCTAAGGAAGCGTTATCACGTGAAAACTGGCTCAATATTCCAAGAGGTTTCAATTATTATAAAAGCAAAAATAAGAAAATTTTAAAATGAAATTTTCTGCAATATTTTGAAGTTCATTCTTCTTCACATCTGAATCATAGGAGTTTGATTAGTTAAATCATTTCAAGATTTCGGACTGACTAAAAAAACATAGTGACCATAACCAGGGTTGGGTTGTTTTACCTCTGAGCGGCACTTTTTTGCACACCATGGGCTAAATGGCCAGGTCACATGGACCCCGAAGACTCAGAAAAGGTTGGGGGAGGGTACCCACTGGAACAGCTGTTGGGAGACAGATGGTAGCCTCCCGTCAAGGCCATCCAGCGTGTTCTTTAACGTGCACAGGGTAAGGCTCTCCCGCACACGGGGCCACGGCTTAACGTCCCATCCGACGGACGGCGGCCTTTCCAAGCCCATCGGTGTCCCCTACTGACCGTGGGCAGGGCGGGGAATTTTGCGGAGATAAATCTCAACGCTGACCCAGCTGGGATTCGAACCTGGGAACTACAGATTACGAGCATGGCGCGCTACCGACTGAACCACCCCCGCCCCTTTATGTTGAAGAAGAATTGGTAATGTCTGAAATTTGCTGTCTAAAGTAATTGTAGCGAACTGTGGCGTGTAATGGCTTTGCATTATTATGGAGTGGTTTTACGGGAGTACATATAACATGATAGCTGTCAGTCAATAACGGAGCCACTATAAATTCAGTATTGAAATTATGCAATGCGTATCTAATAAAACAATATAGTTAGAAGAAATGCCCCGGCATTTCTTGGACTTTAATATGTAGTAAACGACACAAAGTACCATGCTTCGATTCATTAGCAGTTGTATTCCGAAAGGCTACATGGACACGTTTCCTGTGCTTCGGCGTGACGTCATTGGAGGCGGACATTTTCGTCCCTTGTAATTCCGCAAAGTATGAATGGAATAATACGTTGTCAATGGAGAATTGAAAGTTATGGAATATTTACGTTATTGATGAAAAGTGGAAAGTTATGAAATATTACGTTATCGATGGAAAGTTGAAAGTTCTGAATGGAATAGTTTATCGATGGAGAGTTGAAAGTTCTGAATGGAATAGTTTATCGATGGAGAGTTGAAAGTTATGAATGGAATAGTTTATCGATGGAGAGTTGAAAGTTATGAATGGAATAGTTTATCGATGGAGAGTGGAAAGTTATGAATGGAATAGTTTATCGATGGAGAGTTGAAAGTTATGAATGGAATAGTTTATCGATGGAGAGTTGAAAGTTCTGAATGGAATAGTTTATCGATGGAGAGTTTAAAGTTATGAATGGAATAGTTTATCGATGGAGAGTTGAAAGTTCTGAATGGAATAGTTTATCGATGGAGAGTTGAAAGTTATGAATGGAATAGTTTATCGATGGAGAGTGGAAAGTTATGAATGGAATAGTTTATCGATGGAGAGTTGAAAGTTATGAATGGAATAGTTTATCGATGGAGAGTTGAAAGTTATGAATGGAATAGTTTATCGATGGAGAGTGGAAAGTTATGAATGGAATAGTTTATCGATGGAGAGTTGAAAGTTATGAATGGAATAGTTTATCGATGGAGAGTTGAAAGTTCTGAATGGAATAGTTTATCGATGGAGAGTTTAAAGTTATGAATGGAATAGTTTATCGATGGAGAGTTGAAAGTTCTGAATGGAATAGTTTATCGATGGAGAGTTGAAAGTTATGAATGGAATAGTTTATCGATGGAGAGTTGAAAGTTATGAATGGAATAGTTTATCGATGGAGAGTTGAAAGTTATGAATGGAATAGTTTATCGATGGAGAGTTGAAAGTTATGAATGGAATAGTTTATCGATGGAGAGTTGAAAGTTATGAATGGAATAGTTTATCGATGGAGAGTTGAAAGTTATGAATGGAATAGGTTATCGATGGAGAGTGGAAAGTTATGAATGGAATAGTTTATCGATGGAGAGTTGAAAGTTATGAATGGAATAGTTTATCGATGGAGAGTTGAAAGTTCTGAATGGAATAGTTTATCGATGGAGAGTTTAAAGTTATGAATGGAATAGTTTATCGATGGAGAGTTGAAAGTTCTGAATGGAATAGTTTATCGATGGAGAGTTTAAAGTTATGAATGGAATAGTTTATCGATGGAGAGTGGAAAGTTATGAATGGAATAGTTTATCGATGGAGAGTGGAAAGTTATGAATGGAATAGTTTATCGATGGAGAGTGGAAAGTTATGAATGGAATAGTTTATCGATGGAGAGTGGAAAGTTATGAATGGAATAGTTTATCGATGGAGAGTGGAAAGTTATGAATGGAATAGTTTATCGATGGAGAGTGGAAAGTTCTGAATGGAATACTTTATCGATGGAGAGTTTAAAGTTATGAATGGAATAGTTTATCGATGGAGAGTGGAAAGTTATGAATGGAATAGTTTATCGATGGAGAGTGGAAAGTTATGAATGGAATAGTTTATCGATGGAGAGTTGAAAGTTATGAATGGAATAGTTTATCGATGGAGAGTTGAAAGTTATGAATGGACTAGTTTATCGATGGAGAGTGGAAAGTTATGAATGGAATAGTTTATCGATGGAGAGTGGAAAGTTCTGAATGGAATAGTTTATCGATGGAGAGTTGAAAGTTCTGAATGGAATAGTTTATCGATGGAGAGTTTAAAGTTATGAATGGAATAGTTTATCGATGGAGAGTTGAAAGTTATGAATGGAATAGTTTATCGATGGAGAGTTGAAAGTTATGAATGGAATAGTTTATCGATGGAGAGTTGAAAGTTATGAATGGAATAGTTTATCGATGGAGAGTGGAAAGTTATGAATGGAATAGTTTATCGATGGAGAGTTGAAAGTTATGAATGGAATAGTTTATCGATGGAGAGTTGAAAGTTATGAATGGAATAGTTTATCGATGGAGAGTTGAAAGTTCTGAATGGAATAGTTTATCGATGGAGAGTTGAAAGTTATGAATGGAATAGTTTATCGATGGAGAGTTGAAAGTTCTGAATGGAATAGTTTATCGATGGAGAGTTGAAAGTTATGAATGGAATAGTTTATCGATGGAGAGTTGAAAGTTATGAATGGAATAGTTTATCGATGGAGAGTTGAAAGTTCTGAATGGAATAGTTTATCGATGGAGAGTTGAAAGTTATGAATGGAATAGTTTATCGATGGAGAGTTGAAAGTTATGAATGGAATAGTTTATCGATGGAGAGTTGAAAGTTATGAATGGAATAGTTTATCGATGGAGAGTTGAAAGTTCTGAATGGAATAGTTTATCGATGGAGAGTTTAAAGTTATGAATGGAATAGTTTATCGATGGAGAGTGGAAAGTTATGAATGGAATAGTTTATCGATGGAGAGTGGAAAGTTATGAATGGAATAGTTTATCGATGGAGAGTTGAAAGTTCTGAATGGAATAGTTTATCGATGGAGAGTTTAAAGTTATGAATGGAATAGTTTATCGATGGAGAGTGGAAAGTTATGAATGGAATAGTTTATCGATGGAGAGTGGAAAGTTATGAATGGAATAGTTTATCGATGGAGAGTTGAAAGTTATGAATGGAATAGTTTATCGATGGAGAGTGGAAAGTTATGAATGGAATAGTTTATCGATGGAGAGTGGAAAGTTATGAATGGAATAGTTTATCGATGGAGAGTGGAAAGTTATGAATGGAATAGTTTATCGATGGAGAGTTGAAAGTTATGAATGGAATAGTTTATCGATGGAGAGTTGAAAGTTATGAATGGAATAGTTTATCGATGGAGAGTGGAAAGTTATGAATGGAATAGTTTATCGATGGAGAGTTGAAAGTTATGAATGGAATAGTTTATCGATGGAGAGTTGAAAGTTCTGAATGGAATAGTTTATCGATGGAGAGTTTAAAGTTATGAATGGAATAGTTTATCGATGGAGAGTTGAAAGTTATGAATGGAATAGTTTATCGATGGAGAGTTGAAAGTTATGAATGGAATATTACGTTATAGACGTACGTACAAATGATAAAATACTAGTGTCCTAGACCTTTTTCTTAAATATAAACTTTTATTCCGGAAATCATTCGGGGCCTTTCGCCCCTCTCGTCCAGAAATTATGCTAAGATCCGTTAACTTTGTGGGAGAGTCCTCTCAATTGAGTCGGGAAAATTTAAATTTCAAAAGCAAAACCATCAAATTGCCAGCAATTTTGGATTGGCGGTCAAAAAAAATCATTCCAAAGTTTTCTAAAGGGAGGAGGTAGTTCAGTAGAAACTGAAAGTTCTTGATCAACATCAGTAAAATCTTAAGAGCTATTTATCTCCTAATATAAAAACATTATGGTACTGTTTGGGCAGTAAATCAAATTCTGTCAATCTTGTATCCTTTAAAATTTCTAAAATGAATTTAAAAGTATATTTTCTTTTGATCAAATTCTGGTGTCCCAGTAGATCTTTGAGTGTAAATTCCTTGATTCCAATTTCTTCCAGTGAGTGAAGCGTTTTCTCTCTATGGGTTGGGTTGTTTTACCTCTGAGCGGCACTTTTTTGCACACCATGGGCTAAATGGCCAGGTCACATGGACCCCGAAGACTCAGAAAAGGTTGGGGGAGGGTACCCACTGGAACAGCTGTTGGGAGACAGATGGTAGCCTCCCGTCAAGGCCATCCAGTGTGTTCTTTAACGTGCACAGGGTATGGCTCTCCCGCACACGGGCCACGGCTTAACGTCCCATCCGACGTACGGCGGCCTTTCCAAGCCCATCGGTGTCCCCTACTGATCGTGGGCAGGGCGGGGAATTTTGCGGAGATAAATCTCAACGCTGACCCAGCTGGAACTCGAATCTGGGAACTACAGATTACGAGCCTGGCGCGCTACCGACTGAGCCACCCCCGCCCCACCTCGTTCCCAGACATCGCAGGATATTTGCCAAGGGTCTTGTAGTTTCTTCCATGAATTCGGCGTATTTTAACCATTTCAATTCTTAATCTAGTACAACTCCGAGAAATTTGTGGAATTTAATTACTTTTATGAATGTATTGTTCATCCTTAATTGTAAGGAAGAAAATTTGCGGAGGGAGTAAAAGGGGAGCAAAAGTTTTTCTGATGACACCTGTAGTTCCCATTTATCGATGTAATTTTCTAACTTCAAAGGAGTTTTTTGAAGCTGTTGGAAGGATTCAAAGTATATGCTGCAAAGGAATATTTGTGGTATGTTAATAATTTCTAAAACAGGTGTCCCAGATTGGTTGTTTTACCTCCAAGCGGCACTTTTTTGCACACCATGGGCTAAATGGCCAGATCACATGGACCCCGAAGGCTCAGAGAAGGTTGGGGGAGGGGACCCACTGGAACAACTGTTGGGAGACAGATAGTAGTCTCCCGTCAAGGCCATCCAGCGTTTTCTTTAACCATGGGTTGTTTTACCTCTGAGCGGCACTTTTTTGCACACCATGGGCTAAATGGCCAGATCACATGGACCCCGAAGGCTCAGAGAAGATTGGGGGAGGGGACCCACTGGAACAGCTGTTGGGAGACAGATGGTAGCCTCCCGTCAAGGCCATGCAGTGTATTCTTTAACATGCACAGGGTACGACTCTCCAACACACGTGTCACATCTCATCCGACGGACGGCGGTCTTTCCAAGCCCATCTGTGTCCCTTACTGACCGTGGGCAGAGCGGGAAATTTTGCGGAGAAAAATCTAAATTCTGACCCATCTGGGACTCGAACCTGGGAACTGCAGATTACGAGCTTGGCGCGCTACCGACGGAGCCATTCCAGCACCAAGTGTCCCAGATGAAGAGATAGAAAATGATGCTATTTTATGTTCCCAACGAAACATTTGTATTGTGAAGTGCTAACGTACTAATTTTCAATATGGAAGGCTACAAAATGCTATTTTATGGCTGAACAAATGAACTTTATTTATGGATATGTTTGAAATTTGTAGCTGGATTTTTTTTTTCAGTATAAAGATTTAAACCATCAAAAAAAGACCAGAACATAAAAAGTTCACAAATGTTTATTTTCCAACCAACATTATCACAGTTTCTTAATTACATTGCAAATACACATAGAATAAATAAGTTGTATTTAATTATCTCATTGTTAATGCAACCTATGAAACAATTATACATAGATAATATTGGATTGTCGTTTAACGAACTAATCCCAAATATTTACAGAAAAATGCAATTCGGTGGAAAAAAAACGTCTTTCAAATATCAACCTTTTCCAAGACTCATTTTCGTCTCCAAGAACTGCAGTTTGCAATTTCGATTTTGTTAATGCTCTGTACTTCTGCTATTTTAAACATTAACATTAAAAACAATTCATAAAAGCTACGTTAAAAGTTTGTCTAAACGCCACATATTGGTGCAGTAAATGCAATTGGAGACTATGTATTTATGCCACACGACAAACTGAACTTGATTAATATACAAGAGTTAACTATTAAGATTTAAAAATCTTTAAAAAATTTAAAAACAAATAATTAGTATTTTAATTACATAATCATATCAATATCACAACAGTTTTTACCAAAAGCACGGAACCTGAGTTTTTGAAACAGTCGGATTTTTATGTACCGTAATAATGTAAGAAATAAATTTTGGTGTATGCAAAAATGCTATTATAAAAATGTCTTAATAGGATTCATAATACTATTAAAGTTAATACTAAAATTATGTGGGTAGTTATCTATTACAAAACATAGGACTCTGATTTACTCTTCATAGGTCAAATGCAAATTGCTATATTATTTTCGAAGCATTTGCCTCTTAGAATCAATGCAACGATGTGAGTAAAGCCATATAGAAATTTTCGTCGTTTTGTATAGGAGAGCCGATGTATTCTGGTTAATTAGTAAAATTATTATTTTCAGATGATATTCAATATTTGAAGAATCGTGAGGGCCAGCCTCCACGAACTAAGGAATTTCGTTTAGGAAATCTTTTGCATTTTTACAACAAACGATATAGAGATTAGTGATTAAAAAAAATACCCCCTCAAGCAGCTGCTTGCCACAGAGGTCTGACAGGAGCCTGTCAGTTTATATGTCACAGTAGGAGATCTGAGAGGATGGCAGGGCCTCAGCAGAAAAACGACACACACATCCATGCCTAATACCGGGGCTCGAACCCAGGTCCCTTAGATCAGTAGCCAAGCGTGCTAACCACTCGGCCACAAGCGTTAATCTCTTTAAAGCAATTTCTACTACCATTCACTTTTTAGTTATGTTAAATATAAGAAAAAACAATTTTTTTTCAATTGACAATTAGTTTTAATTATTGATTATCAGTTTCGGGACGAAAAATTAAGTACTTTAACATACTGAACACACTGCAATTCACAATCATAATCGATATCGACAAGAATATCATTTAACTATTCTAATCATACTATTTAGGAAAGAAAATTAATTCATTGCTAACAAAGTTGCATGAATATTCAGGCAAAAAAAGTCTCTGTACAATAATCATAAAAATAACATGCAAAAATTAGTGTCAACTATCACATTCACATCTGCATTGAGATACAATTATATAAACTATCATAATCATGTCATTTAGGAACATAACTAATTCTTCACATGATTATAGAGGCAGAAAAGGTTTTTAACTATCAATCTAATAATCATAACAAAACAAAAAAAATTTAACTAACGTAATCTCATTCCTCAGGATTAGCTTTAAACTATCATAATCATATGAATATCATGTTAATTCTATCAAAATCATTGATCAAACAAAAATCAATTTTAATTGCAATAATCATATCAGTGTGTCAAAAAATTTTTAACTCTCATAACCATATCAATATCAAAAATCTTCACTGTTTTCGGTAATATCAATAAGGTTTTAAAAACCAAATTAAACTTTCTCCACCACTCTAAAGTTAATTCATAGAAATTATCAGCCAAGAGTATCTGATGCAGATCAAATTAAAGGCAAAATCACGATGCATACATCGCATTTAATACTGTAATCACAGTGACGTTATTAACGCCAGTCTTATAACGTTCATGGTTCACTGGCTTGCTTTATGCTGAGAGCAGTCAATTGAGGTGGTTCGCTGCCATCAGAATTTTCGCTTTTGTTAGAGGACGGAAAAAGGGATGTACTTGTAACAGATGGAGGAACAGATGAACCAGTTGCTGGTGATTTCTTGGAGCGGGAGAACACCATTGATTCAAGGATGGCGAACGGAACTTCCACTGTGACGTAGCATAGATACGCGAGGAAGAATGCCACCACAGTATGAGCCAAGAAAGCATACACCTAGAGAACAGATTTTATTAAATCAAATTTTAAAAATGCTACCACAAATAATTTAGGTTAATTTCTATAATTTTCGAAAAATTTTAATTAGTAATTCATTAATAAATAATAATAGAAAGAAGCAGATATACAATAGCAGCCTTGATACACAAGGCCTGGAGAACCGTAAATACACAAAAAAAATATTAGGCAGTGTAATTTATCTGTAATATAATTAAAATATATTTATGTTTCGAATTTTTAAAAAAATAATTTATTCACTATTATTATTTTAAGCAATTTATGAATATTTTAAAACTTATTACTATGCTTTTAAAATTAATACTAGCAGTTGAATTTTAAAACTAAAGATTTGAAAATTAATTTATCCGTTGCAGGAAGCCCAATGTAGAAGGGTTTCCAACTTTCCCATCACGTTTTATCTGTTACATTGTTCAAGCTGGTAAGATATAGGAGGCTTCGGTTAAGCTAATGGTTTCAAGCGATTTTTTTTGTTCCACAAACCCCTTTAAACCAAAAAAAGTGTTGCGAACCCCCAAGGGGGGTTATATAATTATAATTATAAAATTTTATTATCTATAATTGTGAAACCTCTGAAATTAGAATTACAGAAGGAAAATATATTTGTAACATAATTGGACAATACTGGTTAAAATTTTCCAAATGGGAACCACTTGGTTAAGTCAAAGCCACTTTGATCACCAGACCTGAACAAAAGTAAGCAAAACGGAAGAACTTGTGCATAAAAATTTAATCAATTTAATATATCTAAAATTCGACTAATCTGTTTTTAAACTATAAAAAATAATTTATTCACTGTGATTATATTAAAATATTTTGAAATTGGTTACCAGTTATTTAAAAATTAGAATCTATTAGCTTTAATTTTAATGGAATTTAAATACAACATATTTTTTTTTATTTTATTTTCGCATTGTCCTGGAATGACATAGGAAGATTTTTTCCACTGCAATTATCATGTATAATGTTTAAAAAAAGGGTGTTGGGTTGTTTTACTTCTGATTGGCACCTTTTTGCACACAATGGGTTAAATGACAATATCACAAAGGACCCTGAAGGTTCAGAGAAGGTTGGGGGAGGGGATCCACTGGAACGGTTGTTGGGAGACAGATGATAGCCTCCCGTTAAGGCCATCCAGCGCATTCTTTAACGTGCACAAGGTGTGGCTCTCCGACACACAGAACCACGACTTAATGTTAAGGTCTTTCCAAGCCCATCGGGCAGGGCGGGAAGTTTTGAGGAGATAAATCGCAAAGCTGACCCAGCTGGGACTCGAACCTGGGAATTTAATTGTTCATTCCTATTCATGAAATTGTCAATAAATCACCAAATAAAACTCAATATAGGGGCGGGGGTGGCTCAGTCGATACCGCGCCAGGCTCGTAATCTGTAGTTCCCAGGTTCGAGTCCCAGCTGGGTCAGCGTTGAGATTTATCTCCGCAAGATTCCCTGCCCACGGTCAGTAGGGGACACCGATGGGCTTGGAAAGGCCGCCGTCCGTCGGATGGGACGTTAAGCCGTGGCCCCGTGTGCGGGAGAGTCATACCTGTGCACGTTAAAGAACACGCTGGATGGCCTTGACGGGAGGCTACCATCTATCTCCCAACAGCTGTTCCAGTGGGTCCCCTCCCCCAACCTTCTCTGAGCCTTCGGGGTCCATGTGACCTGGCCATTTAGCCCATGGTGTGCAAAAAAGTGCCGCTCAGAGGTAAAACAACCCAACCCTAAAACTCAATAACTGGGGCACGAAACTGGAGAGAAGTCGGTTCGAATCCCACATGTCGGCAAAACTGATTTTTCTCCACAAAACTATATATTGAAATTGAGAGTTAGGGATTTTTGAGAATCAGGGATTTTTGAATTTGAGAGTTGGGGATTTTTTTCAATTTGCATTCCCTGATATTTTGACATTTTTCCGAAATTATCAAACGCCGAATATGGCTACTTCAAATTGCTCTGTGATTGTTTTGATCAATGAGTTAAATTTAATATTTTGCAATAAACAGCTACCTATTGTTTCGAGAAACAAGTAGCGACTTATTTCGCGAGAGACGAGCAATCTTTTTTTTTTTTCGAAAAGCAAATAGCTATTCCTAATTTTATGAACAGATTTTTAACAAGGACGTTTCAACAACAACGTTTCGAAATTTTGAGAAATATTTAAGGGAAAAGAAACATGAGAAAGCATAATTAGTAATTGCGTGTCTCTTATAAGTATTAATAAGTCTGCACTAAATACATGAGCCCATTTGCGGTTAAGTAAAAACGTTACAGCAAACAATTCTTTATCGCAGTACTGGGTAAAATATGTGCTTAATAAAGCCACTGTACTATACTGTTAATAATATATAAAAACTACCAGTAATTTTTTGTGTAATATAAATTACTTCAAACTACACTTATCGAAAATCACCAACCTTTATAATATGCCATCTTTTTATCACATCCTATTCTTCCCACATAATTTTAAATTTTGAAAAATATAATACTCGAAGAAAACTTTTTTTAAAAAATCTTGAAAGCATAGATATAAATGATTTCACTTTAAACTCTATTTTAAACCATCCTATCTTACATACTCAAATCAAAATATTTGGCTTCTTGCTTGACTTCCTCAAAACAACAAACATATGGAATAATCTATAAAAAAAACATACTTAAAAAAATATATGAAATATGAAAAAAAAATATTTGTATGTATAAAAATATATATATATGAAAAAAATGAAAAAAAAATTAAAAAATTACTGTCTTAAAGAATAAGAGAAAAAAAAACCTTTGGAAAAAAAACAAATATATAACCTATAAGAAAACAAAATATTACATGGGAAAGTCTGAAGAAGGACCTCCCAATCCCTGTGAAGTTTTTGAATTGAATCGCATCCTATTAGCCCAATTTGCTGATGATATAGCCCTCCTTTCCCCCACATTAGGTCCAGTGATTGCTACAGACAGATTGCAGAGATGTCTTGATCAGGTGGAGGAGTGGTACGATAAATGAAAGGTTAAGATAAACACTGAAAAGAGCACTTCCATCCTCTTCAGTGGAAAACTTATTAAAAACCGAAAACGTTTAAATTTTTTAAATAAACCAATTGAATGCAGAAGACCATCAAATACTTGGGTATAACCCTACATCAAAAGCTCAAATGGGACCCTCATATTCATGGTATTATCACTAAAGTCAATACAGTGAGATGTCAACTAGGACCTCTCCTTCGGAGAAATGCTATCTTGATGACTGACCATAAATTATTATTGTACAATATGATCATTCGTCCCATAATAACTTATGCTTCTCCTATATGGGCGAACACCACCTCCACGAATATACGCAAGATTCAGGTCTTGCAAAACAAAATATTGAGATCTGCGTCTATGCCCCTTGGTTTGTTACTAACAGACAACTTCATAAAGACTTGGGCATCGATCACATATAAACTCATATGAAATGCATCTCAACAAGGTTTTTTGAGGCTGTTAAAAATAATCTTAATGAGATTATTTTTTCTTTGCTTAATTATGATCATAATGTTCATAATAAGTACAAGAGGTCTAAAATGATGGCTTTCTCTGAGGAAAGCTACTCGTTTTAGGTCTCTTGTGCATGATATATGCTATTTTTAGCTTGTGTTTTATGTTAGCCTCTAGAGGCCCACCTACGGGTGGTTTAATTGTTACATGTTTGTACTTATGCCATCTGGGCATATTCTCAGATGGAGATGGTAATGGATAATGTTTTACCTGGAACATCGCAAATCCCATACACGATACGAAAATCACCATCATTTATAAGTACCTTTTTAACAATCAATGAATTCAATCGATTTCTTACGATCAATTGCGGTCATCCTAAAACCTACCACTGAGTTTTTTTCTTTTATTTTTTGTTTTAATAATATAAATAATTTCAAACAGTACCAAAGTATCAATTAAAATTTTTGGAATTAAAACATCCTTCACACCAACGGTGAAATACCTACACAAAAATACTTTGTTGAAATTCACATATTGTTCACGTGCTCTCTTCAAAGGCTCAAATCATCAGATGTAAACTTGCATCCCTGATAGGGTGGAGCTCGAAACTGTCTCCAGAAAAGAAATTATTTCTTTATAAGACTCTTCTGCAGCCAATCCTGACATATGCCTCACCAGTGTGGGGTAATACTACCAACACCGATGTCAGGAGGCTTCAGAGCTTACAAAATAAAATCCTCAGATTTCTGGTCAGTGCTCCCTGGTTTGTGAAAAACAAGACCACACTGATTTGAACACTGATCACATATACACCCATATTCGGAAGCTCGCGCAGACCTTTTTCGAGGCAGTGGGAAATCATCCTTATTATGCAATTAAATCTTTGATTGATTATGATCCATTGGTTTTAAACCAATTCAAGCGTTCTAAGATTACAGTGCATGACACCCGCATGTTTAACTTTTAGTTGTGCTTCTTTAGCAAATTTGTTTTGCCCTTGTGGTCCCTTTGTGGTTTAGGTGTTTTACTTTTGTTATTGCCAATCAGGCCCTATTTTAGACTTCAAGATATAAGCCATAGGTTGGGTTGTTTTACCTCTGAGCGGAACTTTTTTGCACACCATGGGCTAAATGGCCAGGTCACATGGACCCCGAAGGCTCAGAGAAGGTTAGGAGAGGGGACCCACTGTTGGGAGACAGATGGTAGCCTCCCGTCAAGGCCATCCAGCGTGTTCTTTAACGTGCACAGGGTATGGCTCTCCACACACGGGGCCACGGCTTAACGTCCCATCCGACGGACGGCGGCCTTTCCAAGCCCATCGGTGTCCCCTACTGACCGAGGGCAGGGAATCTTGCGGAGATAAATCTCAACGCTGACCCAGCTGGGACTCGAACCTGGGAACTACAGATCACGAGCCTGCCGCGCTACCGACTGAGCCACCCCCTCCCCTTATAAGTCATAGGCTTGGATCTCTTAATATTAAAAATATCAGATAATACTATCGAAAATCACAATTCTTACGATCTTTAACAATTAATGAACGCAATCGATTACTTACGAGTTCCGTGTGTCCATAGTAGACCCTTTCCCGCAGAGATGCTGTTCTGTAGAGGATCACCAACGGATGAAGCAGATAAGCCAAGTAACTGAGCTGTCCAAGGGGCACCAGAGCTTTCCAAGAAAGGATTCGGCTCACTATACCTAAAGGAGGGTAAGAAACAAAACATATAACCAGGTACATGAATTAACGACACTGAAATAAATGATATTCTTTTTACGTTATTTCTTTAGCGCAGTATTTTGCAACAAATTATTAGAGGAAAAATCATGTAGACAAGTAATACTTGAACGAGTTGAAAGTTGGGTTGTTTTACCTCTGAGCGGCACTTTTTTTGCACACCATGGGCTAAATGGCCAGGTCACATGGACCCCGAAGGCTCAGAGAAGGTTGGGGGAGGGGACCCACTGGAACAGCTGTTGGGAGACAGGGTAGCCTCCCGTGAAGGCCATCCAGCGTGTTCTTTAACGTGCACAGGATATGGCTCTCTCCCGCACAAGGGGCCACGGCTTAACGTCCCATCCGACGGACGGCGGCCTTTCCAAGCCCATCGGTGTTCCCTACTGACCGTGGGCAGGGCGGGGAATTTTGCGGAGATAAATCTCAACGCTGACCCAGCTGGGACTCGAACCTGGGAACTACAGATTATGAGCCTGGCGCGCTACCGACTGAGCCACCCCCGCCCCCTTTAGCGCAGTATTTTGCAACAAATTATTAGAGGAAAAATCCTGTAGACAAGTAATACTTGAACGAGTTGAAAAATATTGGTTCTCTTGACTGGGATTCGAACCCAGGTCTCCCATTATTTCAAGTGTTCCTTGTCTACAGGACTTTTCTTGTAATAATTTATTATTGAATAGTTTATACGTATAATGCTGTGAGTGACAAATATTACTGCCATCAAAAATGTTGCGGCTTGGCTTCGCAACGCCTCATAATAGATGGCGCCATTGGGTTGGGTTGTTTTACCTCTGAGCGGCACTTTTTTGCACACCATGGGCTAAATGGCCAGGTCACATGGACCCCGAAGGCTCAGAGAAGGTTGGGGGAGGGGGGACCCACTGGAATAGCTGTTGGGAGACAGATGGTAGCCTCCCGTCAAGACCATCCAGCGTGTTCTTTAACGTGCACAGGGTATGGCTCTCCCGCACACGGAGCCACGGCTAAACGTCCCATCCGACGGACGGCGGTATTTTCAAGCCCATCGGTGTCCCCTACTGACCGTGGGCAGGGCGGGGAGTTTTGCGGAACGATAACAGATGTCATGATAATAACAGTCATTAGGAAAGAGATGCATCAAAGCCATCCAGCGTGTTCTTTAACATGAACAGAGTATGACTCTTTTTTGCACACAGACCTGCTTCATTATTTGTGGTGCTGTAAGATATTTGAATGAAGAGCAGTTTTCGATAGTACTCACCTCCAGTTCCCGTAGCACAAGTGAAGGTCAGCCATCCCATTCCAATGGCCCAGCCAACCCTATGTAAAGAAATGTAGACAGCTCTAATTTCTACAGGTTCTGCATAGCCGTAGATGCCATAAACCACAGACAAGTTGCACATAATGGCTAATATCCATCCAAGAACTTGGTATCTCTGAAATATAGAAATTACGGGATCATTTTCCGTAAGTAAATTAATTGCTTAAAAATACGTCATAATTTCGAAAACTAAATATTCATTTTAGAATACAAAGGCTAGTAACGGTTTTTTTTACCTTTGAGCGGCACTTTTTTTTGCACACAATGGTCTAAATGGCCAGATCACAAAGACCCCGAAGGCTCAGAGAAGGTTGGGGGATGGATTGGGTTGTTTTACCTTTGAGCGGCACTCTTTTTTTGCACACAATGGTCTAAATGGCCAGGTCACAAAGACCCCGAAGGCTCAGAGAAGGTTGGGGGAAGGGACCCACTGAAGCAGCTGTTTGGTGACAAATGGTAGCCTCCTGTCGTAGCAATCCAGCGTGTTTTTTAACGTGCACAGGGTATGGCTCTCCCAGCACACGGGGACACGTCTTAACGACGGACGGCAGCCTTTCCAAGCCCAGCGGTGTCCCCTACTGATCGTGGGCAGTGCGGGGAATTTTGCGGGGAGAAATCTACAGTTGCCCCATCTGAGACTCGAACCTGGGAATTGCAGATTGCGAGCCTGGCACGCTACCGACAAAGCCCCCCTGCCAAAAGGTCAGATTGACGAGATAGAAATTAAGAGGTGCCTAAGGCACCGTTTGATTTCTAGTACGTATATATTTTCCATGTATGACTCATATCCTGAAAGCAGTGTTACACTCGCCGAATAACAGCTGAGAAATAATATATCTCCACACAAACATATATATACTTACAGTTCTTATTGTGACGTCATGATACTTGATAACCATGTATCCGACAGCCATACCCACCATATAAGTAGCAATGTGGGCATAAGGTTTGATGTATATGGCACCAGTGTAATCTACGATGATGCTGAAAAGGGGTGAAAATATTGCATTAGATGAATCTTGGTGATCTAAGAAAATGACATAAATGAACAAAAATGAATGCAGATAAGAAAATACACTTTCCTGAATATTTTAGAAGTCTGACTACTGGTCCTCCTCGAACCAACATTCGATTTCTCGACACACAAATTCTCTCTTGTGGACAATGATGTCCAATTTAGCGCCTCAATATGTTAACCTTTTCACGACTAAGGGAAACATTTTTCCCATTTTAAAATTGGTGATTGTCGTATTTAATTATAACCTTATCTGCATTTTTTATACAGAATGTCAAAATAGAACGTATGCCGAACGCAATTACGTAAACGGGAACGTTTAGAAAACAAAAACAGAACTGTCAGGACGCATAATATATGTACTATGTGCAATGTCCATCTTTGCCTCACTACCAAAAGAAATTGCTTCGCAGAATATCATAATTAGCACATCATTTTGTATAGTAATTTTATTTCATAATTTTGTATTATTTTAGTTAACATTTTGTTCTAATAAACCAATAAATAAAAGACATTGCAAATAAGCCTAACTATAATTTGTGTTACCTTTATAGTCCATTGGGAAAAATATTTCCCATAAAATTCCAAAAAAACTACACATTGTTATGTATTTTTCTTCTGATTTTTATTTTACGTCTAAACAAACTAAAATAAACAGTTACATACTAACTCTTAGAAACCTTATGGTCCTGAAAGGTTAAATTAAAAAAAATTACTGCTACTGTGGTAAGAAAGCTCGATTATTTTACTAAATTATGTCCTTGTACAAGCAAAAGCCCACAAATCTAGGTTGGGTTGTTTTACCACTGAGCGGCACTTTTTTGCACACCATGGGCTAAATGGCCAGGTCACATGGACCCCGAAGGCTCAGAGAAGGTTTGGGGAGGGGACCCACTGGAACAGCTGTTGGGAGACAGATGGTAGCCTCCCGTCAAGGCCATCCAGCGTGTTCTTTAACGTGCACAGGGTATAGCTCTCCCGCACACAGAGCCACGGCTTAACGTCCCAAGCGACGGACGGCGGCCTTTCCAAGCCCATCGGTGTCCCCTACTGACCGTGGGCAGGGCGGGGAGTTTTGCGGAGATAAATCTCAACGCTGACCCAGCTGGGACTCGAACCTGGGAACTACAGATTACGAGCCTGGCGCGCTACCGACTGAGCAACCCCCGCCCCACACAAATCTAGGAGTAACTTCTCGAATTTTTTTGTTTCACATTTATTTCAATGGAAAAAAATGTGCGACTACGTTTGAAATATTTTTCCGCGCCTACTAACAAGCATTATACGTATTCTCATGGTCGTGGTGTCTCCTCCACTGCTGCCAATTCTTTGAGCGAAACTTGTGAATAAAAATTAATATCATTTATATCCAAATACATAAAAAGATTCTTACTCCAAATCCTTAATAGTGCCTGGGGCCGGCATGGGAAAGTTGGACCACACCGTGAGCAAAGCCGTTGCTACGCTGCATCCAATCACTATGAGCACTCCAGTCACCACCCCAAGTATTGGCCACCTGGTGGAGAAAATCAATATCATGTTAATTTTCAAATTGGAGTTTTTGGAATTGAATGCACGAGAACAGGATTTCTCAACTTTTTTGTCTACAAACACTCAATTTTCATATTTATATTTTTAGCTTATTGAATGTAATGAAATGCAGTATTAGTCAATAGAGAAATATTTTTTCAGTCTAAAAATTTAATAGCTACCAGTAAATATTTAAATTCGGAATATTGAAAAATTCTGATATTTATTATAATTGCCCTATGTGGGAATTTGAATTCATGGCGAATTCGGAATCTCACAAAATAATCTAGTCAGTACCTGATCCAAAGAAGGTCTAAGGAGAAGGCTAGCTTCGCACAAGCGTAAGTGGCGCCATTCTGCGGAATTTTACCGAAGCTGAACGTGGCAAATTGATGTGCATGCACAGAAACAACTGTAAGGGGCGATCTGCGCATGCGCAGTGCAATCATTTTTAGTCCACTGCAGCTGTGATTTGTCTTACTCTTGGTATATTTATTGCGATTTAATCAGTGTTTCAACCTGTCTAACACCCATGACTGTTTGGCATAGTGATAGCTGACCCTAAAGTTATTCAGTGAGTATTTTATCCCGTTCAGGAGTATATATTACGATACCTGGAAAAGCCGTTGTATGTTTATTTTGAGTAATTTTGCAGAATTTTTAAAATTAATATGTAAATTAATACATTTAATCATCTTGCGAACATGTAAGTCAATGTATGTTGCAGTTTGGTGTTCCCTGGAGCATATCGACATATATAGGTGTCTGCAGTTTGTTCTAATAGTAAATTTTTTATGGTTGATACTAGAAGTGCCTGCTGCCATCTATTGACAGTTTATACAAGTAAGAAACTCGATGTGACTTTTTTTGAAAGTATCCTAAATTCTATAAAATATAATTAAACAAAACATGTTGTCTCGCATTAAGCCATAAATTTCACTTTATTATAATATATTAAATATAGTAGAATGTTCAAAATATTAAAATTTTTATGTTGAGCATAGCTACCTCTTGTTTTACAAAATGAGATTTTATTAAGGAAAATAATTTTAACTAATCCTTGTGAAAAGAAAATCATGATGGTAAAATTTAAGAAATTTACACTTTGAACAAAGTTAAAGTGTATGTAAAATTATTCACGTGGTGTAAGCTATTGAAAACTTTGCTGGGCAGTGGAAAAATAACGCAAGGAACTGGCTCCTCTCCTGGCTAGGTGGCTTCACTGCAATACACGAATTTGCTATGTTTAGAGGGCGCTGCAATCGAAAAGTTTACATTACGTCTATGCAAGCTAGCTCTCTTCTCCCTTAGACACTCCTTGCCTGATCGACGCTGGATTCCCCCCCCCCCCAAGTGCTCTTTATTACTGATCAGAAAGACTCGAGTTCGAGCCCCTAGAAGTTATCTTTCTTGTGGTGTCTCTTTGCTGTTGTCTCGCCTTCCCCACTGACCTTAATTTTTGGCCTGTGGCAAATAGCCCACGAGGAGTTATTTATTACTCTATTTTTTTTTTAAATATAGGCGCTGTTCTATAATGACTCTGTATACATATGGAACGCCAATAACTTGATATAATAACGTTTGACATACCGTAATTCATGCTTACCCTATACAGACTCTTAGTTGAGAAATCCTGTTGTGGGAAATAACGGAATAGAAATGCAATGCGTTTGGAACAATAGCTTCGTTAAATTCAATGGTGATACACTATGAAATTAGAAGATAAAATGAATGATGTAGTTGATCAAACTGCCCGCAAGAGGGCGTCGAGTCATTAGGACAACAGCTGAAATAACACCGCCTATAATAGGCTAGTGGACCAAATTTATGGCGTCAGTTTAAGTAGTCCTACCATATAGGCTTTGGGTTGGGTTGTTTTACCTCTGAGCGGCACTTTTTTTGCACACCATGGGCTAAATGGCCAGGTCACATGGACCCCGAAGGTTGGGGGAGGGGACCCACTGGAACAGCTGTTGGGAGACAGATGGTAGCCTCCCGTCAAGGCAATCCAGCGTGTTCTTTAACGTGCACAGGGTATGGCTCTCCCGCACACGGGGCCACGCCTTAACATCCCATCCGACGGACGGCGGCTTTTCCAAGCCCATCGGTGTCCCCTACTGACCATGGGAAAGGCGGGGAATTTTGCGGAGATAAATCTCAACGCTGACCCAGCTGGGACTCGAACCTGGGAACTACAGATTACGAGCCTGGCGCGCTTCCGACTGAGCCACCCCCGCCCTTATATAACTGGTAATTCAGCTTACAATGTTATCATGCATTGGATTAAAAAATTTATGCTACATCAATGTCACGTAAACTAACCTGAACAACAGGAGTAACAAAATGGCTGCAACAATGTGAAACTGCATCAAGGCCCCCAAATACCACGTGTGGAGCAAACACTGGAAAAAAAAAATAATTATAAAATAATTTTTTTAAAAAGTTCTAAATTTTTTAAATTTTACTCTTCTGCTAATAAAAGTATTATATTCATTTATTTTCATTTGTTTATAACACACATATATATATATTCTAAGGCAACTCTAATAATATAACAAATATGTATCTTCGTTCATGACGTCATTAGAATAATTATCATAGTTTGAGTTATCAAGTTAGTCTTGCCTCGGTCCATCAGAAAAATAAGAGGATAAATTTAGCCGTTGCTATGACTACTTACGAAGCTCTCTGCTCCCCACCAGTTGTGTATGTACAAGATATTCGTCCACCAGGTCTTTTGGCAAACTTCGATGGGGGGGTTGAGGGTCGAGTTCCAGATCGGACCCGAGTCGAGCAAAGGCATCACGAAGAACAAGGCTATGGTCACCACATGGGCAGGAGTCATTCTGTTGATGTGGAAAAAATAAACATTTTAATTTAATGCTTGAAGTAACGAAAAAGATTTAAATAAGCACGACTCTGAGTGGCTTTTTTGCACACAATGAGCTAAATTGCCAGCTCACAAAAACCCCGAAGGCTCAGAGAAGGTTGGGGGAGAGGATCCACTTGACAGCTGTTGAGAGACAGATGGTAACCCCCTATCTAATTCATCCAGTGTGTCTTTAGTGTGCACAGTTGGGTTGGGCTGTTTTACCTCTGAGCGGCACTTTTTTGCACACCATGGGCTAAATGGCCAGGTCACATGGACCCCGAAGGCTCTCACGCACACGGGGCCACGGCTTAACGTCCCATCCGACGGACGGCGGCCTTTCCAAGCCCATCGCTGTCCCCTACTGACCGGGGACAGGGCGGGGAATTTTGCGGAGATAAATCTCAACGCTGACCCAGCTGGGACTCGAACCTGGGAACTGCAGATTACGAGCCTGGCGCGCTACCGACTGAGCCACCCCCGCCCCCACTCGGACCTAGGAACTGAAGATTACGAGCTTGACGCGCTACCGACTGAGCCACCTCCCCCCCTAAATTATTCCACCATTTTTTATCACATTTCAGTATAACTAATATATTTTTATCATTCACACGATTTTGTTATACTGACATTTCACTGTATCTTGAGGTATAAACTTTTTATTGGAATAAAACTCGTTCAGTACTTTAAGATTGAAGTTTAAATATTCAACAAAAGTTTTATTTCTCAGAAGTCATCTTTTCGGATGGCTCAGTCGGTAGTTGGCCAAACTTGTAATATCTGCAGTTCCCTTCCGCCATAAAACCCCCAAGAACCAACTACAGTTCCTAGGGTTCGACTCCCATCTGTACAGGGCGGGGGTGGCTCAGTCGGTAGTTCGCCAGGCTCGTAATCTGTAGTTCCCAGGTTCGAGTCCCAGCTGGGTCAGCGTTGAGATTTATCTCCGCAAAATTCCCCGCCCTGCCCACGGTCAGTAGGGGACACCGATGAGCTTGGAAAGGCCGCCGTCCGTCGGATTGGATGTTAAGCCGTGGCCTCGTGTGCGGGAGAGCCATACCCTGTGCACGTTAAAGAACCCCTGGATGGCCTTGACGGGAGGCTACCATCTGTCTCCCAACAGCTTTCCAGTGGGTCCCCTCCCCCAACCTTCTGTGAGTATTCGGGGTCCATGTGACCTGGCCATTTAGCCCTGGTGTGCAAAAAAGTGCCGATCAGTGGTAAAACAACCCAACGTTAAAGAACACGCTGGATGGCCTTGACGGGAGGCTACCATCTGTCTCCCAACAGCTGTTCCAGTGGGTCTCCTCTCCCAACCTTCTCTGAACCTTCGGGGTCCATGTGACCTGGCCATTTAGCCCATGGTGTGCAAAAAAGTGCCGCTCAGAGGTAAAACAACCCAACCCATCTGTACCGCATTGAGATTTCTCTCCGTTAAACCCCAACCCTATCTTCGGTGAGAAAGGGGACACCGATAGGCTTGAAAAGGACCCCGTCCATCTTATGGTAAGTTAAGCCTTGTCAGTGTGCTGGAATACACGTTCAGGAACATTTTGGCTGGCCTTGACAGTAACCTACCATCTGTCTTCTAGCAATCTGTCTCCTCTGAGCTCTTGGAGGGTCCTTGTGACCTGGACATTTAAAGCCATTGCTTACAAAGAAAAATTATCGCTCAGAGTAAAAACCAACCATCATCCTCACAAAATTTCGTCAAAACTAAAAACACAAACATTATTTCAATAAATGGTTTTGTGTGTCAATAACTACTTATATTTTTATTAGCTTTTGAAATTATTTTACGATTGAATAATTTGCTATTTAATATTTCAACTTCCGTGTATCTTTAAATATTGGACGAACATTCTACTGAGAATCATGATTTAGAAAAACTTAATTCAGATCTTTAATTTTCCTTCGATAAAATTCTTATAAAAAGTTTATTCTTTAAAATATATAATTTGGCTTTCCAGTAGCATAACACGGAAACTCTCCAATTTTTTTGCGTAATTGAAACTTCCGATTCTCTCTAAAATATGTTTAGCTGAATTTCTGATTCTCCCTAAATGATATGTAGCCGACTTCTGATTCTCCCTAAAATATATTTTACGAACTTCTAATTCTCCCTAAAATATATTTAGTTAAAATTCTGATTCTCCCTAAATGATATTTAGAAGACTTCTTCTGATTCTCTCTAAAATATATTTAGCTGTAACTTCTGTTCCTCTTTAAATATATTTAGCGGAACTTATGTCTCTCCCTAAAATATATTTAGTTGAATTTCTGATTCTCCCTAAATGATGCTTAGCTTATACTTCTGCTTCTCCCTAAAATACATTTATCTGATTTTTCTGATTCTTCCTAAATGATATTTTGTGAATTTCTAATTCTGACTAAAATATATTTAACGGAACTTTTGATTCTCTCTAAAATATACTTAGCTGAAACTTCTGATTCTCCCTAAAATATATTTAGCTGAATTTCTGATTCTCCCTAAAATATATTTAGCTGAAACTTTGATTCTCTATAAAATATGTTTAGCTGAATTTCTGATTCTCCCTAAATGATATTTAGCAGACTTCTGATTCTCTCTAAAATATATTTAGCTGTAACTTCTGTTTCTCTCTAAAATATACTTAGCTGAAACTTCTGATTCTCCCTAAAATATATTTCAGCTCAATTTCTGATTCTCCCTAAAATATATTTAGCTGAATTTCTGATTCTCCCTAAATGATATGTAGCCGACTTCTGATTCTCCCTAAAATATATTTAGTTAAATTTCTGATTCTCCCTAAATGATACTTAACTTAAACTTCTGTTTCTCCCTAAAATATATCTGATTTTTCTGATTCTTCCTAAATGATATTTAGCTGATTTTTCTGATTCTCCCTAAATGATACTTAACCTAAACTTCTGTTTCTCCCTAAAATATATTTATCTGATTTTTCTGATTCTTCCTAAATGATATTTAGCTGATTTTTCTGATTCTCCCTAAATGATACTTAAACTTCTGTTTCTCCCTAAAATATATTTATCTGATTTTTCTGATTCTTCCTAAATGATATTAAGCTGATTTTTCTCATTCTTCCTAAATAATATTTAGCTGAAACTTCTGTTTCTCCCTAAAATATATTTAGCTTATTTTTCTGATTTTCTCTAAATGATATTTAGTTGAATTTTCTCTCGAAAGGGAAGAACGCTAATTTTTGACACTAATTTTAAACAATTTTCTCCACACAAATTATACACCAATATTTGTTTAGCCTTTTGCCTTCTTTTCAAACTGTTATGATAGTTGTAAGGTTATTAAAATTCTTGAAGAGAACTCGCAACTTACCTCCAATATTTGTGAACGAAAAACATCAGAAGATTCAATTTTCCTTTCGTCTTTTCCATCTTCTTCCAATTGGTGTAAGTAATGAGGAAGCCACTTAAACATAAAAAAGTAGGTGATATTAACTATTATTGTTAAACAATAAAACTGGAGTACATAAGGAATTGCCTCTTAATTGTCACCGGTAGAAAGTTAAAATATTATTTTATATAATTTCTTTTCTAAGCGCACTTAACGTAGGCTTTCAATTTTATTCGCTTCAGAATAGCAATTTTCACTGTGATTCGCGATTTCAGGCTTTCACAATATCGGTCGCATTTACAATTTTTTATTCAGCCAGCATAAAACTGGATAATTTATATATATTTTTAATCTGACTGTATTAAGATGAATGGTTATTTAATAAGACGAAGGGTACGGGGGTGGTTCAGTCCGTAGCGCGCCAGGCTCGTAATCTATAGTTCCCAGGTTCGAGTCCCAGCTAGGTCAGTGTTGAGATTTATCTCCGCAAAATTCTCCGCCCTTTCAGGGGGCACCGATGGGCTTGTAAAGGCCGCCGTCCATCGGATGGGACGTTAAACCGTGACCCCGTGTGCGGGAGAGCCATAACCTGTGCGCGTTGAACACACTGAATGGACTTAACAGGAGGCTACCCTCTGTCTCCCAACAGCTGCTCTAGTGGGTCCCCTCCTCCAGCTTTCTCTGAGTCTTCGGGGTCCTCGTGATCTGGCCATTTTGCCCATGGTTGCAAAAAAATTGCCGCTCAAAGGTAAAACCACCCAACTTAATAAGACGAAAATTTAAATAACGTCATACGTCTTGCTGTAATGTCAATGAAGCTGAACGTTCAACAGCTCATTTCTGGAATCAATTCTCATCCTTCACATACTACTTCGAAAAAACAAACTTCAATTTTCTCGTCAAAATAAACTTTATATTAAAAATTAATTTTTTCTTATTATTTAGTGCCCATACATATGACAAGTGAAATGTAATAAAAAAAAGTCTATCTCTTATTGGTCTTTTTATTCTACCCTTCTCCCCCCAACTCCTAACTATTGTCCCATTCAGAGTTCGCTCTTCACTGTGCTCCATAACTGCGGTCATTAAGGAATGCGTTGACACGATACTTACATGTCTTCCAATAACTGCCCAGTGGGTTTCCATACCCTACCAAGGGTAAGGGAATCCACTGGGTTTGGGGTCTTTGTGACCTGGCCATTTAGTACATTGGGTACATTTCTTAGGGTTTGGGGTCTTTGTGACCTGACCATTTAGTACATTGTGTGCAAAAGAGTACAGCTCAGTGAGTCGGGTTGTTTTACCTATGAGCGGCACTTTTTTGCACACAATGGGCTAAATGGCCAGGTCACAAGGACCCCGAAGGCTCAGAGAAGGTTGGGGGAGTTGACCCACTGGAAGAGCTGTTGAGAAACAGATGGCAGCCTCTCGTCAAAACCATCCAGAGTGTTCTTTTAACTTAAACAGGTTATGGTTCTCCCGCATACGGGACTACAGCTTAATGTCCCATCCGACCGACGGCGGTTTTTCCAAGCCCATGGCTGTTCCTACTGGTCGTGGGCAGGGCGAGGAGCTCTGCGGAGATAAATCTCAACGCTGATCCAAGGGTCAGGGACTCGAACGTGTGAACTGCAGATTAAGCCTGTCATTTCATCAGGGTCATACACTGAACTGACATTTGGTTCTTGAAGAGCAGCTGATGCCGAGGGTTTAGAAGACATAAAATGCGTTAAAGACAACGCCAGTGTCTTAACGTATCAAATTGAAATGTTCAATTCGAAATTTATTCCGGTTGCATGAGAATTCCGAATGCTTGAGTACCAGAAAACCGAGAATTTACTTATAAGTAAAAGTGTTTGCATTTTTCAATATATTCACTACAATTTTTCTTAAGATACTCTGATTTTTATGCTTGAAATTAGAAATGTTTTCTTTCACCAATAAGAGCCAAAACACTTAAAATATTTTTCTCAATTTTATGTATAAATAAAATTTTAAAAGAATTAGCGGTAGATAATATAAAGAAGGAATTTAAGTGAATAGTTGCGAGAAAGATAATTTTTAATATTTAATTAGAAATGACGCTTTCTAGGGGCAAACTTTCATTTGAAACATAACTCATTACAATAAGCTATTAAGAAAATATGACCTAACAATTTTGACAAACACCAAAACTGACAAATGAAAAGCAAACAAGAAGATAATGGGTTAATCGGTTGTGCTTTGCCACTTACCTCATAAAGAAAAAGGATCCAACAGGAACAGTGAAATTTTCGATAACAGCAACAAGGAATTGACCGTTGAATTGATCTGTTACTCCAAGCAATCTTCCTACGAAAAACGAAAATGCATCTTGAATTGCTTTCTAATATAAATGTCAAACGCTTATTTTTATCTGTTAATGGTGCAAAGTTTTATTTGTGATATATATATATAAGCTCACCGGACATAAAATTAGTCACCCCTGGCTGAATGTCCCCAAATAGCGCGTAACACCTCCGTGCGACCGATGAACAGCCAAAATCCTGTCTGGCATGGATGCCACCAGTGTGCGGATGTAGTGCACATCAATATTCATCCGCTCTTCCAGCAGCAAATGCCGCAGTTCGGCCAGATTGGCTGGATGGCTGGGACGGCGCTTCACTCGTTGCCCCAAATAGTCCCACAAGATTTCTATGGGATTCAAATCCGGGGATTTGGCGGGCCAGAAGAGATGTTCGAAGGCTTCAGAATGCTTATCGTGCCAATCTGACACACTTCGAGTCCTGTACACGTGACAATTGTTGTCTTGGAAGACTGGGGTATCCTTCTGGTGTTCACTGTGGAGATGCTGCATAAAAGACAACATGTTGTCGTCCAGTAGTTTCATATAGCCCTTCTGGTTCAAGTATGACGTCACCACAACCAAAGGACCCATTTCCTCGTACCTGAAACACCCCCAGAACATCACAGAATCTCCTCCAGCTTGAACAGAACCTTGCACACAGTCCGCTTGGAAGGCTTCATGCAGCTTACAATGTACCCGTCGCCTCGCATCATTCGAGTACAAGCAAAAACGTGACTCACCCAATCAGATCACATGCTTCCAAGAGTCGACAGTCCAGTCTTTTGTGGTGCCGCGCCCACTGTAGCCGTGCAACTTTGTGCAGAACTGTTAACATGTGTCTCTTCTGTGGTTCTCTGCACTAGATATCCATGGCATGCAGTTCCCTTCAGAGTGTTCATTCAGAAACAGCTTGTTGTAGTCCTGCATTGACTGACTGGGGAAATTCCTGCCTTGTTGCAAAGCGATTTGCCCAAACACACTGTAGCAGTCCCTATTGGTGACACACTGTAGCAGTCCCTATTGGTGATTCCCCGCCCTGCCCATGGTCAGTAGGGGACACCGATGGGCTTGATAAGGCCGCCGTCCGTCGGATGGGACGTTAAGCCGTGGCCCCATGTGTGGGAGAGCCACGCTGGGTGGTAAAGAACACGCTGGATGGCCTTGACGGGAGGCTACCATCTGTCTCCCAACAGCTGTTCCAGTGGGTACCCTCCCCCAACCTTCTCTGAGCCTTCGGGGTCCATGTGACCTGGCCATTTAGCCCATGGTGTGCAAAAAAGTGCCGCTCAGAGGTAAAACAACCCACAACAACCCTCTTGGTGAGCAGTCTTTCTGCTACAGTTCTGGCGACGATTAGCGGTGGACTCCGATGTGTGCCACTGCTGGAAGACCCTTTGGACAGTACGCTTTGACACACCCGCAAAGGCAGCAACTTAATCTCGATGCTGGCACTAATCTAAAGGAATGAGAATTGCATAGGAACCAATAACCGGAAAGGTCACCGTTAGTCAATAGGCGGCGCTGTTCATCAGTGATCTAGAAGGGAAATTTAGGATTTCCTCATTCGAGCGGTAGTCGGCTGACGAAGAGCATACAAAGGTATTCGAACAGGGAGCTGGCAGACATGCACTTAGTGTATGGAAGAGCTGAGGGCAACGGACGAGCCGCTCAACGAATGTATCAAGAACGCTTCCCACACAGACATGTACCGGGTTACCGTTTGCTTGCGCGTCAAAATTTTTGCGATTATGGGTCATTAAGAGCTGTAACATTATGAAATGTATCATCTAGTACGCCATTTGTAATAATTATGTCCAATAAATGTTTTCCCATTAATCACTGTCTTGTGTCCTTTCAGATCTTGTACCTCTGCTACCACTTTCCCATGACGTTTCCGGTTATGGGTTCCTATGCAATTCTCATTCCTTTAGATGCTATCTACCTCCCCTAAACGTTTGTACCTATATTTTTGAGACACCCTGTATATATGGTCGATGCCCAGGTCTTTATGGAGTTGTCTGTTAGAGACAAACCATGGGGCATCGTACGTAGTTCTCAAAATCGTGTTCTGTAAGACCTGAATCTTCTTAACCACGAAACATAAATGATATTGATTTTATATAGTCTCAAAAAAAGATATCTTCATGCTTTTCACAAATGTTTTTAACGTTGAAATTTCGGATGCCTCCAAGATTCATCCGTTGCATGATACTTTAGAAATGATTGACCGCTGCCCTTGAGATAAACGTAATCAAATAAACTAATATTAACATTTCGTATAATTTTGCTGGTAGTTTATTTGTTAAAACATTTCACTATCTCTGTGCATTACCAGAGACTACACATACAGAAAAATTTAAACGCTCCGTAAAAAAGTTGAATGAACGGTAAATAGCCCAAAAAAAGGACATTTGTCCGCACTGTCAATTGAAAATCATCTCGTTTAATATTAGTGTCCCACAGGCTGATCAGCATTCCTCAATAATTATTCGTGCTGCCCTAGACAGAACTTTTGATAAAAATATTTCTCGTCCGCGAATATTTAAGCATCACTCAAATGGTGAAAAATTGGGATTATAGACTATTTTTCATTAAAGAATTCTTTTATGTACACACTTTATTTTTTTCTCTTTTGAATACAGAAATTAAAAAGTACGCTTTGTTCGATATGTTGAAATCGATTTAATTCTTGAAGAAAAATCGTTTCAGTGACAGTTATCTCCAGAATTTATTAAAAATATCTTCAACCATGATGGATTTTTAAATTCACGTATTTACAATTCTCAGACCGCAGTTCTCAAAATCTTGTTCTGTTAGACCTGAATCTTACGTATATTGGGGGGTGTAGTATTCGTCCATATGTGATAACGTCATTAATGGAGAGAAATAACTTTTATAAATTTTATTATAGTATTGCTACATGTAGTTCTGAAATATACCTAACATATGAATGTAACATTAAATCGTACCTGAAACTTTTATAATAATAGCAAAATTCTTTTCTACATATATAATTCCTCTTACGCTAGTTACTGACCATCATCATCATCATCCTCAAGCAACCATGGGCTACGGAGGTCCAATCAGACCGTGCAGTTTAATTCTCCAAGCAAGTCTATCCTGAGCTACATCTACTGCATCTGGCCACTGCACATCAATTCTAACAAGGTCCTGTTTGACATTGTCTGCCCACCGCATCCTAGGTCTCCCCTTCTTTCTGAGGCCTTTAGGCACACTGTTCATAACCCTATTCGTCAATCTATAATTATTCATACGGGCAACATGGCCAAACCAGCGGAGTCTCTCTCTGCACAATATGCTGCTTAAAGGAGGTATGCTGCTGGACTACAACCTGGCTAAATATGCTGCTGGGACTCGAACCTGGGAATTACAGATTACGAGCCTGGCGCGCTACCGACTGAGCCACCCCCGCCCCACCCCTCAGAGGTTGTTGTTTGGGTTGTTTTACCTCTGAGCGGCACTTTTTTGCACACCATGGGCTAAATGGCCAGTTCACATGGACCCCGAAAGCTCAGAGAAGGTTGGGGGAGGGGACCCAGTGGAACAGCTGTTGGGAGACAGATGGTAGCTTCCCGTCAAGGCCATCCAGCGTGTTCTTTAACATGCATAGGGTGTGGTTCTCCCGCACACGGCGCCACGGCTTAACGTCCCATCCGACGGACGGCGGCCTTTCCAAGCCCATCGGTTTCCCCTACTGACCGTGGGCAGGGCGGGGAATTTTTGCGGAGATAAATCTCAACACTGACTCAGCTGGGACTCGAACCTGGGAACTACAGATTACGAGCCTGGCGCGCTACCGACTGAGCTACCCCTGCCCCCCCCCCCCCCCCCCCCCCCCCTCAGAGGTAAAACAACCCAACTTAACAAAAGAGGCTTTAACAAGAGGAAAAGAAATTACTTAACTGTACTTAAGATATTTCCACGTGTCAGTGTAGAAGTATGTGTGACCCAGGATGATCCATGTGGCAGAAAAGAAGCGAATTCCGTGGAAGAATCCCAGGCTTCCGCTTGATAATCCAGTGTCCAGCAATTTCTCGGTGTTGGCGTAGATGGAAAATGCTTTGAAGGCCTTGAACAGGCAACCTGAGAAAAAAATCATTTGTATCACACAGAAACTTATGTTAAATCAATGAAATATTAAGCATTTCAGTTACTTTTTAATTAGTGAGAGTATCAGACTTCAGAGATTGATATACCTAATCGGGGAATAATAAAGTTTTAGTATTAAAATTTTCGTCCTGGATGTGATAATTATGTCAAAATTCGATGATCCTGCTGAAGAAACTTCTTTTCCCAAATGAAGAAATCCCTTTATCCCTTGAATGAAACTCCTTTTTCCAAAGGAAGAAACACCTCTCTACAAATGATGAAACTACTCTCTAAAAAAGAAGAAGTTCCTGTCTACAAGGAAGAAACTCCTTTCTATACAAGGAAGAAACTCATCTCTATACAAGGAAGAAACTCATCTCTATACAAGGAAGAAACTCATCTCTATACAAGGAAGAAACTCATCTCTATACAAGGAAGAAACTCATCTCTATACAAGGAAGAAACTCATCTCTATACAAGGAAGAAACTCATCTCTATACAAGGAAGAAACTCATCTCTATACAAGGAAGAAACTCATCTCTATACAAGGAAGAAACTCATCTCTATACAAGGAAGAAACTCCTCTCTATACAAGGAAGAAACTCCTCTCTATACAAGGAAGAAACTCCTTTCTACATAAGCAAGATTGGGTTGTTTTTACCTCTGAGGCACTTCTTTTGCACACCATGGGCTAAATGACCAGGTTACATGGGCCCCAAAAGCACAGAGAAGGTTGGGGAAGGGGACCCACTGGAACAGCTGTTAGGAGACAGATGGTAGCCTCCCGTCAACACCATCCAGTGTGTTCTTTAACGTGCACAGGGTATGGCTCTCCCGCACACGAGGCCACGGCTTAACGTCCCATCCGACGGATGGCGGTCTTTCCAAGCCAATCGGTGTCCCCTACTGACCGTGGGCAGGGAGTTTTGCGGAGATAAATCTCAACGCTAACCCAGCTGGGACTCGAACCTGGGGACTACAGATTACGAGCCTGGCGCGCTACAGACTGAGTCACCCCGCCCCAAATTAATTGTCAGGGAACTTTGCTTTGTAATCGGGTTAGCTCTATTACTTGCTATATAATTGGCCCTATTTAACGATTTGAAGTGACTTCTATATTTAAGTCACCAATAGGAAGTGAAATCACTTCTGAAATGCGCTGCGAATGATTCTGTTCTCAGATTGTTCTAGATGGCTCACTACAGTGTTGAATATTTTCTATGATCAACGTGTTGTTCCTAAAGATTTTATTAGTAATCATCGATATTGAAACAAGATAGGATTGGGTTGTTTTACTTCTGAACAGTGCTTTTTGCCCACATCTCACGGGCTAAAGAGCCAGGTCACTAAAACCCCGAGGGCTCAGAGAAGGTTAAGGGAGGGGATTCATTGCACAGCTGTTAGAGACAGATGGTAACCTCCCTTCAAGACCATTCAGCGTGTTCTTTAACGTGTACAAAGGGTTGGGTTGTTTTACCTCCGAACGGCACTTTTTTGCACACCATGGGCTAAATGGCCAGGTCACATGGACCCCGAAGGCTCAGAGAAGGTTGGGGGAGGGGACCCACTGGAACAGCTGTTGGGAGACAGATGGTAGCCTCCCGTCAAGGCCATCCAGCGTGTTCTTTAACGTGCACAGGGTATGGCTCTCCCGCACACGGGGCCACGGCTTAACGTCCCATCCGACGGACGGCGGCCTTTCCAAGCCCATCGGTGTCCCCTACTGACCGTGGGCAGGGCGGGGAATTTTGCGGAGATAAATCTCAACGCTGACCCAGCTGGGACTCGAACCTGGGAACTACAGATTACGAGCCTGGCGCGCTACCGACTGAGCCACCCCCGCAAATTTTTTTTTTTTTTTTTTTTTTTTTTAGAAATTAGTGATCTGGCAACCTTCGTGTTAACACTATGATTGGTTACAGAATTCAGAAAAAATATCTGGAGCGTGTACAGCAACTGTACACGCTCCAGATATTTTTTCTGAATTCTGTAATCAACCATAATGTTCGGTTACATTTTTTTGACACGAAGGTTGCCAGATCACTAATTTCTAAAAAAATCGTTGCCAGATATTTTTTCTGAATTCTGTAATCAACTGTAGTGTTCGGATATTTTTTTAATATATATAATGCGTATGAATATATAATACAATGAATATGGAGCGTGTGCAGTTACCGTTCACAGCAAACTGGAGCGGTTGCGGTTAATGTTCACAGCACATTGGATCGTGTGAGCTCACAAAAACCTGGATCGTGTGGGCCCACTCGTAGAAATATTGAGCGGGTGCAGTTACCGTTCACAGCAAAGTGGAGCGGTTGCGATTAATGTTCACAGCACATTGGATCGTGTGAGCTCACAAAAACCTGGATCGTGTGGGCCCACTCATAGAAATATTGAGCGTGTGCAGTTACAGCAAACTGGAGCGTGTGCAGTAACTGCACACGCTCCAGTTTGCTGTGAACGGTAACTGGAGCGTGTACAGTTGCTGTACACGCTCCAGATATTTTTTCTTGACATCCCTTCTTGTCCCACTACGCTGTTTGTTCCAACACCTCCTAGAACAGAAGACCGTACAACAAAATTATGACGTCAGCACAGATAGGTCTGAAACAGGATAACTAGAGTAAGGAAAAATTAGGAGCGTGGAATGTCTACTTGCTATACTAAGGCCACAGTCGGGGAGGTAATAAAAACCTTCTAAGCATAACAGTGCAATAAAACAGAAATATTCACCTTAAAGCTAAAAAAAAATTTTCAAGAAACTGGTTTAAATAGTTCAGTAGTAAAGAATCTAATGTGTCCTGTAGACATGGAACTCATGAAATAATAAGCTGAAAAAAAATTGGTTTTGCCACGAGTGGGATTCGAACCAACGTCCTCAACATGACAGTTGTGCCAAGCACCATACCTTCATTGGCTAACGTTTTTTTTTCTAGCCAGTGTGACATAAACTTTCCAGATATTTGATTCGGACAGTGGCGCCATCTATCCCAGAAAGTGGACAACTGTATTGTCACATTTATATGTCAGACTGGCTGAAAAAACGTTAGCCGATGTTGGTGTACTGGTTATCATAACTGTAATGTTTCCAGGAGACGTGGGTTCGAATCCCACTCATCCAATTTTTCAACTTATTATTTCGTGAGGTTTAAATAGTTTCGAAAATAAAGTCCTTGAAGGTCTTTGATGATCATCTAAATCTGATCTTCGAATGTTACGAGATTTCAAAAAGTCACCGAAAAGGGTTGTGTTGTTTTACCTCTGATTAGCACCTTTTTGCACACCATAGGCTAAATGGCCAGGTCACAAGGACCCCAAAGGCTCAGAGAAGGTTGGAGGGGGGACCCACTGGAACAGCTGTTGCGAGACAGATGGTAGCCTCCCGTCAAGGCCATCCAGCATGTTCTTTAACTTGCACAGGGTATGCACAGACAATTCTCTCCCGCACACGGAGCCACGTCTTAATGTCACATCCGACGGACGACCGCCTTTCCAAGCCCATCGGTGTCCCCTATTGACCGTGGGAAGAGCGGGGATTTTTGCGGAAACAAATCTCAAGGCTGACCCAGCTGGGACTCGAACCTGGTAACTGAAAATTGCGAGCCTGGTGCGCTACCGACTGAGCGACCCCCACCCCAGTCACCGAAGAATCACACTGAAGGCTCAAATGGAGCTGAGGAGGCCGGTGTCTTTCAGGAACTGCATCAAATTTTTAGAAATGCTGCACATAAGTTGAGAGTTTTGTCTTCTGTCCACGAAGGGGCGGGGGTGGCTCAGTCGGTAGCGCGCCAGGCTCGTAATCTGTAGTTCCCAGGTTCGAGTCCCAGCTGGGTCAGCGTTTAGATTTATCTCCGCAAAACTCTCCGCCGTGCCCACGGTCAGTAGGGGACACCGATGGGCTTGGAAAGGCCGCCGTCCATCGTATGGGACGTTAAGCCGTGGCCCACTGTGCGGGAGAGCCATACCCTGTGCACGTTAAAGAACACGCTGGATGGCCTTGACGGGAGACTACCATCTGTCTCCCAACAGCTGTTCCAGTGGGTCCCCACCCCCAACCTTCTCCGAGTCTTCGGGGTCCATGTGACCTGGCCATTTAGCCCATGGTGTGCAAAAAAAGTGCCGCTCAGAGGTGAAACAACCCAACGTTAAAGAACACGCTGGATGGCCTTGACGGGAGGCTACCATCTGTCTCTCAACAGCTGTTGCAGTGGGTCCCCCAACCTTCTCTGAGCCTTCGGGGTCCATATGACCTGGCCATTTAGCCCATGTTGTGCAAAAAAAGTGCCGCTCAGAGGTAAAACAACCCAACGTTAAAGAACACGCTGGATGGCCTTGACGGGAGGCTACCATCTGGCTCACAACGGTTCCAGTGGGTCCCCTCCCCCAACCTTCTCTGAGCCTTCTGGGTCCATGTGACCTGGCCATTTAGCCCATGGTGTGCCGCTCAGAGGTAAAACAACCCAACTTCTGTCCACGATGGAGGTGATAGAAACATCTGTGATGTTGATCTGCTGGAGAATTGAAAGCATATTGTTTCTTTGGAGGTCATAAAGTGGATAGTGAATTTGAACACGTTCAACATTTTTAGGTTGGCTACAAGTTTGATAGAGAGGTGAAGTTTTCTTCTCAATTTGAGGAAGTTTTTCGCTTAATGCGCAGTGACCAATGGTAAGTCTATTTAAAGCAGTTTCATCGCTTCTGTTCAGTTTAAACTTTCCTCGTGAACGGACAGGGATGTCAAATATTTTTCTGTAAAATCTACCCGCCTTCAGATCAGCTGTCTTGAAGGTTGGGTTGTTTTACCTCTGAGCGGCACTTTTTTGCACACCATGGGCTAAATGGCCAGGTCACATGGACCCCGAAGGCTCAGAGAAAGTTGGGGAAGGGGACACACTGGAACAGCTGTTGGGAGACAGATGGTAGCCTCCCGTCAAGGCCATCCAGCGTGTTCTTTAATGTGCACAGCGTATGGCTCTCCCGCACACGGACCACGGCTTAACGTCCCATCCGACGGACGGCGGCCTTTCCAAGCCCATCGGTGTCCCCTACTGACCGTGGGCAGGGCGGGGAATTTTGCGGAGGTAAATCTCAACGCTGACCCAGCTGGGACTCGAACCTGGGAACTACAGATTACGAGCCTGGCGCGCTACCGACTGAGCCGCCCCTGTCTTGAAGGTGTGAGTCCATTCCTCTGAAGTTCTTCTATTGACTTCCAAACAGAAATCTCTTTAACACAGAGGGTTGTTTAAGTTAGAAGGTAAGGTGAAAGTTTCTTTGGCGGCAAGATCAACCCTCTCATTACCAGGGATATCAGAATGGCTGGGTTGGTTGTTTTACCTCTGAGTGACACTTTTTTGCACACAATGGGTTAAATCGGCGTCCCGTACTGACCGTGGGCAGGGTGAGAGCTTTTGCGGAGATAAATCTCATTGCTGGCCCAACTGGGACTCGAACCTACAAACTGAAGATTACGAGCCTGGCGTGCTACCGACTGAGCCATCTTCGCCCCTTATCAGAATGGCTGGGTATCCACTAGAGACAGACTCCATGAGACTTGGTTGGGTTGTTTTACCTCTGAGCGGCACTTTTTTGCACACCATGGGCTAAATGGCCAGGTCACGTGGGCCCCGAAGGCTCAGAGAATGTTGGATGAGGGGACCCACTGGAACAGCTGTTGGGAGACAGATGGTAGCCTCCCGTCAAGGCCATCCAGCGTGCTCTTTAACGTGCACAGGGTATGGCTCTCCCGCACACGGGGCCGCGGCTTAACGTCCCTTCTCCGCAAAATTCCCCGCCCTGCCCACGGTCAGTAGGGGACACCGATGGGCTTGGAAAGGCCGCCGTCCGTCGGATGGGACGTTAAGCCGTGGCCCCGTGTGCGGGAGAGCCATACCCTGTGCACGTTAAAGAACACGCTGGATGGCCTTGACGGGAGGCTACCATCTGTCTCCCAACAGCTGTTCCAGTGGGTCCCCTCCCCCAACCTTCTCTGAGCCTTCGGGGTCCATGTGACCTGGCCATTTAGCCCATTGTGTGCAAAAAAGTGCCGCTCAGAGGTAAAACAACCCAACTTAACGTCCCATCCGACGGACAGCGGCCTTTCCAAGCCCATCGGTGTCCCCTACTGACCGTGGGCAGGGCGGGGAATTTTGCGGAGATAAATCTCAACGCTGACCCAGCTGGGAACTGCAAATTACAAGCCTGGCGCGCTACCAACTGAGCCAACCCCGCTCCTACTTGCCGTCTCGTATTTATTCTAGACTGTATTATAGACTGAGAGAAGGCCTATAGTAGTGCTTAATAAATACCTAAAAGTTATGAAACCGTGATGCTAGTTGAATTCCAACTGGGACTCGAACAGGGAACTGCAGATTACGAGCCTGGCGCGCTAAAGACTGAGCCACCCCCCAATGAAATGCAGACTTGCCGTCTCGTTGTATTTATTCTAGACTGTATTATAGACTGAGAGAAAGCCTATAGTAGTGCTTAATAAATATATACAAGTTATGAAACCGTGATGCTAGTTGACTTTTTCAAGAAGTTGCAGATACTTTTAAAAATCAAGACCTTTCTTATGATTTATTCTTTTATTATTACTGGTAGGTTTCAAAAATAAAACTTCATAGCAACTTTTATATATATATTATTCAGAAAAAAATATTCCTTTTTATTAGCGTTGTCATAACTCTAAAATATATACGAATCCTTTTTTCAAAATACTGTATATTTATGCATTCATGGTCACAAATACTGCAACACAAATTACGGATGAAATCCGTGACACCGAATTGTTACCACACCTAGTACCGGAGGTCTTATGCAAATGCTTCCAATGATGAGAGCTTGGTTGCCATATGGAACAGGAAATAGTGGCGGTCGATCGGTCCCGTGACCCAAATAAAAGCCACCATATCATACAATAGGTAAGCCAGTGGAAGTGACACGGTGCACGTGTTTCAATTATGCCAAGGCAACGGTCGCAGAGTAATGTGAGCAATCTTGGCCCATTTGAATGGGGCTATTCGCGGGCATTCGTGAGGCAGGTTGTTATACTCGTGATTTAACCGACCATCTCGGTATGCAGTGAGCGCTGTAACATGCTGTTTGGAACTTCGGTTGGGTTGTTTTACCTCTGAGCGGCACTTTTTTGCACACCATGGGCTAAATGGCCAGGTCACAAGGACCCCGAAGGCTCAGAGAATTTTGGTGATTGGGTTGTTTTACCTCTGAACGGCACTTTTTTGCACTCCATGGACTAAATGGCCAGGTCACAAGGACCCCGAAGGCTCAGAGAATTTTGGTGATTGGGTTGTTTTACCTCTGAACGGCACTTTTTTGCACTCCGTGGGCTAGATGGCCAGGTCACAAGGACCCCGAAGGCTCCGAGAATTTTGGTGGTTGGGTTGTTTTACCTCTGAGCGGCACTTTTTTGCACTCCATGGGCTAGATGGCCAGGTCACAAGGACCAAGAAGGCTCAGAGAATTTGGGTGGTTGGGTTGTTTTATCTCTGAGCGGCACTTTTTTGCACTCCATGGGCTAAATGGCCAGGTCACAAGGACCCCGAAGGCTCAGAGAATTTTGGTGGTTGGGTTGTTTTACCACTGAGAGGAACTTTTTTGCACTCCATGGGCTAAATGGCCAGGTCACATGGACCCCGAAGGCTCAGAGAAGGTTGGGGGAGGGGACCCACTGGAACAGCTGTTGGGAGAAAGATGGTAGCCTCCCGTCAAGGCCATCCAGCGTGTTCTTTGAAGTGCACAGGGTATGACTCTCCTGCACACGGAGCCACGGCTTAACGTCCCATCCGACGGACGACGGCCTTTCCAAGCCCATCGGTGTCCCCTACTGACCGTGGGCAGGGCGGGGAATTTTTGCGGAGATAAATCTCAACGCTGACCCAGCTGGGACTCGAACCTGGGAACTGCAGATTATAAGCTAGCGACTGAGCCACCCCCGCCTCCTTGTGTAGTGGGTATGAACAACTAATTGCATTCTTGTACAAATATTACCATTTAATTTGTGTCAAACTGGGTTCGAGCCCTGGACAATGCATGGATGTTTTGTCGTCTTTCTGGGTTGGGTTGTTTTACCTCTGAGCGGCACTTTTTTCACACCATGGGCTAAATGGCCAGGTCACATGGACCCCGAAGGCTCAGAGAAGGTTGGGGGAGGGGACCCACTGGAACAGCTGTTGGGAGAAAGATGGTAGCCTCCCGTCAAGGCCATCCAGCGTGTTCTTTGAAGTGCACAGGGTATGACTCTCCTGCACACGGAGCCACGGCTTAACGTCCCATCCGACGGACGACGGCCTTTCCAAGCCCATCGGTGTCCCCTACTGACCGTGGGCAGGGCGGGGAATTTTTGCGGAGATAAATCTCAACGCTGACCCAGCTGGGACTCGAACCTGGGAACTGCAGATTATAAGCTAGCGACTGAGCCACCCCCGCCTCCTTGTGTAGTGGGTATGAACAACTAATTGCATTCTTGTACAAATATTACCATTTAATTTGTGTCAAACTGGGTTCGAGCCCTGGACAATGCATGGATGTTTTGTCGTCTTTCTGGGTTGGGTTGTTTTACCTCTGAGCGGCACTTTTTTCACACCATGGGCTAAATGGCCAGGTCACATGGACCCCGAAGGCTCAGATAAGGTTGGGTGAGCGGACCCACTGGAACAGCTGTCGGGAGACAGATGGTAACCTCCCGTGAAGGCCATACAGTATGTTCTTTAACGTACACAAAAGTATGGTTCTCCCGCACACGGGGCCACGGCTTAACGTCCCATCGGACGGACGGTGATCTTTCCAAGTCCATCGATGTCCCCTACTGACAGTGGGCAGATCGTCTGATGACATTTGAATGAAACTGAATTACAGGAACAATGTCCCCTGCATAGGTTGCTTCTAAATGCTAATCACCATCAGGCACATCGTCTGTGGTACAGTCGCTCAAAAAAAATATTCGAACAATATGGTCGGTTACAGAATTCAGAAAAAATCGTTGCCAGATATTTTTTCTGAATTCTGTAACCGACCATATTGTTCGAATATTTTTTTAATATATATATTGCGTATGACTATATATGTAATGAATATGGAGCGTGTGCAGTTACCGTTCACAGCAAACTGGAGCGGTTGCGGTTAATGTTCACAGCACATTGGATCGTGTGAGCTCACAAAGACCTAGATCGTGTGGGCTCACTCACGGAAATATTGAGCGTGTGCAGTTACCGTTCACAGCAAACTAGAGCGTGTGCAGTAACTGCACATGCTCCAGTTTGCTGTGAACGGTAACTGGAGCGTGTACAGTTGCTGTACACGCTCCAGATATTTTTCCTGAATTCTATAATCAACTGTAGTGTTCGGATATTTATTTGAGCGATTGTACCATACATACTTCGTGTCACGTGACACAAAGGTTGCCAGATCACTAACTTCTAAAAAAAAAATCGTTGCCAGATATTTTTTCTGAATTCTGTAACCAGCCATATTGTTCGGATATTTTTTTGTGCGACTGTACATCGAGGTGTCCGATGTCACACGTATTATCGGATGAGTCACGCTTCTGTTTGGATGCAGATGATAGTCGCATCAGAGTTTGGTGCCGCCACGGCAGGATCCGGAACACATCCATAAGTGTCACTGTGCCAGAATACACAATGTTCCGGTATCAGGTGCCATCAGTTACGACACTAGAAAGCACTTCGTTTTCTAGTGTCATAACTGATTTAGTGTTTGTACAGGAAACTTTGACAGATCAAAGCTAACATCGACGACATTCTGGTGTTAATTTGATTAATGCGATGGTCTAACTTCACTGCAGAACTCTCCTGATGCCATTTTTCAGCAGGATAATACATGTCCCTATAGAGCGCACATAGACATCCCGTAGACTCTGGGTTATTTTACCTCTGAGCGGGGGGCGGGGGGGGATCAGTCAGTAGCGCGGAAGACTCGTAATCTGTAGTTCCCAGGTTCGAGTCCCAGCTGGGTCAGCGTTGAGATTTCTCACCGCAAAATTCCCCGCCGTGCCCACGGTCAGTAAGGGACACCGATGGGCTTAGTAAAGTCCGTCGTATGGGACGTTAAGCCGTGGCGCCGTATGCGGGAGAGCTATACCCTGTGCACGTTAAAGAACACGCTGGATGGCCTTGACGGGAGGCTACCATCTGTCTCACAACAGCTGTTCCAGTGGGTCCTCTCCCCCAACCTTCTGAGCCTCCGGGGTCCTTGTGACCCGGACATTTAGCCCATTGTGTGCAAAAAAGTGTCGCTCAGAGGTAAAACAACCCAACCCTTGGGTTGTTTTACCTCTGAGCGGCACTTTTTTGCACACAATGGACTAAATGGCCAGATCACAAACACCCCTGCAGAGTCAAAGAAGGTTGGGGGAATGAACCCACGGGAACAGCTGTTGGGAGACAGAATATATCCTCCCATCAAGACCATCTAGCATGTTCTTTAACGTGCACAGGGTATGGCTCTCCTGCACATGGGGCCACGGCTTAACGTTTCATCCGACGGACGGCATCTGGCTCCATGCATCGCTGACAATAGGGTTAATATCTCGTACTGTGAACCCATATTGGAATCCCTAAACACGCCCTTAATATTCACGCAGGTGATTGTGTGATTAACCATTACTACCTTGTAGCATTCTCTACTGCTCTGCTCAGTTTCACCGAGGTTCAGGCTTGGTTCATGGTGTTGAAATTTTTGTGCCCATGAGTGTAAATAAAGATCAGTATTAAAAATTACCAATAAAAGTAATAATGAAAATAAATATATTATAAATGCCTAGATTTTACGATTACCATGACTAAGATTTTAGGACTCTATATACTAAAATGACGTCATAATATAGTTGTATAGCTTTCTATTTTAAGAGCCGAAATTTCAGTTCACATTTTAAATGAATTTCTCAAAGAAATAAAACGGTAGCATTTTCTCCACCGGTAAGGGTTGGGTTGTTTTACCTTTGAGCGGCACTTTTTTGCACACCATGGGCTAAATGGCCAGGTCACATGGACCCAGAAGGCTCAGAGAAGGTTGGGGGAGGGGACCCACTGGAACAGCTGTTGGGAGACAGATGGTAGCCTCCCGTCAAGGCCATCCAGCGTGTTCTTTAACGTGCACAGGATATGGCTCTCCCGAACACGGGGCCACGGCTTAACGTCCCATCCGACGGACGGCGGCCTTTCCAAGCCCATCGGTGTCCCCTACTGACCGTGGGTAGGGCGGGGAATTTTGCGGAGATAAATCTCAACGCTGACCCAGCTGGGACTCGACCCTGGGAACTACAGATTACGAGCCTGGCGCGCTACCGACTGAGCCACCTCCGCCCCTCTCCACCGGTAAACAACAGCCTTTCAAATAACTATGCAATTGTATTAGAATATTTTGAACTAGTATTTAGAAATTATTGAAATACAGTAAACAATTTTTCTGCTAAGGGATTTAAAATGAACTTACAATCCGTCATGCAACCTTCCTTTCTTCTGGCAGAGACGAATCTTGTGACGACATCAATGACGGTTCCGATGACAGCTATAATGGCCAACGTACCCAGCAGAGATCTGGAAGAAACGAACGAGTTGAACTCAGAGGACAAAACACAACGAAGGTTCATAAACCTTTGACATGAAATGATATATCGATAGAGTAATAATATATCGATAGACAAAATAATCAATAAGCATTTAATTAGAAATAGACATATATTAATAGTGAATTATTCAGATCTCAGTAACTTCTTTAATAAGCTTTTCATGAGTTAGGTTGTTTTACGTCTGGGCGGCGCTTTTTTGCACACCATGGGCTAAATGGCCAGGTTGGGTTGTTTTACCTCTTAGTGGTACTTTTTTGCATACCATGGGCTAAATGGCCAGGTTGGGTTGTTTTACCTCTGAGCGACACTTTTTTGCACACCATGGGCTAAATGGCCAGGTTGTGTTGTTTTACCTCTTAGTGGTACTTTTTTGCACACCATGAGCTAAATGGCCAGGTTGTGTTGTTTTACCTCTGAGCGGTACTTTCTTGCACACCATGGGCTAAATGGCCAGGATGGGTTGTTTTACCTCTAAGCGGCACTTTTTTGCACACCATGGGCTAAATGGCCAGGTCACATGGACCCCGAAGGCTCAGAGAAGGTTGGGGGAGGGGACCCACTGGAACAGCTGTTGGGAGACAGATGGTAGCCTCCCATCAAGGCCATACAGCGTGTTCTTTAACGTGGGTTGTTTTACCTCTGAGCGGCACTAATTTGCACACCATGGGCTAAATGGCCAGGTCACATGGGCCCCGAAGGTTGGGGGAAGGGACCCACTGGAACAGTTGTTGGGAGACAGATGGTAGCCTCCCGTCAAGGCCATCCAGCGTGTTCTTTAATGTGCATAGGGTTTGGCTCTCCCGCACTGTTTAACGTCCCATCCGACGGACGGTGGCTTTTCCAAACCCATCGGTGTCCCCTATTGACCGTGGGCAGGCCGGGAATTTTGCGGAGAAGGTCACAAGGACCCCAAGGCTCAGAGAAGGTTAGTGGGAGGGAGACTGAAACTTCTCATCTAGGCCTTCCAGTGTGTTGTTTGACGTGCACAAGGCATTTCTCTCCTATGGGTTGATTTATCTCTGAGCGGCACTTTTTTTGCACACAATGGGCTAAATCGCAATTCACAAGGACCTTGAAAGCCCAAAAACTTTGGAGGAAGGGAACCCGCTGGACAGCTGTTAGAAGAGGTAACCGCCCAATCAAAGCCATCCAGTATGTTCCTTAAGGTGCACATCGTAAGCTATCCTGCACATGGGACCACGGCTTAACATCTCAAACGAGAGACGTCGGTCTTTCCAAGCCCATCGGTGTCCCTTACTAATCGAGGGAAGGATTGGGAATTTTAGCGGAGATAAATCTGAATGTCCCACAGTGGTTGTTTACCTCGACAGGTCACATGGACCCCGAAGGCTCAGAGAAGGTTGGGGGAGGGGACCCACTGGAACAGCTGTTATAAGACAGATGGTAGCCTCCCGTCAAGGCCATCCAGCGTGTTCTTTAATGTGCACAGGGTATGGCTCTCTCCCACACGGGGCCACGGCTTAACGTCCCATCCGACGGACGGCGGCCTTTCCAAGCCCATCGGTGTCCCCTACTGACCTTGGGCAGGGCGGGGAATTTTGCAGAGATAAATCTCAACGCTGACCCAGCTGAGACTCGAACCTGGGAACTGCAGATTACGAGCCTGGCACAGTACTAACTGAGCCACGCCCGCCCCACTGTTTTCTTGAGAATCATACCTTGTGCACTCTGGATGGCCTTAACGGAAGGCTACCATTTATTTCCTAACAACTGTCCAGTGGATCTGCTTACCTGCCCGGGTCCTTGTGACCTGGCCATTTAGCCCACTGTGTGCTCAAAAGTACCACTTAAAGTTATCCCTATGCGTTGGGTTGTTTTTACCTCTGAGCGGCACTTTTTTGCACACATGGGTTAAATGGCCAGGTCACATGGACCCCGAAGGCTCAGAGAAGGTTGGGGGAGGGAACCCACTGGAACAGCTGTTGGGAGACAGATGGTAGCCTCCCGTCAAGGCCATCCATCGTGTTCTTTAACGTGCACAGAGTATGGCTCTCCCGCACACGGGACCACAGCTTAACGTCAAAATCGACGGACGGCGGCTTTTCCAAGCCCGTCGGTGTCCCCTACTGACCGTGGGCAGGGCGGGGAATTTTGCGGAGATAAATCTCAACGCTGACCCAGCTGGGACTCGAACCTGGGAACTACAGATTACGAGCCTGGCGCGCTACCGACTGAGCCACCCCCGCCCCACTTAACATAGGGATTTTCCTTAATTTATGGAACCCAGTGTATCTTTAAATACTCTACTAATAGACTCTTTCGGTGTGGCTGTCGGCACTCATTTAATTTTCTATTTTAATACAAATAGCAGAAAACTTACACGGCTACCAATTCGTAGGTGGACCAATCTCTCTTGCTATCAACCTGGCAATCAGAAACGGTCACTGTGAATCCAAGAGGCTTCGAAACTGGAAAGAAATTTCTGCGTTAATTTGGAGAGGGGGAGCATAAAATAAAAAATAATTTTTAAATTCCACTGAAGTTTGCAAAAACTAACTTAAAAGAAAAAGAAATATCAATTTTTATTGTAGCTTTATTCTTGTACTACCAGAAGTTATATAAGTAATCATAATATATGTGAATGATTCGATTTATAATTCAATGTGAGTTGCATAAAACAGTATTAAAAAATTTTTCTACATAATGTAAATGACTTTGAGCGATTTAAAAACTCCTAAAATATTTTTGTACATGTATCTATGTATGTATGTATGTATGTATGTATATAATTTTGCAGATTGATTGGCACTATAGTAAGCCCTCCCCATGTCGTGGGAGGGGGGCTCACTTTACGCACCATGCACTGGATAACTGAAAAAAAAAGGCAATAAAATTCTCAATTTCGTTTTTTTTCTTTTAAATTATAAATCTAAGGAAAATGTCACTTAAAATCTCCAAAAGTAATAATGAGAGATGGGAGAGAGAAAAAATTAAAAAAACTTGACCAAAAAGAGTCCAAAAAGGTCGAATGGAAGAAAAAAAAATTTTTTGGATTCTGACAGGAAATGCCTCGGCCAATGAGAAAAGAGAAATTTTGGGATTGGCTGAGGGTCTGATCTCAGTTGCATGCGTCAAAACAAGGGTTGGGTTGTTTTACCTCTGAGTGGCACTTTTTTGCACACCATGGGCTAAATTCCCAGGTCACATGGACTCCGAAGGCTCAGAGAAGGTTGGGGGAGGGGACCCACTGGAACAGCTGTTGGGAGACAGATGGTAGCCTCCCGTCAAGGCCATTAAGCGTGTTCTATAACGTGAACAGGGTATGCTCTCCACGACACGGGGCCACGGCTTAACGTCCCATCCGACGGACGGCGGCCTTTCCAAGCCCATCGGTGTCCCCTACTGACCGTGGGCAGGGCGGGTAATTTTGCGGAGATAAATCTAAACGCTCACCCAGCTGGGACTCGAACCTGGGAACTACAGATTACGAGCCTGGCGCGCTACCGACTGAGCCACCCCCGCCCCGTCAAAGCAAAGAAAAATGAACACCAACATACTAATATAAGGTAAAATAAAATATAAATTAATAACTGGAAGAACAAATAAAATATTTGAATGAAGGCCAATATTTCTTCACCTGATAAAGGAAATCCCAAACTGAAAAGTTGTCAACTTTCAGACTTGACCAAAAAGGCAATAAAATTTTTTTGCAGTGACATCCAGACAGAGCTTTCAGGAAAAATTCTTGAAATTTCTGTAAAGCTTGGCCTTGTTTATTAACTGTTTTACGAAGGAATCGGAGAGCAGAAGGAATAATTCTTGAAATTTCTGTAAAACTTGGCCTTGTTCATTAACTGTTTTACGAAGGAATCGGAGAGCAGAAGGAATAATTCTTGAAATTTCTGTAAAACTTGGCCTTGTTTATTAACTGTTTTACGAAGGAATCGGAGAGCAGAAGGAATAATTCTTGAAATTTCTGTAAAGCTTGGCCTTGTTTATTAACTGTTTTACGAAGGAATCGGAGAGCAGAAGGAATAATTCTCGAAATTTCTGTAAAGCTTGGCCTTGTTTATTAACTGTTTTACGAAGGAATCGGAGAGCAGAAGGAATAATTCTTGAAATTTCTGTAAAACTTGGCCTTGTTTATTAACTGTTTTACGAAGGAATCGGAGAGCAGAAGGAATAATTCTTGAAAGTTCTGTAAAACTTGGCCTTGTTTATTAACTATTTTACGAAGGAATCGGAGAGCAACAGGAATAATTCTTGAAAGTTCTGTAAAACTTGGCCTTGTTTATTAACTGTTTTACGAAGGAATCGGAGAGCAACAGGAATAATTCTTGAAATTTCTGTAAAACTTGGTCTTGTTTATTAACTGTTTTACGAAGGAATCGGAGAGCAGAAGGAATAATTCTTGAAATTTCTGTAAAACTTGGTCTTGTTTATTAACTGTTTTACGAAGGAATCGGAGAGCAACAGGAATAATTCTTGAAATTTCTGTAAAACTTGGTCTTGTTTATTAACTGTTTTACGAAAGAATCGGAGAGCAGAAGGAATAATTCTTGAAATTTCTGTAAAACTTGGTCTTGTTTATTAACTGTTTTACGAAGGAATCGGAGAGCAACAGGAATAATTCTTGAAATTTCTGTAAAACTTGGCCTTGTTTATTAACTGTTTTACGAAGGAATCGGAAAGCAGAAGTAATAATTCTTGAAATTTCTGTAAAACTTGGCCTTGTTTATTAACTGTTTTACGAAGGAATCGGAGAGCAACAGGAATAATTCTTGAAATTTCTGTAAAACTTGGCCTTGTTTATTAACTGTTTTACGAAGGAATCGGAAAGCAGAAGTAATAATTCTTGAAATTTCTGTAAAACTTGGTCTTGTTTATTAACTGTTTTACGAAGGAATCGGAAAGCAGAAGTAATAATTCTTGAAATTTCTGTAAAACTTGGCCTTGTTTATTAACTGTTTTACGAAGGAATCGGAAAGCAGAAGTAATAATTCTTGAAATTTCTGTAAAACTTGGCCTTGTTTATTAACTGTTTTACGAAGGAATCGGAGAGCAACAGGAATAATTCTTGAAATTTCTGTAAAACTTGGCCTTGTTTATTAACTGTTTTACGAAGGAATCGGAAAGCAGAAGTAATAATTCTTGAAATTTCTGTAAAACTTGGCCTTGTTTATTAACTGTTTTACGAAGGAATCGGAAAGCAGAAGTAATAATTCTTGAAATTTCTGTAAAACTTGGCCTTGTTTATTAACTGTTTTACGAAGGAATCGGAGAGCAGAAGGAATAATTCTTGAAAGTTCTGTAAAACTTGGCCTTGTTTATTAACTGTTTTACGAAGGAATCGGAAAGCAGAAGTAATAATTCTTGAAAGTTCTGTAAAACTTGGCCTTGTTTATTAACTGTTTTACGAAGGAATCGGAAAGCAGAAGTAATAATTCTCGAAATTTCTGTAAAACTTGGCCTTGTTTATTAACTGTTTTACGAAGGAATCGGAGAGCAGAAGGAATAATTCTTGAAAGTTCTGTAAAACTTGGCCTTGTTTATTAACTATTTTACGAAGGAATCGGAGAGCAACAGGAATAATTCTTGAAATTTCTGTAAAACTTGGTCTTGTTTATTAACTGTTTTACGAAGGAATCGGAGAGCAACAGGAATAATTCTTGAAATTTCTGTAAAACTTGGCCTTGTTTATTAACTGTTTTACGAAGGAATCGGAAAGCAGAAGTAATAATTCTTGAAATTTCTGTAAAACTTGGCCTTGTTTATTAACTGTTTTACGAAGGAATCGGAGAGCAACAGGAATAATTCTTGAAATTTCTGTAAAACTTGGCCTTGTTTATTAACTGTTTACGAAGGAATCGGAAAGCAGAAGTAATAATTCTTGAAATTTCTGTAAAACTTGGTCTTGTTTATTAACTGTTTTACGAAGGAATCGGAGAGCAACAGGAATAATTCTTGAAATTTCTGTAAAACTTGGCCTTGTTTATTAACTGTTTTACGAAGGAATCGGAGAGCAACAGGAATAATTCTTGAAATTTCTGTAAAACTTGGCCTTGTTTATTAACTGTTTTACGAAGGAATCGGAAAGCAGAAGTAATAATTCTTGAAATTTCTGTAAAACTTGGTCTTGTTTATTAACTGTTTTACGAAGGAATCGGAGAGCAACAGGAATAATTCTTGAAATTTCTGTAAAACTTGGCCTTGTTTATTAACTGTTTTACGAAGGAATCGGAAAGCAGAAGTAATAATTCTTGAAATTTCTGTAAAACTTGGTCTTGTTTATTAACTGTTTTACGAAGGAATCGGAGAGCAACAGGAATAATTCTTGAAATTTCTGTAAAACTTGGCCTTGTTTATTAACTGTTTTTACGAAGGAATCGGAGAGCAACAGGAATAATTCTTGAAATTTCTGTAAAACTTGGTCTTGTTTATTAACTGTTTTACGAAGGAATCGGAGAGCAACAGGAATAATTCTTGAAATTTCTGTAAAACTTGGTCTTGTTTATTAACTGTTTTACGAAGGAATCGGAGAGCAACAGGAATAATTCTTGAAATTTCTGTAAAACTTGGTCTTGTTTATTAACTGTTTTACGAAGGAATCGGAGAGCAGAAGGAATAATTCTCGAAATTTCTGTAAAGCTTGGCCTTGTTTATTAACTGTTTTACGAAGGAATCGGAGAGCAGAAGGAATAATTCTTGAAATTTCTGTAAAACTTGGCCTTGTTTATTAACTGTTTTACGAAGGAACCGGAGAGCAGAAGGAATAATTCTTGAAATTTCTGTAAAACTTGGTCTTGTTTATTAACTGTTTTACGAAGGAATCGGAGAACAACAGGAATAATTCTTGAAATTTCTGTAAAACTTGGTCTTGTTTATTAACTGTTTTACGAAGGAATCGGAGAGCAACTGGAATAATTCTTGAAATTTCTGTAAAACTTGGCCTTGTTTATTAACTGTTTTACGAAGGAATCGGAGAGCAATAGGAATTTCCCACTCGGAAATTGAAAACTGGGGATTGGCACAGAACTTTAAGACATCAACCAAGTCCTCGAACATCTCCAATTGTTCTTCGTTTTCAAAATCAGCTAGTTTGTCAATCACTGGATTTGATGATGAAATAAACTGGTGAATGTTGCTCATTAAAAATGAATTTCTTTTTTGAAACAGGTTTGGGAGCCGATTCATCTGAAGGAGAAGAGTCCACAGATGGTGACAGGCATTTTTTTTTATTTACATTTGAATCGATGACATCAAAGTCCTTGGATGATTCAAGGTTGGGAAAAGGAGTCGAAGAATTAACAAAATGTTCTTTGGCTGGAGGTGACTTATCAGTGTCGAGGCGATGTCTGGTAAGAGAGAATGTTTCGGCTCGATCAGGCAAAGGAAGTTCACCCCCCCCCCACCCTGAGAGGGAACCACCTTGTCGTGTGTTGGGGGGGGGGGCTGAGGGCTCGTATGAAGTTGAGGGCTCTGCTGACTGGTATTGGGAAGTGTCTGGTCGGACGGGGTCCCGATGGAACGGCTGGGCCCTGGTGAAGTTGAGGGCTACGCTGACTGGTATTGGGGGGTACCTAAGTCGGACGAGGGCCCCGACGGAGGGGCCTGGTAAGGCATGACTAAGAGTTCCCACCACGGGTTGTTGGGTTGTTTTACCTCTGAGCGGAACTTTTTTGCACACCATGGGCTAAATGGCCAGGTCACATGGACCCCGAAGGCTCAGAGAAGGTTGGGGGAGGGGACCCACTGGAACAGCTGTTGGAAGACAGATGGTAGCCTCCCGTCAAGGCCATCCAGCGTGTTCTTTAACATACACAGGGTATGGTTCTCCAGCACACGGGGCCACGGCTTAACGTCCCATCCGACGGACGGCGGCCTTTCCAAGCCCATCGGTGTCCCCTACTGATCGTGGGAAGGGCGGGGAATTTTGCGGAGATAAATCTCAACGCTGACCCAGCTGGGACTCGAACCTGGGAACTACAGATTACGAGCCTGGCGCGCTACCGACTGAGCCACCCCCGCCCCTCCCACCACGGGAGCCGAGGCATCTTGGATATATATACCCTTGTTTGTGGCTAACCGGGGCGCAGATTAAATTTAGGTTTTGACCGATGGATGAGCTTTACTTCTATAGGACTGTTCGTCATAGGGGCGGTCATAAGGGCGACTCAGTTGGTAGCGCACCAGACTCGCAATCTGTAGTTCCCAAGTTTGAGTCCCAGCTGGGTCAGCGTTGAGATTTACTCCGCTCAATTCCCCGCCCTGCCTACGGTCAGTAGGGGACACCGATGGGCTTACAAAGGCCGCCGTCCGTCGGATGGGACGTCAAGTCGTTGCCCCGTGTGCGGGAGAGCCATACCCTCTGCACATTAAAGAACACACTGGGTAGCCTTGACGGAAGGCTACTATCTGTCTCCCAACAGCGGTTCCCTCCCCCAACCTTCTCTGAGCCTTCGGGGTCCATGTGACCCGGCCATTTGGCCCATGATGTGCAAAAAAGTGCCGCTCAGAGGTAAAACAACCCAACTGTTCGCCATAAGTAGTCGTGGGGCGAGCTGCGTCTATATGTTGTTGTCTTGCCCTCGACGTAGGTAGTGGAGATTTGGCATTATCCCTATAGATGTAGTGCAGTCTATGTATTGCGGAGCATCTGGATTTTGCCATCATTATAAATTTCCTCTTTTCGTTTCAAGAAAACATCACAGTTTTTGACAAAGTGAGAAGGTGACTTGCACCAGCGGCAAACCTTTTAACTCCGGGGTAGTAAATGGTAGCCACAAAATCATTTATTTTGAGAAAATTTGGGATTGGTTTTAGCAGCTCCATTTTGTCTACTCTTGTACCTGTACGGATGGACTCCAATCCGGGAATTTCAAGATATTCAGGAACCCAATATTTACAAATGGCTCAAGAGCAGCAATCACATCGCAATTTGAGATGAAAAATGGAAGCTTAGCTATTTTGACCGTTTTAGTAGGCATTGCAAGTCTAGTAATGATCACTGGGTGGATTGTTTGGATTGGATTGTTTTACCTCTGAGCGGCACTTTTTTGCACACCATGGGCTAAATGGCCAGGCCACAAGGACCCCGAAGGCTCAGAGAAGGTTGGGGGAGGGGACCCACTGGAACAACTGTTGGGAGACAGATGGTAGCCTCCCGTCAAGGCCATCCAGCGTGTTCTTTAACGTGCACAGGTTATGGCTCTCCCACACACGGGGCCACGGCTTAACGTCCCATCCGACGGACGGCGGCCTTTATCAAGCCCATCGGTGTCCCCTACTGACCGTGGGCAGGGCGGGGAAATTTTGCGGAGATAAATCTCAACGCTGACCCAGCTGGGACTCGAACCTGGGAAGTACAGATTACGAGCCTGGCGCGCTACCGACTGAGCCACCCCCGCCCCTAATCACTGGGTGACCTTCAAATACAGGCAGAGGATTGGAAGCGAAGGTTTCAGCAAAGCTTTCAGATAAGAATGTAATAACTGTAGAACAAGGTTGGGTTGTTTTACCTCTGAGCGGCACTTTTTTGCACACCATGGGCTAAATGGCCAGGTCACATGGACCCCGAAAGCTCAGAGAAGGTTGGGGGAGGGGTCAGAGAAGGTTGGGGAAGATTGTTTGACCTCTGAGTAGCAGTTTTTGCACACCATGGGCTAAATGTCCAGGCCACTAGGACCCCGAAAGCTCAGAGAAGGTTGGAAGAGGGAACCCACTGGAACAGCTGTTGGGAGACAGATGGTAGACGTGTCTCTTCTGTGGCCCCGTGTGCGGGAGATGTCTCTCCCGCACACGGGGCCACGGATTAACGTCCCATCCGACGGACGGCGGCCTTTCCAAACCCATCGGTGTTCCCTACTGAATATGGGCAGGGAATTTTGCGGAGATAAATCTCAACGCTGACCCACCTGGGACTCGAACCTGGAAACTACAGATTATGAGCCTGGCGCGCAACCGACTGAGCCACCCCGGTATAAACTAGGGGGAAGTAATATCTTCCCCCCACCCGGGGGTTATATTCTGATTCAAAGAGGGTTCTCTTTTTCACCGAGGGCAGGGGGAGTCTGTAGAAATAAATTTCAACGCTGGAACTGTCGAGGCTCGAATTAGGAAATTTAGTTAACGAGCCTAATGTGTTACTGACTGAATTAGTGCGGGGGTGGCTCAGTCGGTAGCGCGCCAGGTTCGTAATCTCCAGTTCCGAGTTCCAGCTGGGTCAGCGTTCAGATTTATCTCCGCAAAACTCCCCGCCCTACCCACGGTCAGTAGGAGACACCGATGGGCTTGGAAAGATCACCGTCCGTCGGATGGGACGTTAAACCGTGGCTCCATGTGCGGGTTGGGTTGTTTTGGGTTGTTTTACCTCTGAGCGGCACTTTTTTGCACACCATGGGCTAAATGACCAGGTCACATAGACCCCGAAGGCTCAGAGAAGGTTGGGGGAGGGGACCCACTGGAACAGCTGTTGGGAGACAGATGATAGCCTCCCTTCAAGCCATCCAGCATGTACTTTTAACGTGCACAGGTTATGGCTCTACCGCACATGGGGCCACGGCTTTACGTCCCATCTGACGGACGGCGTCCTTTACAAGCCCATCGGTGGCCCCTATTGACCGTGAATTTTGCGGAGGAGAATTTTGGCAGACACGGAGAAAACACGGAAAACACGAGGCAGGACGGAGAATTTTGCGGAGATAAATCTCAACGCTGACCCATCTGGGACTCGAACCTGGGAACTACAGATTACGATCCTGGAGCTGAAAGGCATTTCATTGCTTCATTATGGAATTACAGAAATACGATTTTTAAGAGACTGCGTTGGTTTCGCCATGTTACCCGTATGCATTAGGAAACAGGATTATGAACAATGTGCGTAAGGTTTCAGAAAAAGTGGGAGATCTAGGATGCGATGGGCAGACAATGTCAAAGCTTTCTATAATTGGTCTAGAGTGTCCAAATGCAGCAGCTGCAGCACAGAAGAGACGTCTGGAGGGGAAAATTACAGTCTGGTTGGACCTCCGTAGCCCATGGCTGCATGAGGATTTTGTATGTGTTTTGTACGGTTTTTAAGTTGCGACAATAGGTCATAAGAGTATCAACTCTTAGTATTAGTAAGAAGGAAAGGAAAAGGCTAAATTTAGAAAGAAAATCACACGTTTGGGAAAAATGGAATCTGCTGAACGTCAAGTCGATATGTGCAATAATTTAGGACTAGAAGTTGAAGAGAAATTACAAAAAAATTAATAAAAAGAACTGAAAAAGTTTCTAAATAATAAAACTACCGGTTTTGTTATACGCAAAATTAATACAAATACTATAGTTTCCGTTTAATTACGGAATTTTTTCATTCAGTCACAGGGATTTATCGTGAATGGATGATTCTTTCTGGACTCATCCCAAAATATAAAATGTAGATATGTAGTAAAACCTTAAATACGATTTCTCTCCTTTAACAAAGAAACCTTTTTTAGCTATAAAAAGGTAGTTGGTGTTAAGTCGGTACTGGGCTTTCTTTATAATATGACGTTGATATATTCGATTCCCACTGTGCCTATTTCAGATTAACTTTGCTATCAACAGCTCTGTCCTCGGTTCGAAAGGAGTTGGGTTGTTTTACCTCTGAGTAGCAGTTTTTGCACACATGGGCTAAATGTCCAGGCCACAAGGACCCCGAAGGCTCAGAGAAGCTGTTGTTAGCTTCTCTATTCCAGTGGACTTCTCTATTCCAGTGGGAGGGGACCCACTGGAATAGCTGTTGGGAGACAGATGGTAGCCTCCCGTCAAGGCCATCCAGTGTGTTCTTTAACGTGTACATGGTATGGCTCTCCCGCTCACGGGCCCACGGCTTAACGTCCCATCCGACGGACGTCGGCCTTTCCAAGCCCATCGGTGTCCCCTACTGACCATGGGCAGACCGGGGGGGATTTGCGGAGATAAATCTCAACGCTGACTCAGCTGGTACAGAGATGAAGGTGAGACAGGCCAGGACTGTACATCAAAACAGAGCTAGTTTTGTTAGCACTAGGCGCAGAGTATCAAATATTTTAAAATTTGGGAACTGTACCATGATACAATGAATTACTAGGTAGGTGTTCGGAATAATTTGACCGGGCAGTGTACATCTTAAATGTTATTCAAAAATTAAAATAATTACTTTTAACATTAAGGAACTAATAAAAAAGAGCACGAATTACCGGAGCATACCCTGATTTCTTAATCACCACTTCAGACTTAGTTTGGTTTTACTGAGCAAGTAAAAATGAGACGCTTTTAAGGAGGCTAAAGGTGAACCGAACCCTGCTGTGCTACAACCGATAACGAAGCAATTTCAAGTCCATATCTTTTCAGATTTGTTTAAAAAAATATTTATTCAAATTAAATTCAATTTGCAGGCCTGATCTGGAAAAATAAATCGAGGGGGTAAAAGACACTTGATTTCCAATACAGTATATCGTTTTCCCCTCCGTTTTATGGGTTTTTAAAAAATTTCTTTAAAAAGGCATGAAATATAAATAAGTTTAATAATTTTTGCCTCTCTTACCATTAATAGCATTCCGAAAGAAGGGCATCACCCCCTTGGCCGGGCGGGGGTGGCTCAGTCGGTAGCGCGCCAGGCTCGTAATCTGTAGTTCCCAGGTTCGAGTCCCAGCTGGGTCAGCGTTGAGATTTATCTACGCAAAATTCCCCGCCCTGCCCACGGTCAGTAGGGGACACCGATGTGCTTGGAAAGGCCGCCGTCCTTCGGATGGGACGTTAAGCCGTGTCCCCGTGTGCGAGAGAGCATACCCTGTGCACGTTAAAGAACACGCTTAATGGCCTTGACGGGAGGCTACCATCTGTCTCCCAACAGCTGTTCCAGTGGGTCCCCTCCCCCTTCTCTGAGCCTTCGGGGTCCATGTGACCTGGCCATTTAGCCCATGGTGTGCAAAAAAGTGCCGCTCAGAGGTAAAACACCCAACCCCCTTGGCCGAACCCCCCTATATCCCGTCGTGCTTTGGAGTCATGTACAATTATTCTGTCTTCTCGAATCTTTGCCGAAAAATAAATGCCAGTGTGGAATTTTTTTCCCCCGAAAAATAAATGTCATATGCAAATTTTCCTCAAGTGTCGCCTGCAAATTTCACTAAAAGTGCCTTACGTAAAATCCCTCTTTGTGGTGAGCAACTTTTTCCAAGGACCAAGATTATAGTTCAACTTTTTCCAAGTGCCAGGGTTACTGTTCAACTTTTTTCCCAGGAACAGTGTAATGGTTCATTTTTTCATACGACAATATTGTGGTTCAACCTTTTTCAAGCTAAAAATTTCCCGTTCAACATTTTCCAAGAAATAGGGTTACGGTCCAACTTTTTCCAAGAAATAGGATTACGGACCAACTTTTTCCAAGAAATAGGGTTACGGTCCAACTTTTTCCGAGAAATAGGATTACGGTCCAACTTTTTCCAAGAAATAGGGTTACGGTCCAACTTTTTCCAAGAAATAGGGTTACGGTCCAACTTTTTCCAAGAAATACGGTTACGGTTCAATTTTTTCCAAGAAATAGGGTTACGGACCAACTTTTTCCAAGAAATAGGATTACGGACCAACTTTTTCCAAGAAATAGGGTTACGGACCAACTTTTTCCAAGAAATAGGGTTACGGTCCAACTTTTTCCGAGAAATAGGGTTACGGTCCAACTTTTTCCAAGAAATAGAGTTACGGTCCAACTTTTTCCAAGAAATAGAGTTACGGTCCAACTTCTTCCAAGAAATAGAGTTACGGTCCAACTTCTTCCAAGAAATAGAGTTACGGTCCAACTTTTTCCAAGAAATAGGGTTACGGTCCAACTTTTTCCAAGAAATAGAGTTACGGTCCAACTTTTTCCAAGAAATAGAGTTACGGTCCAACTTTTTCCAAGAAATAGGGTTACGGTCCAACTTTTTTCCAAGAAATAGAGTTACGGTCCAACTTTTTCCAAGAAATAGGGTTGCGGTCCAACTTTTTCCAAGAAATAGGGTTACGGTACAAGTTTTTCCAAGAAATAGAGTTACGGTCCAACTTTTTCCAAGAAATAGGGTTACGGTCCAACTTTTTCCGAGAAATAGGGTTACGGTCCAACTTTTTCCAAGAAATAGGGTTACGGTACAACGTTTTCCAAGAAATAGAGTTACGGTCCAACTTTTTCCAAGAAATAGGGTTACGGTCCAGCTTTTTCCAAGAAATAGCGTTACGGTCCAACTTTTTCCAAGAAATAGGGTTACGGTCCAACTTTTTCCAAGAAATAGAGTTACGGTCCAACTTTTTCCAAGAAATAGGGTTACGGTCCAACTTTTTCCGAGAAATAGGGTTACGGTCCAACTTTTTCCAAGGAATAGGGTTACGGTCCAACTTTTTCCAAGAAATAGGGTTACGTTTACTTTTTTCATCTTTTTTTCAAAGGGGAAGTGTTATGGTTTAACATTTTAGAAGGAACAGTATTATGATTCTACCTTTTTTCAGGGAGTACTGCAGTTCATCTTTTTCCCCAAGGACACCTTTTCCAAGGGACAATATCAGTGGCTCTTCGAAACAATGTTGTAATTCAGCCTGGGACAATGCTGTAATTCAGCTTTTTCCCACAAGGAACAGTGTTGTGGGTTTTTTTCTGGGAACAGTGCAACCTTTTCCGAGGAACAGTGTTATGTTGAAACTTTTTCCAAAGAACGGTGTTATATTGAAACTTTTTACAAGGAACAGTGTTATATTGAAACTTTTTTAAAAGAACGGTGTTATATTGAAACTTTTTACAAGGAACAGTGTTATATTGAAACTTTTTCCAAGGAACAGTGTTATATTGAAACTTTTTCCAAGGAACAGTGTTATATTGAAACTTTTTCCAAGGAACAGTGTTATATTGAAACTTTTTCCAAAGAACGGTGTTATATTGAAACTTTTTCCAAGGAACGGTGTTATATTGAAACTTTTTCCAAAGAACGGCGTTATATTGAAACTTTTTCCAAAGAACGGTGTTATATTGAAACTTTTTCCAAGGAACAGTGTTATATTGAAACTTTTTCCAAGGAACAGTGTTATATTGAAACTTTTTCCAAGGAACAGTGTTATATTGAAACTTTTTCCAAAGAACGGTGTTATATTGAAACTTTTTCTAAGGAACGGTGTTATATTGAAACTTTTTCCAAGGAACAGTGTTATATTGAAACTTTTTCCAAGGAACAATGTTATATTGAAACTTTTTCCAAGGAACAGTGTTATATTGAAAATTTTTCCAAGGAACAGCGTTATATTGAAACTTTTTCCAAAGAACGGCGTTATATTGAAACTTTTTCCAAAGAACGGCGTTATATTGAAACTTTTTCCAAAGAACGGTGTTATATTGAAACTTTTTCCAAGGAACAGTGTTATATTGAAACTTTTTCCAAGGAACAGTGTTATATTGAAACTTTTTCCAAGGAACAGTGCTATATTGAAACTTTTTCCAAGGAACAGTGTTATATTGAAAATTTTTCCAAGGAACAGTGTTATATTGAAACTTTTTCCAAAGAACGGTGTTATATTGAAACTTTTTCCAAGGAACGGTGTTATATTGAAACTTTTTCCAAGGAACAGTGCTATATTGAAACTTTTTCCAAGGAACAGTGTTATATTGAAACTTTTTCCAAGGAACGGTGTTATATTGAAACTTTTTCCAAGGAACAGTGTTATATTGAAACTTTCTCCAAGGAACAGTGTTATATTGAAACTTTTTCCAAGGGACAGTGTTATATTGAAACTTTTTCCAAAGAACGGTGTTATATTGAAACTTTTTCCAAGGAACAGTGTTACATTGAAACTTTTTCCAAGGAACAGTGTTATATTGAAACTTTTTACAAGGAACAGTGTTATATTGAAACTTTTTTAAAAGAACGGTGTTATATTGAAACTTTTTCCAAGGAACAGTGTTATATTGAAACTTTTTCCAAGGAACAGTGTTATATTGAAACTTTTTCCAAGGAACAGTGTTATATTGAAACTTTTTCCAAAGAACGGCGTTATATTGAAACTTTTTCCAAAGAACGGCGTTATATTGAAACTTTTTCCAAAGAACGGTGTTATATTGAAACTTTTTCCAAGGAACATTGTTACATTGAAACTTTTTCCAAGGAACAGTGTTATATTGAAACTTTTTCCAAGGAACAGTGTTATATTGAAACTTTTTCCAAGGAACAGTGTTATATTGAAACTTTTTCCAAAGAACGGTGTTATATTGAAACTTTTTCCAAGGAACGGTGTTATATTGAAACTTTTTCCAAGGAACAGTGTTATATTGAAACTTTTTCCAAGGAACAGTGTTATATTGAAACTTTTTCCAAGGAACAATGTTATATTGAAACTTTTTCCAAGGAACAGTGTTATATTGAAAATTTTTCCAAGGAACGGCGTTATATTGAAACTTTTTCCAAAGAACGGCGTTATATTGAAACTTTTTCCAAAGAACGGCGTTATATTGAAACTTTTTCCAAAGAACGGTGTTATATTGAAACTTTTTCCAAGGAACAGTGTTATATTGAAACTTTTTCCAAGGAACAGTGTTATATTGAAAATTTTTCCAAGGAACAGTGTTATATTGAAACTTTTTCCAAAGAACGGTGTTATATTGAAACTTTTTCCAAGGAACAGTGTTATATTGAAACTTTTTCCAAAGAACGGTGTTATATTGAAACTTTTTTCCAAAGAACGGTGTTATATTGAAACTTTTTCCAAGGAACAGTGTTATATTGAAACGTTTTCCAAGGAACAGTGCTATATTGAAACTTTTTCCAAGGAACAGTGTTATATTGAAATTTTTTCCAAGGAACAGTGTTATATTGAAACTTTTTCCAAGGAACGGTGTTATATTGAAACTTTTTCCAAAGAACGGTGTTATATTGAAACTTTTTCCAAAGAACGGTGTTATACTGAAACTTTTTCCAAGGAACGGTGTTATATTGAAACTTTTTCCAAGGAACGGTGTTATATTGAAACTTTTTCCAAGGAACAGTGTTATATTGAAACTTTTTCCAAGGAACAATGTTATATTGAAACTTTTTCCAAGGAACAGTGCTATATTGAAACTTTTTCCAAAGAACGGTGTTATATTGAAACTTTTTCCAAGGAACGGTGTTATATTGAAACTTTTTCCAAGGAACGGTGTTATATTGAAACTTTTTCCAAGGAACAGTGTTATATTGAAACTTTTTCCAAGGTACAGTGTTATGATTCAACAGTGTACTTCCCATACCACGACCATTCCAAGCACATCAGTGTCCCATACTAACCGAATGCTAGGTGGGGTTTCATTGGAAATAAATCTTAAAGCTGGCCGAGATGGGACTCGAACCTGGGAGCTACAGATTACGAGCCTGGCGCGCTACCGACTGAGCCAACCGCCGTCCTAACGAATTAGGAGCAATAACTGTTATCTTTAAAAAAAAGAAATCTGAAAAATTTGGGTTGTTTTACCTCTGAGCGGCACTTTTTTGCACACCATGGGCTAAATGGCCAGGTCACAAGGACCCCGAAGGCTCAGAGAAGGTTGGGGGAGGGGACCCACTGGAACAGCTGTTGGGAGACAGATGGTAGCCTCCCACCAAGGCCATGCAGCGTGTTCTTTAACGTGTACAGGGTATGGCTCTCCCGTACACGGGGCCACGACTTAACGTCCCATCCGACGGTCGGCGGCCTTTCCAAGCCCATCGGTGTCCCCTACTGACCGTGGGCAGGGCGGGGAATTTTGCGTAGATAAATCTCAACGCTAACCGAGCTGGGACTCGAACCTGGGAACTACAGATTACGAGCCTGACGCGCTACCGACTGAGCCACCCCCACCCCATCTGAAAAAGAAATCAGCTATTAATTAGACTCAAGATACAATTAACGAGACTATCTACTTTACCAATGTCAGCTAGTCTTTCGATGTCCCCTGTAGTGCACTTGGATGGAACGCACAATCCAAACCAAAAGGCAACTTTCTTCAGAAATCCGTCTGCTCTTTCGATTGTGCTCGAAATCTATGGGAGGAAATGAAAAACGAAATCGTTAACAAAGGTACAAAGAAATCATTAAAAACGTACAGTCGCCCAAAAAAATATCCGAACACTATGGTTGACTAGAAAATAAAAAAAAACTACCTTCGTGTCACGTGACACAAAGGTTGCCAGATCCTTAATTTCTTAAAAAAATCGTTGCCAGATATTTTTTCTGAATTCTGTAATCAACCGTAGTGTTCGGATTTTTTTTAATATATATAATGCGTATGAATATATATTGCAATGAATGTGGAGCGTGTGCAGTTACCGTTCACAGCAAACTGGAGCGGTTGCGGTTAATGTTCACAGCGCATTGGATCGTGTGAGCTCACAAAAACCTGGATCGTGTGGGCCTACTCATAGAAATATTGAGCGTGTGCAGTTACCGTTCATAGCAACCTTCTCTGAGCGTGTGCAGTAACTGCACACGCTCCAGTTTGCTGTGAACGGTAACTGGAGCGTGTACAGTTGCTGTACACGCTCCAGATATTTTTCCTGAATTCTGTAATCACGTGACACGAAGGTTGCCAGATCACTAATTTCTAAAAAAACCGTTGCCATATATTTTTTCTGAATTCTGTAATCAACCATAGTATTCGGATATTTTTTCGAGCGATTGTACTTTATGAAATACTAGCAGATTTACACGGCATCGGTCCGGTCTAAAACTCTTTAGAATTTATCGTAGATAGCACCCCCCCCCCCCCCACGTTATAAGCTTTCATTTGACATAAATATCGCTCCCCCTCTGGTTAAATTTTCCCCTTTTTTTGTGGGGAGAAAAGAGTGGACACAGTTTGAGGTACCTATAATCCTGTCCATGTCAGAAGTTTATAAAACAAAAACCGGAATTTCCTCGCTCAGAAAATCGAACTTTTCAAATCACTTCGTAGCCATCAAAAGTTGGGTTGTTTTACCTCTAAGCGGCACTATTTTGCACACCATGGGCTATAGGTGTCACCGATGGGTTTGGAAAGGTGGCTATCCATTGTATGGGACGTTAAGTCGTGGCCCCGTGTGCGGAGAACCATACCCTGTGCACGTTAAAGAACACGTTGGATAGCCTTGACGGGAGGCTACCATCTGTCTCCCAACAGCTGTTCCAGTGGGTCCCCTCCTCCAACCTTCTCTGAATGTGACCTGGCCATTTAGCCCACGGTGTGCAAAAAAGTGCCGCTCAGAGGAAAAACAATCCAACCTATGGGCGAAATGACCAGGTCACATGGACCCCGAAGGCTCAGAGAAGGTTGGGGGAGGGAACCTACTGGAACAGCTGTTAGCATACAGATGGTAGCCTCCAGTTAAGGCCATCCAATGTGTTCTTTAACGTGCACAGTGTATGACTCTCCTTCACACGGAGCCACGGTTTAACGTTCCATCCGACGGACGGCGGTCTTTCCAAGTCCCTCGGTGTCCCCTACTGACCGTGGGCAGGACTGGGAGTTTTACGGAGATAAATCTCAACGCTGACCCAGCTGGGACTCGAACCTGGGAATTGCAGATTATGAATAAATGTGAACATCTTTATTGAAATGGGGGGGAGTCAGTCTGTAGTGCGCCAAGCTCGTAATCGGCAGTTCCCAGATTCGAGTCCCAGCTAGGTAAGCGTTGAGATTTATCTCCGTAAAAACTCCCCACCCTGCCCACGGTCAGTAAGGGATTACGATGGGCTTGAAAAAGGTCGCCGTCCGTCGAATGGGAGGTTAATCCGTGGCTCCGTGTGTATGAGAGCCATACCCTGCGCACCTTAAACAACACGCTGGATGGCCTTCACGGGAGGCTACAGTCTGTCTCCCAACAGCTGTTCCAGTGGGTCCCCTCCCCCAACCTTCTCTGAGCCTTCGGGGTCCATGTGACCTGGCCATTTAGTCCATGGTGTGCAAGAAAGTGCTGCTCAGAGGTAAAACAACCCAACGTTAAAGAACACTCTGGATGGCCTTGACGGGAGGCTACCGTCTGTCTCCCAACAGCTGATCCAGTGGGTCACCTCCCCCAACCTTCTCTGAGCCTTCGGGGTCCATGTGACCTGGCCATTTAGCCCATGGTGTGCAAGAAAGTGCTGCTCAGAGGTAAAACAAACCAACGTTAAAGAACACGCTGGATGGCCTTGACGGGAAGCTACATCTGTCTCCCAACAGCTGTTCCAGTGTGTCCCCTCCCCCAACCTTCGGGGTCCATGTGACCTGGCCATTTAGCACATGGTGTGCAAGAAAATGCCGCTCAGAGGTGAAACAATCCAACTCAAACTCATAACAACAGGAAATGCCGAATACCTCTATTTAAACTACTAGTTTTGTATGAAATTATAACACATAAATATAGTCTTTGGTTGCAAATAAAACGATCACATTTGGAACCTGTTTCGGGTGTAATTTTATTTACTTTACTGCAGAATCGAGATAAAAAAAACTGCTATTTTACGGAAAGTTGGTTAGCGCGCTTGGCTAGTGATCTACGGGACCTGGATTCGAGCCCCGGGAAGATATATTAGCCGTCCCGTGGCCGAGTGGTTAGCGCGCTTAGTTACTGATCTACGGGACCTGGGTTCGATCCCGGGTAAGGCACGGATGTATGTGTCGTTTTTCTGCTGAGGTCCTGCCATCCTCACAGACCTACTATGGTATATAAACTGACAGGCTCCTGTCAGACCTCTGTGGCAAGCAGCTGCTTGAGGGGGTATTTTTTATTTTCTTAATTAGTGGACAAAAACATTATCATTCGACGTACTACCACATAAAATGAAAGTTTAAAGGGTAAATTAGTGAAACTTGAATGAAGCAATTAAAGCTATTACATGAAGCCCATAGTGATGATACCATCGTACATTCACTACGGAATGTAAGAAAGTATCATTTATATATTTCGAATAAAATCTATTTTTCTTTTAACTTTAGATATATCGTAAAGATATATCTGTAATGTACTACAAGACTAAAGATCTCAAAGCAATAATTGAACGAAAGGTATTTATTTCAATTAAATTGAATTATAAATCGGGTGGTAGTTTTCCATAACAGCTGTCATATTTTAATTTTTTTACTTTTTTTTTAATCATTTGTTCGTTTTTGAGTTTATCAAACTGTTTATCAAAACGGTTCTTCTAAGACGTTGACCACTAGCAATATGCTACGTACCAAATAACAGCCTATTATATAGGATTGTCGTGTATTTTAAGAAATTGCCCAATTTAATTTGCCCATTTAAATAATAAATAAATATCCCTCAAGCAGCTGCTTTGGTGTTTGCCATGGTTTTGATTTCTCAACACTCTGTTTGAGAATTGAAGTATTCCATGCGTAGTTGAGGCAGACCAGGACATCACAGTGAGTGAACACACCATTTTAGTTCGTTTTCTGAAGTCATTCATATACGAATGACACAAAAATTTTATTTTAGAAGGTTTAACATCACAAGTTATAAAATATTTTACATAAAATAACATTTAGAGGTAGAAAAAATAACAACGGAAGATAAAAGTCTCGTGGCCCCAGGGAAAATCTCAATGAAATCAGCTTGGCGCCCAATGTGTTAACGCAGTTTCAACACCTGAAAAACCCTATAGACAAGGGTTGGGTTGGGTTGTTTTACCTCTGAGCGGCACTTTTTTGCACACCATGGGCTAAATGGCCAGGTCACATGGACCCCGAAGGCTCAGAGAAGGTTGGGGGAGGGGACCCATTGGAACAGCTGTTGGGAGACAGATGGTAGCCTCCCGTCAAGGCCATCCAGCGTGTTCTTTAACGTGCACAGGATATGGCTCTCCCACACACGAGGCCACGGCTTAACGTCCCATCCGAAGGACGGCGGCCTTTCCAAGCCCATCGGTGTCCCCTACTGACGGTGGGCAGGCCGGGGAATTTTGCGGAGATAAATCTCAACGCTGACCCAGCTGGGACTCGAACCTGGGAACTACAGATTACGAGCCTGGCGCGCTACCAACTGAGCCCCCCCCCCCCCCATATATGCTGAAATATGAAAGAATCGTTCAAATGGAACTAAAATTTCACTAATTTATACTAGTACAACACGAAGGTTGCCAGATCACTAATTCCTAAAAAAACCGTTGCCAGATATTTTTTCTGAATTCTGTAATCAACCATAGTGTTCGGATATTTTTTTGAGCGACTGTACATAATGAAATGAATCAAACAACATTTGTTCGAAGGGCACCAAATTGTTACACTATGAACAAAATCGTAGAGGTCAAAAATCTGTTTTGAGAATTGACTCACCCACTCCGGTGGATGCCCGTACGCCTGAACGTAAGTCTGTCCGCTGCGCGTTTTCATGGACATGGGGGAGAGCAGAGGGGTATTGAATCCCACCATGCAGTACTGGCCTCGGAACATCTCCTGTGGAGGCACCGAAGTGGAATTGGCTCGAATGCGGATGCACTCGTCGTACGAGCCGAAGTCCATAACAGTTCCATCGAGGATTCCGCTGGGGATCTTGCCGCTAGCATCAGCCACTGGGAAGAAACAGAAAAGGCTTAGGCGTTTTAAGGAAATGTTAAGTAGGGTCACTTAAATGAAATGCTAAATAAACACCGTCACATAATGGGAAATGTTTAGCAGACATTTAAAAGGAGATGTTTAGCAGACACTTAAAAGGAGATGTTTAGCAGACACTTAAAAGGAAATGTTTAGCAGACACTTAAAAGGAGATGTTTAGCAGACACTTAAAACGAAATGTTTAGCAGACACTTAAAAGGAAAAGGAAATACTAAATACAGTCCCTTAAATGAAAAGTAAATGTTAGATATATTTACTTTACGTAAGGAAATGTTACCTAACCAGCCACTTAAAGGAAAAGAAAATGTAGATAGCCTAGTCACTTAAATGAAAAGGAATTATTTAGATTACTTAAAAGGAACGAAAATGTTAATACAATCACTTAAAGGAAAATTAAATGCTAAGCACAGTCACTTAAAAGAAATATTACATAAACTAGGTCACTAAAAAAATTTAAATATTAAGTAAACACAGTCACTTAAGTTGTTTACTATTTCATTTTCCTTTAAGTGACTGTGTTTACTTAATTTCCTCGTAAAATTGTGTAAAATGGCTCTACCAAATTTTATTTGGGAAATTTTCCGTATTTTGGTAACGTGACTACCAAATATTGCTTTAATCAATCACTTAATTGAAAAGAAATATTAGTCACTTAAAAAAAATGTTAAACAGTCACTTAAATGCAAAACAAATAAGATCGAGTCACTTAAATGCAAAACAAATGAGATCGAGTCACTTAAATGGAAAACAAATAATAATCACTTAAATGAAAAAAAAAAGACCGTGTCACTTAAATGTAAAACAAATGAGATCGAGTCACTTAAATGAAAAAAGACCTAGTCACTTAAACGCAAAACAAATGAGATCGAGTCACTTAAGTGAAAAACAAATGAGATCGAGTCACTTAAATGCAAAACAAATGAGATCGAGTCACTTAAATGGAAAACAAATGAGAGCACTTAAATGAAAAAAAAAAGACCTAGTCACTTAAATGGAAAACAAATGAGAGCAATTAAATGAAAGGGAATGTTAAGAAAACAGTCTCTTAAGTGAAAAGGAAATATTAGGTAGAGTCACTCAAGTAGGATGTGTTAAGTAAACAGTCACTTAAAGGCAATGAAATGTTAAAGAGTCACTTAAAAGAAATGGAAATGTTAAATATCGTCACTTAGAAGTAATTATTAGATAAACAGAGTCACTTAAAGGAAAAGAAATTTTGGTGAATACAATCGGCAGAGAGGGGCTTATCAACGTCAGGAAAAAAATCAAGTGTAAAACAGTGGAATAGCAAATATTAAAATAGTCACAGAAAGACAAAAAAAATTAAATCCTAAACACATTCGCTTACGTAAGGGAAAAAAAGATACCTTCACTGAAAAGACAGAAGAAAATGATAAGAAACACAGCGACTGAAAAACGAAACGATAAGAAAATGTTGAAGATAAACAGAGCCAAGGAGAGAAACAAGGAAAGATAAATATTTCCAGATATTAGAGTACTATTTCTCACGGGGGGGGGGGAGTCTTCACTAACCTTAGTAGTATTCTCAAGGCGGACTTCATTACCCTTAGTAGTATTTTAAGGTGAGCCTTCATTATCCATAGTATTCTCTGGTGGGGGGAGGGGACCTTCATTAACTTAGTAGTATTCTCACGGAGGGTTTCATTAACCTTAGTAGTATTTTAAGGGGAGCCTTCATTATCCATATTATTTTCTGGTGGGGAGAGGGGACCTTCATTAACTTAGTGGTATTCTCACGGAGGGCTTCATTAACCTTAGTAGTATTTTAAGGGGAGCCTTCATTAACTTAGTATTCTCTGGTGGGGGGAGCGGAACTTCATTAACTTAGTAGTATTCTCACGGAGGGCTTCATTACCCTTAGTAGTATTTTAAGGGGAGCCTTCATTAACCTTAGTATTCTCTGGTGGAGGGAAGGGGAGCTTCATTAACTTAGTAGTATTCTCACGGAGGGCTTCATTAACCTTAGTAGTATTTTAAGGGGAGCCTTCATTATCCATAGTATTCTGTGGTGGGGAGAGGGGACCTTCATTAACTTAGTAGTATTCTCATGGAGGGCTTCATTAACCTTAGTATTTTAAGGGGAGCCTTCATTAACCTTAGTATTCTCTGGTGGGGGGGGAGGGGACCTTCATTAACTTAGTAGTATTCTCATGGAGGGCTTCATTAACCTTAGTATTTTAAGGGGAGCCTTCATTAACCTTAGTATTCTCTGGTGGGGGGGAGGGGACCTTCATTAACTTAGTAGTATTCTCACGGAGGGTTTCATTAACCTTAGTATTTTAAGGGGAGCCTTCATTATCCATATTATTTCTGGTGGGGAGAGGGGACCTTCATTAACTTAGTGGTATTCTCACGGAGGGCTTCATTAACCTTAGTAGTATTTTAAGGGGAGCCTTCATTAACTTAGTATTCTCTGGTGGGGGGAGCGGAACTTCATTAACTTAGTAGTATTCTCACGGAGGGCTTCATTACCCTTAGTAGTATTTTAAGGGGAGCCTTCATTAACCTTAGTATTCTCTGGTGGAGGGAAGGGGAGCTTCATTAACTTAGTAGTATTCTCACGGAGGGCTTCATTAACCTTAGTAGTATTTTAAGGGGAGCCTTCATTATCCATAGTATTCTGTGGTGGGGAGAGGGGACCTTCATTAACTTAGTACCACTAAAATACTAAGGTTAATGAGTATTCTCATGGAGGGCTTCATTAACCTTAGTATTTTAAGGGGAGCCTTCATTAACCTTAGTATTCTCTGGTGGGGGGGAGGGGACCTTCATTAACTTAGTAGTATTCTCATGGAGGGCTTCATTAACCTTAGTATTTTAAGGGGAGCCTTCATTAACCTTAGTATTCTCTGGTGGGGGGGAGGGGACCTTCATTAACTTAGTAGTATTCTCACGGAGGGCTTCATTAACCTTAGTAGTATTTTAAGGGGAGCCTTCATTAACCTTAGTATTCTCTGGTGGAGGGGAACTTCATTAACTTTAGTAGTATTTTAAGGGAGCCTACATTAACCTTAGTATTTTCAGGTGGGGGGAGGGGCGTCATTAAACTTTAGTAGTACTCCCACGGGGCTTTCATTAACCTTAGTGGTATTTTCATGGGGGGACTTCATTAACCTTAATAGTATTCTCACAGGGGCCTTCACTAACTTTAGAAGTATTCTCACGCCCCCCCCCCCCCCCTAGATCCGGCCTTCTTGTATGAGCGCGTATCAATAATACATACTTATGATGGTTTATCTGAAATATATGGTCATTATAAACGTTTACCTGTATTTAAAAAAGATGATATATTTTATTAAATAATTAAGTAACAAGAATAATTGTGTTTCTAAAATTGAAGAAACTCTCCAAGTTTCCTTGCTAAGACGTCATTGGGTTAGTGTCGCATGTAATGTCTTAAATGCCAAATTTCCAAATCGCTGGGTTGGTAGAGGTGGACCCATCACGTAGTCCACGAATAATCCCGATTTGACAGCATTTAGAATTCTTCCTTTGGGGGATATATTTAAAACATCGTTTATTCCGAAAATAAAATCCCGTGTGCTCGAGAGCCATTTCCTATGAACGTTAAAGAACACGCTGGATGGCCTTGACGGGAGGCTACCATCTGTCTCTCAACAGCTGTCCCAGTGGGTCTCCTCCCTCAATCTTCTCTGAGCTTTCCAGGTCCTTGTGATCTGGCCATTTAGCCCATTGTGTGCAAAAAGTACCGCTCAGGGGTAAAAAAAAACTAACATTAAAGACCACGCTGGATGGCCTAAACGGGTTGGATTGTTTTACCTCTGAGCGCCACTTTTTTGCACACCATGGGCTAAATGGCCAGGTCACAAGGACCCCGAAGGCTCAGAGAAGATTGGGGGAGGGGACCCACTGCAACAGCTATTGGGAGACAGATGGTAGCCTCCCGTCAAGGCCATCCAGCGTGTTCTTTAACGTGCACAGTGTATGGCTCTCCCGCACACGGGGCCACGGCTTAACGTCCCATCCGACGGAGATGGCCTTGACGAAAATACTACTAAGGATAATGAAGTCCGCCGTGAGAATACTACTAGGGTTAATGAAGCTCCCCTCCCACCACCCGAGAATACTAAGATTAATGAAGGCTCCCCTTAAAATACTACTTAAGTTAATAAAATCCCGTGTGCTGGAGAGCCATTCCCTATGAACGTTAAAGAACACGCTGGATGACCTTGACTGAAGGCTACCATCTGTCACCCAACAGCTGTTCCAGTGGGTCTCCTCCTCCAAACTTCTGAGCTTTCGAGGTCCTTGCGACCTGGCCATTTAACCCATTGTGTACAAAAAAGTGCCACTCAGAGGTAAAACATCCCAACCAGAAAAATAATTTGCAGCATTTGAAGAAAGGAATCGCTGCAACTCTTGCTACGCAAGACATGTTGAAGCGATTATGGAAGTCTGTTGAACATAAAATCAAACTTTTGACAGTTTCTTGACATTTCGGGTTGGGTTGCTTTACCTCTGAGAGGCACTTTTTTGCACACCATGGGCTAAATGGCCAGGTCACATGGACCCCGAAGGCTCAGAGAAGGTTGGTGGAGGGGACCCACTGGAACAGCTGTTGGGAGACAGATGGTAGCCTCCCGTCAAGGCCATCCAGCGTGTTCTTTAACGTGCACAGGATATGGCTCTCCCGCACACTGGGCCACGGCTTAACGTCCCATCCGACGGACGGCGGCCTTTCCAAGCCCATCGGTGTCCCCTACTGACCGTGGGCAGGGCGGGGGAATTTTGCGGAGATAAATCTCAACGCTGACCCAGCTGGGACTCGAACCTGGGAACTACAGATTACAACCCTGGCGCGCTACCGACTGAGCCACCCCCGCCCCTTGACATTTCGGACAATTTCTTTTTATACTTAATAATTTAATAAAATATAACACTTCAAAATATTTTTATTCTTTTATAACGGTCACTTAAACAGTAGGCATTACGCTCATTACATACACCTTTCCAGAGTATACGTGAATCATAGGGGCGGGGGTGGCTCAGTCGGTAGCACGCCAGGCTCGTAATCTGTAGTTCCCAGGCTCGAGTCCCAGATGGGTCAGCGTTGAGATTTTTCTCCGCAAAAATTCCCCGTTCTGCCCACGGTCAGTAGGAGACACCGATGGGCTTGGAAAGGCCGCCGTCCGTCGGATGGGACGTTAAGCCGTGGCCCCGTGTGTGGGAGAGAGCCATACCCTGTGCACGTTAAAGAACACGCTTGATGGTCTTGACGGAGGACTACCATCTGTCTCCCAACAGCTGTTCCAGTGGGTCCCCTCCCCCAACCTTCTCTGAGCCTTCGGGGTCCATGTGACCTGGCCATTTAGCCCATGGTGTGCAAAAAAGTGCCGCTCAGAGGTAAAACAACCCAACCCAACGTGAAGCATAGAATGTAGAGAACCACTGGTCTAAATAAAGGTTAAGGTCAAGGTTACTTCTTAACCGAAACTCTGCCTGCAAATACTTGAATAATACGAAAAAAAATTTAAACTTTTGTTTCTGTTGTTACTTATTTTAAAAATAAATATAAAATTTATTTTAAAAAAGTGGACAAAATTCTTTTACGTATACTTTTTAATTTCCGGCAAGTTTTTAATTTTTTAAATTATAATATTAAAACAGCTGCGAAAGATTCAATATTTTTGTTGTTTTGCATATGTATTAAATATTGCCTTTTTATTTTTTTGATATTTTTTATTATTGTAGAGTATTAATTATGATTCTTATATTATTTCTTAAACACGACTGTAGAAGTAATTAAAAGTCAAAGAATATGACTGTCATAAAAATGATTGGATTTTACAAAAAAAATTCTCAAACAGGTAACTATAGAATAAGATATTTCTACATATAAATATAGAGAGAGATGGAGATTATAAATATTACCGATATATATATATAACTGAAAATCAAACTGTGACTTCGATATCATTGTGCGGCACATCAGTGAGCGGCACTTCTTTTGCACACCATGGGCTAAATGACCAGGTTACAAGGACCCGGAGGACTCAGAGAAGGTTGGGGGAGGGAACCCACTGGAATAGCTGTTGGGAGACAGATGGTAGCCTCCCGTCAAGGCCATCCAGCGTGTTCTTTAACGTGCACAGGATATGACTCTCCCATACACGGGGCCACGACTTAACGTCCCATCCGACGGACGGTGGCCTTTCCAAGCCCATCGGTGTCTCCTACTGACTGTGGGCAGGGCGGGGAATTTTTGCGGAGATAAATCTCAACGCTGACCCAGCTGGGACTCGAACCTGGGAACTGCAGATTACGAGCCTGGAGCGCTACCGACTGAGCCACCTCCCCCCTCCTCCTCCACTGGACACCTGCTAGAAGACAATGGTAGCCTGTCGTCAAGGATATCTAGCTTATTCTTTAAAGTGAAGAGGGCATGGCCTCCTGCACACAGGCCACGGCTTAACGTCCAATCTGACGGAAGGCACAAAATACACCGGCCGTTTTTGTTTCGGATCAAATATAAGATTAATCTCACTTTTTTTAAGCCGATGATAGAACTATCATGGCGTCATCTTTAAGCTACTGAATAGCAATTGACAGATTTCAGGCACAGCTAAAAGTGATTGAAAATTGGTGGTTAAATGGCGAGTCAGAAACTCAATGCTGACCAGCTGGGACTCGAACATGGAAATGCTTTGCACTTTTAAAGTAATTAAAGTACACCGAAAAGTTTCTCAAATATCAAAATAATTTGTTTCTAAAGTGGTAGATTTGTAGATATTTTTCTAGAACCCCAAAAATTTACACTTTAAAAAATATTTTAACCTGGCACAACTTCAGTTATATTTCTAGAATCCAAAAAACTTACATTTAACTAAATAATGTTTCTACCTGGTACAACTGTACACATTTCCTTTTAAACAAAAGTTCATTAAAGTAAGGTTTTTCCCAGGAAAAAGAGCAGCACTTCTTTTCCCTTGGAGTCAATATACATCAAAACTCAACTGGCGAGACCTGTTACAAATGTTACCAATAAAGTTCAAGGACTAAGGTGAAAGCTTAATTCGCTTTCGAAAAGAGGTTTTGAACTTTCCCTTGAAGACAAGCTGCTGTTGTATAAAACAATCATCCGTCCTATTTTCACGTGTGCTTCACCTACTTGGAGCTACGCTAATGAGTGTCAACTCAAGAAAAAAACTCGAAGTATTGCAAAACAAGTTTCTCAGAACAGCAGTTGCTGCACCTTGGTATAAGAAATGAAATCATATACAAATTGGTTGGTTGTTTTACCTCTGAGCGGCACCTTTTTGCACACCATGGGCTAAATGGCCAGGTCACATGGACCCCGAAGGCTCAGAAAAGGTTGGGGGAGGGGACCCACTGGAACAGCTGTTGGGAGACAGATGGTAGCCTCCCGTCAAGGCCATCAAGCTTGTTCTTTAACGTGCACAGGGTATGGCTCTCCCACACACGGGGCCACGGCTTAACGTTCCATCCGAAGGACGGCTGCCTTTCCAAGCCCATCGGTGTCCCCTACTGACCGTGGGCAGGGCGGGGAATTTTGCGGAGATAAATCTCAACGCTGACCCAACTGGGACTCGAACCTGGGAACTACAGATTACGAGCCTGGCGCGCTACCGACTGAGCCGCCCCCAGAACAGCAGTTGCTGCACCTTGGTATAAGAAATGAAATCATATACAAATTGGTTGGTTGTTTAACCTCTGAGCGGCACTTTTTTGCACATAATTGCTAAATGTCCAAGGATTCCAAAGGCACAGAGAAGATTTGGGCGAGGAGACCCACTGGAATAGCTATCGTCAAAGTCATCCAGCGTGTTCTTTAACGTTCACAGGGTATGACTCTCCCGCACACGGGGCCACGGTTTAACGTCCCATCCGACGGCCTTTCCAAGCCCATCGGTGCACCCTATTGACCGTGGGCGTGGCGGGGAGTTTTGCGGAGATAAGTCTCAACGCTGATCCAGCTGGGACTCGAACCTGGCAACTGCAGATTACGAACCTGGCGCGTTACCAACTGAGCCACCATCGCCTCTATTCATGCACAAAGGTTTGGATATTTCCAGTATCAGGGACTTGAAACAGAATCAGGAACTTGATCAAAGAACATTCTATCAAATTTTACGGAAATATTATTTAATTTCCTAACTGAAGATGAAGTTACGGACAAAATGTTTTTTGGTACTTCGAAAATCTACGTTTGATCTCTGATTCAGTTGCAGTTATATTTTGAAAGATTCACATCAAAATTTCCCCCATTCAATAGCATTAACGCTCAAGTTGGGTTGGGTTGTTTTACCTCTGAGCGGCACTTTTTTGCACACCATGGGCTAAATGGCCAGGTCACATGGACCCCGAAGGCTCAGAGAAGGTTGGGGGAGGGGACCCACTGGAACAGCTGTTGTGAGACAGATGGTAGCCTCCCGTCATGGCCATCCAGCGTGTTCTTTAACGTGCACAGGGTATGGCTCTCCCGCACACGGGGCCACGGCTTAACGTCCCATCCGAAGGACGGCTGCCTTTCCAAGCCCATCGGTGTCCCCTACTGACCGTGGGCAGGGCGGGGAATTTTTGCGGAGATAAATCTCAACGCTGACCCAACTGGGACTCGAACCTGGGAACTACAGATTACGAGCCTGGCGCGCTACCGACTGAGCCACCCCCATTAACGCTCAAGTTTTGTATTGTAAATATTTAACAATCATCCAGCACATTTTCAAAGTTTTCAAATACTTTGCACTTTTTGGACTTTATTTTACCAGAGTTATTAATTTAATCTTGTTGTTTCGCCTTTTCGTAACACTGTTATTAAAAAACCGTTTCCTCTCCCTTTCTAGGTCATTTAAAATGTGTGCGCCAAATGTAAAAATAAGGTTTTTTAAACTTCGCACAAAAAATACTATAAAATGATGAACTAATTATACTATGCTAGCAGTGTGCAATTCATATAATTTAAAAAATAGGAGATTTTTAATAAATCAACACTTTAATTTTTATTCTTTTTGTTGATTTTTGCTAAAGTTTCTTTTTTAATTCGTTTCATAGCAGAGAGCACAAATTTTGCACTTTTAACGTTAATCACTAAAGTGCACCCAAAGGTTTTTCAAATAGCAAAATAATTTGTGTTTAAAGTTGTAGTAGAATTGTAGATATTTCTCTAGAACCCAAAAATTTACACTTTAAAAACTATTTTTAACCTGGTACAACTGTAGTTATTTCTGTAGAACCCCAAAATTTTAAACTAAATAATATTTCTACCTGGTACAACTATACACATTTCCTTTTTTTTAAAAAAAAACCAAAGGTTATTAGCTACCCATCTGGAAATAAAAATACTTTCACTTACTTCTCACCGACCACGGTTTCATTTGCCTCATCCCTATCAGCAATTGAATCATGGCTGGTTCACAAGTCGATGACACATTAGCATCCGAAAGCGCTCGAACCAATGTTGGAAGCATCCTCTGCAGAATGGATCCGAACCCTGTCTTCATCATGTCCGAAAACTCCTTCCACGTGATTTCAGCGTCTTCATTTCCCTTCTCTTCTACCGGCACAGCGGCGCGGCCCACCCTCAGCGAAGATGCCTCCGAAATCGCCATCAACACAACCACCACAACCACCACATTAACCATAATTGCCAAAACGCGTTTGTCCTAGCATGAGATGCTGGAAGGACTTGGATAAGAAGACTTCTTACGAGAAGACACTTCGAAAGAAAACTTATTCTACTCGCTACCTTCATTCGCAGGTTCTTATATAGATATCAGCGAGTTCTCGTCAAGGGCAGCGCGTTGTTCGGAAAACCAAGGAAAGCGACTGCGTTGAGGCCCAAGGCATCATAAAGTTATGGGGAGGGTAAAAAACTTGGGGGGGATTGAAGGAAAAGGGAGAACGTACACTAGCAGGTAGTGACCTCCAGATCACAGATTTTATTCACCGCCGACTGATTTAGATATTCTCTGAGATCAGCTTTTACTATCTGTAGGACAAGAATGGATTGCAATCTTTGAAGAAGATGTTTTTTTTAATTATTTTCGAGGTTTTTTGCTTTTGTTCGTGGGAAAAGTTGCACCATGGAAGAGAATTATAAATAGCTCCGTTACTTCACAGTTGTATCAACCATTATTAGATGGAATCAAATGATTGTTAAAGATAAATAATATCATCAGAGTAATCTAAAAACTATTTAGAGATAATACGAATTAAACATCATCTCTTTCATAACAAGAATCATTTCTGTTAATTACAACAAATATTATAAAATTCTACAATTCAGTATTTTGAGCTCTCTGCGTTTTGTATATAGGTTGGGTGCTTTTAACTTTAAATTGCACTTTTTTACACACAATGTGCTAAATGGCCAGGTCACAAGGACCCCCAGGACTCAGAAGGTTGGTTGTTTTACCTCTGAGAGGCACTTTTTTTTTGCACACAATAGGCTAAATGGTCAGTTCAGAAGGAACCCGAGGGCTCAGAGAATGCTGGGGGAGGGGATTCACTGGAACAGCTGTTGGGAGACAGATGGTAACCTCCCGTCAAGGCCATCGAACGTGTTCTTTAACGTGCACAGGGTATGGCTCTCCCGCACACGGAGCTACGCTTAACGTCCCATCCGACGGACGGTGGTCTTTCCAAGCCCATCGGTGTCCCTTACTGATTGAGGACAGGGCAGGGAGTTTTGCGGAGATAAATCTCAACGCTAGCTCAGGTCGAACCTAGGAACTGCAGATTACGAGTCTGGTGCGCTACCGACTGAGCCATCCCCGCCCCCTCAGTAGGTAGCGTGCCAGACTCGTAATCTGTAGTTCCCAGGTTCGAGTCCCAGCTAGGTCAGCGTTGACATTTATCTCCACAAAATTCCCTGTCCATGGTCAATAGGGGGAACCGATGGGCTTGGAAAGGCCGCCGTCCGTCGGATGAGACGTTAAACCGTGGCTCCGTGTGCGGAAGAACCATACCCTGTGCACGTTAAAGAACACGCTGGATGGCCTTGACGGGAGGCTACCATCTGTCTCCCAATAGCTGTTCCAGTGGGCCCCCTCCCCCCCTAACCATCGGGGTACGTTGTTTGGGTTGTTTTACCTCTGAGCGGCACTTTTTTGCACACCATGGGCTAAATGGCCAGGTCACATGGACCCCGAAGGCTCAGAGAAGGTTGGGGGAGGGGACCCACTGGAACAGCTGTTGGGATACAGAAGGTAACCTCCCGTCAAGGCCATCCAGCGTGTTCTTTAACGTGCACAGGTTATGGCTCTCCCGCACACGGCTTAACGTCCCATCCAACGGACGGCGGCCTTTCCAAGCCCATCGGTGTCCCCTACTGACCGTGGGTAGGGCGGAGAATTTTGCGGAGATAAATCTCAACGCTGACCCAGCTGGGACTCGAACCTGGGAACTACAGATTACGAGCCTGGTGCGCTACCGACCAAGCCACCTCCGCCCTCCTTCGGGGTACATGTGACCTGGCAATTTTACCCATGGTGTGCAAAAAAGTGCCGCTCAGAGGTAAAATAACCCAAAAAAACAATAGAAGAACAGAAAATGTTTATTTTTCTAATGCGTTAATAATTAATCATTGTTTAACACGAATTATTCGCCCAACGATTCGTTATAAGAACGAAAAATATTTCGTCCTTCAACTGCTACTACTTCCGTTAGATGTTTTCAAACTTAAAAACCAAGAGAGAACAGAAATCTTTGGAAATAGAACTTCATATCTTTGGACTCATTTCAGATTTAGTAACTCCGCAACTTTCTGATGAAGGTAAACATACTTACGATGTTGTTTACCAAACTCAATAAGATTACAACACTTAGGAGTATGGTCATGCATCAAGCGATTTGAGCGATTCAACGTGTGCACGGTCCGGTTTCCTGTGAGGCCACTTCCTTGTTGGTAACCGTTTTAAGATAGCAGAAAAGTTTAAATTGCTCAAAACTCTCTGTGGACTTAATCTTACAGAGTTGGGTTGTTTTACCTCTGATCGGCACGTTATTTCCACAGAATGGGCTAAATGCCAGACATTAAAACTTACGGTGTCTGCAAAGCATCCATACAGTGACTGTAAAGCACCCAAATCTACGATGTCTGTAAAGCACCCAAACCTACGATGTCTATAAAGCACCCAAACCTACGATATCTGCAAAGCACCCAAACCTACGATATCTGCAAAGCACCCAAACCTACGATGTCTGTAAATAACCCAAATCTAGAGTGTCTGTAAAGCACCTAAATCTACAGTGTCTGTAAAGCACCCCAAACTACGGTGTATGTAAAACACCCATACAGTGTCTGTAAAGCACCCATACAGTGTCTGTAAAGCACCCATACAGTGTCTCTAAAGCACCCATACAGTGTCTGTAAAGCACCCAAATCTACAGTGTCTATAAAGCACCCCAAACTCCGGTGTAGGTAAAGCACCCATAGAGTGTCTGTAAAGCACCCAAATCTACAGTGTCTGTAAAGCACCCCAAACTCCGGTGTAGGTAAAGCACCCATAGAGTGCCTGTAAATCACCCATACAGTGCCTCTAAAGCACCCATACAGTGTCTGTAAAGCACCCATACAGTGTCTGTAAAGCACCCATAGTGTCTGTAAAGCACCCCAAACTACGGTGTATGTAAAGCACCCATAGAGTGCCTGTAAAGCACCCATACAGTGCCTGTAAAGCACCCATACAGTGCCTGTAAAGCACCCATACAGTGCCTGTAAAGCACCCATACAGTGCCTGTAAAGCACCCATACAGTGTCTGTAAAGCACCCATACAGTGTCTGTAAAGCACCCATACAGTGTCTGTAAAGCACCCATACAGTGTCTGTAAAGCACCCATACAGTGCCTCTAAAGCACCCATACAGTGTCTGTAAAGCACCCATACAGTGTCTGTAAAGCACCCATACAGTGTCTGTAAAGCACCCAAATCTACAGTGTCTGTAAAGCACCCAAATCTACAGTGTCTGTAAAGCACCCCAAACTACGGTGTATGTAAAGCACCCATAGAGTGCCTGTAAAGCACCCATACAGTGCCTGTAAAGCACCCATACAGTGTCTGTAAAGCACACATACAGTATCTGTAAAGCACCCATACAGTATCTGTAAAGCACCCCATACAGTGTCTGTAAAGCACCCATAGAGTGTCTGTAAAGCACCCATACAGTGTCTGTAAAGCACCCAAATCTAGTGTCTGTAAAGCACCCCAAACTACGGTGTCTGTAAAGCACCCATAGAGTGCCTGTAAAGCAGCCATACAGTGCCTTTAAAGCAGCCATACAGTGCCTGTAAAGCAGCCATACAGTGTCTGTAAAGCACCCCATAGAGTGTCTCTAAAGCACCCATACAGTGTCTCTAAAGCACCCATACAGTGTCTGTAAAGCACCCAAATCTTCAGTGTCTGTAAAGCACCCCAAACTACGGTGTCTGTAAAGCACCCATAGAGTGTATGTAAAGCACCCATAGAGTGTCTGTAAAGCACCCATACAGTGTCTGTAAAAGCACCCATACAGTGTCTGTAAAGCACCCACATACAGTGTCTGTAAAGCACCACCTACAGTGTCTCTAAAGCACCCATACAGTGTCTGTAAAAGCCACCCATACAGTGTCTCTAAAGCACCCATACAGTGTCTGTAAAGCACCCAAATCTTCAGTGTCTGTAAAGCACCCCAAACTACGGTGTCTGTAAAGCACCCATAGAGTGTCTGTAAAGCACCCATAGAGTGTATGTAAAGCACCCATAGAGTGTCTGTAAAGCACCCATACAGTGTCTGTAAAGCACCCATACAGTGTCTGTAAAGCACCCATACAGTGTCTGTAAAGCACCCATACAGTGTCTGTAAAGCACACCATACAGTGTCTGTAAAGCACCCAAATCTAGTGTCTGTAAAGCACCCCAAACTACGGTGTATGTAAAGCACCCATAGAGTGCCTGTAAAGCAGCCATACAGTGCCTGTAAAGCACCCATGAAGTGTCTCTAAAGCACCCATACAGTGTCTCTAAAGCACCCATACAGTGTCTCTAAAGCACCCATACAGTGTCTCTAAAGCACCCATACAGTGTCTCTAAAGCACCCATACAGTGTCTGTAAAGCACCCATACAGTGTCTGTAAAGCACCCAAATCTTCAGCGTCTGTAAAGCACCCCAAACTACGGTGTATGTAAAGCACCCATAGAGTGCCTGTAAAGCACCCATACAGTGTCTGTAAAGCACCCATACAGTGTCTGTAAAGCACCCATACAGTGTCTGTAAAGCACCCATACAGTGTCTGTAAAGCACCCATACAGTGTCTGTAAAGCACCCATACAGTGTCTGTAAAGCACCCAAATCTACAGTGTCTTGCAAAGCACCCCAAACTACGGTGTCTTGCAAAGCACCCCAAACTACGGTGTATGTAAAGCACCCATAGAGTGCCTGTAAAGCACCCATACAGTGCCTGTAAAGCACCCATACAGTGTCTGTAAAGCACCCATACAGTATCTGTAAAGCACTCATACAGTATCTGTAAAGCACCCATACAGTGTCTGTAAAGCACCCATACAGTGTCTGTAAAGCACCCATACAGTGTCTGTAAAGCACCCATACAGTGTCTGTAAAGCACCCCAAACTACGGTGTCTGTAAAGCACCCATAGAGTGCCTGTAAAGCAGCCATACAGTGCCTTTAAAGCAGCCATACAGTGCCTGTAAAGCAGCCATACAGTGTCTGTAAAGCACCCATACAGTGTCTCTAAAGCACCCATACAGTGTCTCTAAAGCACCCATACAGTGTCTGTAAAGCACCCAAATCTTCAGTGTCTGTAAAGCACCCCAAACTACGGTGTCTGTAAAGCACCCATAGAGTGTATGTAAAGCACCCATAGAGTGTCTGTAAAGCACCCATACAGTGTCTGTAAAGCACCCATACAGTGTCTGTAAAGCACCCATACAGTGTCTGTAAAGCACCCATACAGTGTCTGTAAAGCACCCATACAGTGTCTGTAAAGCACCCAAATCTAGTGTCTGTAAAGCACCCCAAACTACGGTGTATGTAAAGCACCCATAGAGTGCCTGTAAAGCAGCCATACAGTGCCTGTAAAGCAGCCATACAGTGCCTGTAAAGCACCCATGCAGTGTCTCTAAAGCACCCATACAGTGTCTCTAAAGCACCCATACAGTGTCTGTAAAGCACCCATACAGTGTCTGTAAAGCACCCATACAGTGTCTGTAAAGCACCCATACAGTGTCTGTAAAGCACCCAAATCTTCAGCGTCTGTAAAGCACCCCAACTACAGTGTATGTAAAGCACCCATACAGTGCCTGTAAAGCACCCATACAGTGTCTGTAAAGCACCCATACAGTGTCTGTAAAGCACCCATACAGTGTCTGTAAAGCACCCATACAGTGTCTGTAAAGCACCCATACAGTGTCTGTAAAGCACCCATACAGTGTCTGTAAAGCACCCATACAGTGTCTGTAAAGCACCCATACAGTGTCTGTAAAGCATCCATACAGTGTCTGTAAAGCATCCATACAGTGTCTGTAAAGCACCCATACAGTGTCTGTAAAGCACCCATAGAGTGCCTGTAAAGCAGCCATACAGTGTCTCTAAAGCACCCATACAGTGTCTGTAAAGCACCCAAATCTACAGTGTCTGCAAAGCACCCCAAACTACGGTGTATGGAAAGCACCCCAAACTACGGTGTATGGAAAGCACCCATAGAGTGCCTGTAAAGCACCCCAAACTACGGTGTATGTAAAGCACCCATAGAGTGTCTGTAAAGCACCCATGCAGTGTCTGTAAAGCACCCATGCAGTGTCTGTAAAGCACCCGTACAGTGTCTGTAAAGCACCCGTACAGTGCCTGTAAAGCACCCGTACAGTGCCTGTAAAGCACCCGTACAGTGCCTGTAAAGCACCCGTACAGTGCCTGTAAAGCACCCGTACAGTGCCTGTAAAGCACCCGTACAGTGCCTGTAAAGCACCCGTACAGTGCCTGTAAAGCACCCGTACAGTGCCTGTAAAGCACCCATACAGTGTCTGTAAAGCACCCATACAGTGTCTGTAAAGCACCCGTACAGTGTCTGTAAAGCACCCATACAGTGTCTGTAAAGCACCCGTACAGTGTCTGTAAAGCACCCCTACAGTGTCTGTAAAGCACCCCTACAGTGTCTGTAAAGCACCCGTACAGTGTCTGTAAAGCACCCATACAGTGTCTGTAAAGCACCCGTACAGTGTCTGTAAAGCACCCGTACAGTGTCTGTAAAGCACCCGTACAGTGTCTGTAAAGCACCCGTACAGTGTCTGTAAAGCATTCATACAGTGCCTGTAAAGCATCCATACAATGCCTGTAAAGCACCCATACAGTGTCTGTAAAGCACCCAAATCTACAGTGTCTGTAAAGCACCCATACAGTTTCTGTAAAGTACCCATAGAGTGCCTGTAAAGCACCTAAACCTACGGTATCTCTAAAGCACCCAAATCTACAGTGTCTGTAAATCACCCAAATCTACAGTGTCTGTAAAGCACCCAAATCTACAGTGTCTGTAAAGCACCCAAATCTACAGTGTCTGTAAAGCACGCAAATCTACAGTGTCTGTAAAGCACCCAAATCTACGGTGTCCGTAACGCACCTGAATTTGCTCTGCAGGCTGTAAATTAAAAAAACAAAGTCTATATTTTTCCCTTACTTAGAGCTTATCGAAATTTTTCAATCATTATTTATCTAAAAAACAAGAAGTTGATTGTTTTCCTTGCAGTATAGCAGAACAACAACAATTCGAGTAACGTTTCAAATATTCGAAGGTTTCCTTACAGCAACCATTACGGTTGCATTGTATTCGTTCACAGTCTTCACAGATATCAGTTATTCATGTCTTGTTCGTATGTTAAGATCACGTTTAACGAAGTCACGTTGTGACTCATTTCGTTTTTTCCTCTTGTAAACAATGCTCATTGTGCTTTTCCTTCATTTTTCTCGCGTCCGAATTACCCAATATCATTTCCTGTCCTTAAACCAGATTATTGATTTTTAGCCTTTTCGCTCAAAATTTTGAAACAGATGCAATTGAAGCATTTATTTTATGATTCATGGTAGTCATGAACTCAATATTTTACCTAGAGGAATTTATTCCTAATGTTTCCTCTCTCCCTAGATGGCCGGGTCAAACCGCCAGGTCACAAGGACCCCGAGGATTCAGAGAAGGTTGGGGAATGGCCGTTTCCTCCCAGTTACTGGAAGGGCTTTTTTGCACACAATGAGCTAAATGGCCAGGTCACAAGGACCTCGAGGGCTCAGAGAAGGTTGGGGAATGGCAGCTTCCTCCCAATTACTGGATGGGCTTTTTTTTGCACACAGTGAACTAAATGGCCAGGTTACAGGACCCCGAGGGCTCAGAGAAGGTTAGGGAATGGGACCCACTGGACCGCAGTTAGGAGACACACGGTAGTCTCCCGTCAAGAGCATCCCAGCTTTTACTTTAACGTGCACAGGCGTGTCTTTCCCGAACGTGTGGCCAAGGTTTAACGTCCCATCCGACAGACGGCGGCCTTTCCACGCCCATTAGTGACCTCTGGTGACCGAGAGTAGGACGGGGAGTTTTGAGGAAATAGATATCAACGCCGGCCCAGGTGGGACTCGAACCTGGGAACTGCGATTACGAGCCTGGCGCGCTACCGACTAAGTTACCCACACACCGACTTATATGAGTGGGCAAGGGAATAAAATGGATCCAAAAGGGTTAAGAGTTGAAATTTCATTTCGATAGAATCGCTGTTAAAGGTTGGGTTGTTTTACCTCTGAGCGGCGCTTTTTTGCACACCATGGGCTAAATGGCCAGGTCACATGGACCCCGAAGGTTGGGGGAGAGGACCCACTGGAACAGCTGTTGGGAGACAGATGGTAGCCTCCCGTCAAGGCCATCCAGCGTGTTCTTTAACGTGCACAGGGTATGGCTCTCCCGTACACGGTACCACGGCTTAACGTCCCATCCGACGGACGGCGGCTTTTCCAAGCCCATCGGTGTCCCCCTACTGACCGTGGGCAGGGCGGGAAATTTTTGCGGAGATAAATCTCAACGCTGACCCAGCTGGGACTCGAACCTGGGAACTACAGATTACGAGTCTGGCGCGCTACCGACTGAGCCACCACCGCCGCCGCAATCGCTGTTAAAGGTAGCTTCCTTTTTGCAATTGCATTTGACTGACAATGCGAAAGACGACTTGAAAACTATAATATTATTAACTGCGTACATTAAAGTGGGGCTGGGTGGCTCAGTCGGTAGCGCGCCACGCTCCTAATCTGTAGCTCCCAGGTTCGAGTCCCAGCTGGATCAGCGTTGAGATTTATCTCCGTAAAACTTCCCCACTCTGCGCACGGTCAGTAGGGGACACCAATGGGCTTGGAAAGATTTACATCCGCCGTCCGTCGGATGGGACGTTGAGCCGTGGCTCCGTGTTATGACTGGAGAGACATACCCTGGGCACGTTAAAGAATACGCTGGATGGCCTTGACGGGAGGCTACCATCTGTCTCCCAACAGCTGTTCCAGTGGGTCCCCTCCCCCAACCTTCTCTGAGCCTTCAGGGTCCATGTGACCTGGCCATTTAGCCCATGGTGTGCAAAAAAACTGCCGCTTAGAGGTCAACCCAACTCTTCGGGGTCCATGTGATCTGGCCGTTTATCCCATAGTGTGCAAAAAAGTGCCGTTTAGAGGTAAAACAACCCAACTCTTCGGGGTCCATGTGACCTGGCCATTTAGCCCATGGTGTGCAAAAAAGTGCCGCTTAGAGGTAAAACAACCCAACTCTTCGGGGTGCATGTGACCTGGCCATTTAGCCCATGGTGTGCAAAAAAATTGCCGCTTAGAGGTAAAACAACCCAACTCTTCGGGGTGCTGTGACCTGGCCATTTAGCCCATGGTGTGCAAAAAAATTGCCGCTTAGAGGTAAAACAACCCAACTCTTCGGGGTGCATGTGACCTGGCCATTTAGCCCATGGTGTCCAAAAAAGTGCCGCTTAGAGGTAAAACAACCCAACTCTTCGGCGTCCATGTGTGATCTGGCCATTTAGCCCATGGTATGCAAAAAAAAGCCGCTTAGAGATAAAACAACCCAACTCTTCGGCGTCCATGTGTGATCTGGCCATTTAGCCCATGGTGTGCAAAAAAAATGCCGCTTAGAGGTAAAACAACCCAACTCTTCGGCGTCCATGTGTGATCTGGCCATTTAGCCCATGGTGTGCAAAAAAATTGCCGCTTAGAGATAAAACAACCCAACTCTTCGGCGTCCATGTGTGATCTGGCCATTTAGCCCATGGTGTGCAAAAAAATTGCCGCTTAGAGGTAAAACAACCCAACTCTTCGGGGTGCATGTGACCTGGCCATTTAGCCCATGGTGTGCAAAAAAGTGCCGCTTAGAGGTAAAACAACCCAACTCTTCGGGGTCCATGTGACCTGGCCATTTAGCCCATGGTGTCCAAAAATGTGCCGCTTACAGGTAAAACAACCCAACTCTTCGGCGTCCATGTGATCTGGCCATTTGGCGCATGGTGTGCAAAAAAGTGCCGCTTAGAGGTAAAACAACCCAACTCTTCGGGGTCCATGTGACCTGGCCATTTAGCCCATGGTGTGCAAAAAAAGTGCCGCTCAGAGGTAAAACAACCCAACCTTTTCTGAGCCTTCGGGGTCCATGTGATCTGGCCATTTAGCCCATAGTGTGCAAAAAAGCGCCGCTTAGAGTTGAAACAACCAACCAATGTGGAACACCTATTTTAGAAATTATTAACATACCACAAATATTCCTCTGCAGCATATAATAGCACTTTGAATCCTTCCAACGCTTTTGAAGTTGGAAAATTACATCGATAAATGGGAACTACAGGTGTCATCAGGAAAAACTCCTTTGCTCCCCTTTTACTCCCTCCTTTTACTCCTCCTTTTCCGCAAATTTTCTTCCTTACAATTAAGGACGAACAACACATTAATAAAAGTAGTTAAATTCCATAAATTTCTGGGAGTTGTACTAGATTAAGAATTGAAATGGTCAACATTCCAACTCCGTGTGCGGAAAGCCATACCCTGTGCACGTTAAAGAACATGATGGACGGCCTTGACGGGAGGCTGGGTTGGGTTGTTTTACCTCTGAGCGGCACTTTTTTGCACACCATGGGCTAAATGGCCAGGTCACATGGACCCCGAAAGCTCAGAGAAGGTTGGGGGAAGGGACACACTGGAACAGCTATTAGGAGACAGATGGTAGCCTCCCCGTCAAGGCCATCCAGCGTGTTCTTTAACGTGTACAGGGTATGGCTCTCCCGCACACGGGGCCACGGCTTAACGTCCCATCCGACGGACGGCGGCCTTTCCAAGCCCATCGGTGTCCCCTATTGACCGTGGGCAAGGCGGGGAATTTTGCGGAGATAAATCTCAACGCTGACCCAGCTGGGAGTCGAATCTGGGAACTACAGATTACTAGCCTGGCGCGCTACCGACTGAGCCACCCCCGCCCCCTTCACGGGAGGCTACCATCTGTCCCGTAACAGTTGTTCCAGTGGGTCCCTTCCCCCAATCTTCTCTGAGCCTTCAGGGTCCTTGTGACCTGGCCATTTAGCCCATTATGTACAAAAAAGTGCCGCTCAGAGTTAAAACAACCCATTCCAACTCCGTGTGCGGAAGAGCCATACCCTGTGCACGTTAAATAACATGATGGATGGCTTTGACGGGAGGCTACCATCTGTCTCCTAACAACTGTTCCAGTGGGTCCCTTCCCCCAATCTTCTCTGAGCCTTCAGGGTCCTTGTGACCTGGCCATTTAGCCCATTATGTGCAAAAAAGTGCCTCAGAGGTAAAACAACCCTCTCTCAAAGAACTATGAAATTTATTGCTGATCTCTAAAAACAACCTTGAATCTAAAGCTTTTCTATTTTGCAGCGGAACTGAACAAAGTTCAAGATTTGAGGAGAAGTGAATTTAGGCACTTCTTCCTCCCCCCGCCCCCCTCGAAAAAAAATTAAATTCCCCTTCATTTGCCGAACCTTGAACAGTTGGCCTCTTACGAGAGCTGTTCCGAAAACTTCCAAGTTCACCTTCCTCGTGTTTTTCTCCCCACTACCGTCTGATGTTGATTGACGTTGAGTGATTTTCCGCAACAGATCGACAACAATGGTGTTTGCTTGCCGCAAAATCTGACCCCCAAGAGAGTTAGAAAGTCCGCATTGAAATCGCACATCGAAGCTTCTACTTTTAATTTTTATTCAATGGGGGCACTTTGGCTTCACGGCGCGTGCTTTTTTGAAAAACTTACCCACAAAATCTGTCCCTGAAGGAACTACAATAATCAGCTTTTGTAGGAAAACGAAAATATTTTTATGGTTAGGCTTCAAAGTATTATTACGGACACTAAACGGTTTTTAAGGAACTTTTAAAAGAAAATATCTATCAATCATTTACCTGTTGGGTTTTTTACCTCTGAGTGGCACTTTTTTGCACACAAATGGCTAATGACCAGGTCACAAGGACCAGAAGTCTCAGAGAAGGTTGGAGGAGGGGACTCACTGGCACAGGTTTTGGGAGATAGATGGTAATCTCTCCTCAAGGTCATACAGCGCATTTTTTAAAGTGCACAGGGTGTGGTTTTCCCGTATACGGGGCCACGGCTTAACGTTCCTTCCAATGGACGGTTGCTTTTCGAAGCCTATCGGCGACTCATACTGACCGAGAGAAAGGCGGAGGTTTTACGGAGATAAATCTCAACGCTTGCCCCAGTGGGACTCGAACCTGGGTTGGATTGTTTTACCTCTGAGCGGCACTTTTTTGCACACCATGGGCTAAATGGCCAGGTAACATGTACCCCGTAGGCTCAGAGAAGGTTGGGGGAGGGGACCCACTGGAGACATGTTGTTGGGAGACAGATGGTAGCCTCCCGTCAAGGCCATCCAGTGTTCTTTAACGTGCACAGGGTATGGCTCTCCCCCACACGGGGCCACGGCTTAACGTCCCATCCGAGGGACGGCGGCCATTCCAAGCCCATCGGTGTCCCCTAGGCTCACCGATGGGCTTGGAATGGCCGCCGTCCCTCGGGAACAGCTGTCTCCCAACAGCTGTTCCAGTGGGACGGCGGTACCGACTGAGCCACCCCCGCTCCCAGTCACAAGATTTAACTACGTAATTTGAGTTGAGTTATTTTACCACCGAGACCCACTGGAACAGACGTAGTTAGCCACCCCCGCTCCAGTCTCAATTTACGTAGTTAAATCTTGTGACTGGGAGCGGGGGTGGCTCAGTCCCGGACGGCGCTACCGACTGAGCCACCCCCGCTCCCAGTCACAAGATTTAACTACGTAAATTGAGTTGAGTTATTTTACCACCGAGACCCACTGGAACAGCTGTTGGAAGACAGAATGGTAGCCTCCCGTCAAGGCCATCCAGTGTTCTTTAACGTGCACAGGGTATGGCTCTCCCCCACACGGGGCCACGGCTTAACGTCCCATCCGAGGGACGGCGGCCATTCCAAGCCCATCGGTGTCCCCTACTGACCGTGGGTAAGGCGGGGAATTTTGCGGAGATAAATCTCAACGCTCACCCATCTGGGACTCGAACCTGAGAACTACAGATTACGAGCCTGGCGCGCTACCGACTGAGCCACCCCCGCCCCCTCGAACCTGGGAATAGCATATTAGGAGCCTGGTGCGCTACCGACTGAGCCACCCCCGCTCCCAGTCACAAGATTTAACTACGTAAATTGAGTTATTTTACCACCGAGCGGCACTATTTTTTGCACAGCATGGGCTAAATGGCCAGGTCACAAGAACCCCGAAGGCTCAGAGGTTAGGGGAGGGGACCCACTGGAACAGCTGTTGGGAGACAAATGGTAGCCTCCCGTCAAGGCCATCCAGCGTGTTCTTTAACGTGCACAGGGTATGGCTCTCCCACAAAACGTGGCCACAGCTTTACGTCCCATCCGACGGACGGCGGCCTTTCCAAGCCCATCGGTGTCCCCTACTGACCTTGGGCAGGGCGGGGAATTTTGCGGAGATAAATCTCAACGCTTACTCAGTTGGGATTCGAACCTGGGAACTGAAGATCACGAGACTGGCGTGCTACCGACTGAGCCACCCCCGCCCCGTTTTGCAATAAGTGTTCTATATTTTACACGAAATAAAAAAACATTCATAGTCACCGCTATTATGCAGTAAATAATGCTGAATTCCGTGTACATAAAAAATTTGTTTTGTATTTTTGTTTTTCCAATCTCAAATCCCATAGCTTAACAAAACATTCTGGCCTACAGTGAAATATGCATTAAATAACTGACCTAATTTTGATTTTAATTGGAATTCCCTACTCACAACATTTTAATTCATTTTCAGACATTTCGGCGGTTACAGTTACACACTGATTGGAACGCTACCTAAAACAAGACTCATTGCCAGATCCGAAATACCGATTTCAACTCTCCGGCGATAAAAACAGACGATTGCATACGATAATCTCGTGCAACATCTGCAGCGGTAGGAAACCAGATCCCAAAATACGAATGTTGTTGGCTCCAACGAAACGAAAACCGGTCCCACCCAAGAATAGATCAGTTTTTCCGTGTCGTCATCAAAACTGGCTACGTAGAACACGCCGATGAACGTGCTAGATTATTCCACTCGTAGGTTAATGGCGCCAAAAAAATAAGACCACGCAGTAGACATTACGTGCTGAATCTGGCCACTTCAGATTTATTCATTTTTCACACGTACCGAAGCCTCGGGTGCAGATGGCAAGGTTAAATGTCTAATCCTGAAGACGAGATCGAGATCGTAATCGCTTTCTACGATGACGTCAATCATGACGAAATAATTGCAAAAATAGCTCGTCTGAGAGCAGCTATAATCTATCGCTTGTTTTGATCGATTTGTAAATATAAGCTAAAAATAAATATGAGAAAAACATGAATGAAAAATATTAGTTCCCATTTCTTCTTGTTCTTTAATGACAGGCAGAATAGAAGGTTAATAGCGGGAGTTATGAATAACCGTCAGTAATATAGACAATTGGAAATAAAAATAGCAAATTCAGTTTTAAAGAAACACGTTTATAATTTGAACTGGGAAGTGAAAGATAACTTCCAAACTAAATCACTATTCAGGGCCGGATCGGCGGTGGGGGGGGGGAGGTCGCATGGCCCACCCGTTTGGAAATTCTAGAAAAGGTAATGAAGCCCAAAAAAGATTAAAGTTGTTGTTCATATTTCATGCATTTGTCATATATCTATTAAATTTTTTAATATTTCCCCCATTAGATTTGAATTTGGTACTATTTCATAGTAAAATGAAGGATTTTGGGTTGTTTTACCTCTGAGCGGCACTTTTTTTTTTGCACACAAATGGCTAATGGGTTGGGTTGTTTTACCTCTGAGCGGCACTTTTTTGCACACCATGGGCTAAATGGCCAGGTCACATGTACCCCGAAGGCTCAGAGAAGGTTGGGTGAGGGGACCCACTGGAACAGCTGTTGGGAGACAGATGGTAGCCTCCCGTCAAGGCCATCCAGAGTGTTCTTTAACGTGCACAGGGTATGGCTCTCCCGCACACGGAGCCACGGCTTAACGTCCCATCCGACGGACGGCGGCCTTTCCAAGCCCATCGGTGTCCCCTACTGACCGTGGGCAGGGCGAGGAATTTTGCGGAGATAAATCTCAACGCTGACCCAGCTGGGACTCGAACCTGGGAACTACAGATTACGAGCCTGGCGCGCTACCGACTGAGCCACCCCCGCCCCAAGGACCCCGATGGCTCAGAGAAAGTTGGGGGAGAAGACCCACTGGAACAGCTGTTGGGAGACAGATGGTAGCCTCCCGTGAAATGGTATCAGGTGAAAATATATAAAAAAAATATCCGAACACTATGGTTGATTACAGAATTCAGAAAAAATATCTGGAAAAGTCATCCAGCGTGTTCTTTAACGTGTACAGGGTATGGCTCTCCCGCACATGCGCCACAGCTTAACGTCCCATCCGACGGAAGGCGGCCTTTCTAAGCCCATCGGTGACCACTACTGACCAGGGCGGGGAGTTTTGCGGAGTCTCAACGCTGACCCAGATGGGACTCGAACCTGGGAACTGAAGATTACGAGTCTGGCGCGCTGCCTACTGAGCCACCCCCGCCCCAAAATAAAGGGGTAAATCTGAATTATAGCAATTAATCTTATTCAAAGAATAACCGATTAACGCTTATTGAAGAAAGAAGTCGCCGTAGTATCGAGGCATTTTTACAAAGGTCTATTGACTACAAAGTACGTGTATATGGTATGGCTCTCCTGCGAACGGAGCAACGCATAATTGGGTTTCCCACACGATGGGTAAAATAGCCAGGTCACAAGCACCCCGAGGGCTCAGAGAATGCTGCGGATAGAGGACCTACTGGGCAGATATTAGAAGTATGGTCGCCTCCCATCAAGGTCATCAGTTTGTTCTTTAGCGTTTACATGATATAGTCGCTCAAAAAAATATCCAAACACTATGGTTGATTACGGAATTCAGAAAAAATATCTTTCAACGATTTTTTTAGAAATTAGTGATCTGGCAACAGTACACGAAGGTTGCCAGATCACTATTTTATAAAAAAAACGTTGCCAGATATTTTTTCTGAATTTTGTAATCAACCATAAATAAAAAAAATAAATACCCCCTCAAGCAGCTGCTTGCCACAGAGGTCTGACAGGAGCCTGTCAGTTTATATGCCATAGTAGAAGGTCTGAGAAGATGGCAGGATCTCAGCAGAAAAACGACACATATGTCCATGCCTTACCCGGGGCTCGAACCCAGGTCCCTTAGATCAGTAGCTAAGCGCGCTAACCACTCGGCCATGGCACGTCAATCAACCACAGTGATCGAAAATTTTTTTTGAGCAACTGTACGACTCTCCGTAAAATATTTTTAATTCAATTCTCAGTCTAGTGAATTTTGGCTCACCTTGTACTTTAAAGTCAAACTTTTGCGTAATATAGTTTCATATTCTGAGATACAAATTATACGTATATCACGTATGGATATGCGATGTTCCAGGTAAAACATTAAAATCTCCATCTGAGAATATACCCAGTTGGCATAACTAAAAACATATAATAAGTAAACCACCCGTGGGTGGGGAGGCAGGGGGGGGGCTCAGTCGATAGCGCGCCAGGCTCGTAATCTGTAGTTCCCAGGTTCGAGTCCCAGCTGGGTCAGCGTTGAGATTTATCTCCGCAAAATTTCCCGCCCTGCCTACGGTCAGTAGGAGACACCGATGGGCTTGAAAAGGCTGCCATCTGTCGGATGGGACGTTAAGCCGTGGCCCCGTGTATGGGAGAGCCATACCCTGTGCACGTTAAAGAACATGCTGGATGGCCTTGACGGGAGGCTACCATCTGTCTCCCAACAGCCGTTCCAGTGGGTCCCCTCCCCCAACCTTCTCTGAGCCTTCGGGGTCCTTGTGACCTGGACATTTAGCCCATGGTGTGCAAAAAAGTGCCACTCAGAGGTAAAACAACCCAACCCGTGGATGGACCCAAGAGGCCAACATAAAACACAAGCTAAAAATAGTATATATCATGCACAAGAGACCTAAAACGAGTAGCTTTCCTCAGAGAAAGCCATCATTTTAGGCTTCTTGTAGTTATTAAGAACATTATGATCATATTAAGTAAAGAAGAAATAATCTCATTAGGATTATTTTTAACAGCCTCAAAAAATCTTTTTGAGATTCATTTAATATGAGTCTATATGTGGTCGATGTCCATGTCTTTATGAAGTTGTCTGTTAGTAACAAACCAAGGGGCATCGACCGCAGATCTTAATATTTTGTTTTGCAAGACCTGAATCTTGCGTATATTCGTGGAGGTGGTGTTCGCCCCTATAGGGGAGGTTGGGTTGTTTCACCTCTGAGCGGCACTTTTTTTGCACACCATGGGCTAAATTGCCAGGTTACATGGACCCCGAAGTCTCAGAGAAGGTTGGGGGAGGAGACCCACTGGAACAGCTGTTGGGAGACAGATGGTAGCCTCCCATCAAGGCCATCTAGCGTGTTCGTTAAAGTGAACAGGGTATTGCGCTCCCGTACACGGGGCAACGGCTTAACGTCCAATCCAACGGACCGCGGCCTTTCCAAGCCGATCGGTATCCCCTACTGACCGTTGGCAGGGCGAGAAATTTTGCGGAGATAAATCTCAACGCTGACCCAACAGGGACTCGAACTTGGAAACTACAGATTACGAGCCTGGCGCGCTACCGACTGAGCCACCCCCGCTCCCCATATAGGGTAAACATGTTATTATCGGACGAATGATCATGTTGTACAATAATTTATGGTCAATCATCAAAATAGCTTTTTCTCCGGACACCAAATCATATTGGTGACAAAAAAATAAATATACTGGTAGGAATTATTGTATTCTTAAACAGTTGCACCGTTTAAACTTAAACAATGATTTCCCTTTCAACTTTTCTTTCTTGGCCTTGACCAGTAAGAACCTGAGCCATATCGAAATCAAGGGAAATTATCATCTCATTGTATATGGAAAGTCCCAGTGATGAATTGCGGCCTTAATGTTTAACGCCCTTATAAAGGTCACCTGCTTCACAATGTCTATTCGTTTCAAGGTTTTGACCTGCAGAAAAATTTCCTTCTACAGTCTTAAATATATATTCATCCTCCCTACCCTGAAGGTTGTTTTTCGTCATCAAATTAAATTATTTATTTTTATAAAGAGATGTTTAAATTTTTCGCAATATTTTCAAAATAAAACTAAATAATGTTGATTTTTGTTTTAAAGTTATTATTATATAAATTAAGTTGGGTTGTTTTACCTCTGAGCGGCACTTTTTTGCACACCATGGGCTAAATGGCCAGCTCACATGGACCCCGAAGGCTCAGAGAACGTTGGGGGAGGGGACCCACTGGAACAGCTGTTGGGAGACAGATGGTAGCCTCCCGTCAAGGCCATCCAGCGTGTTCTTTAACGTGCACAGGGTATGGCTCTCCCGTACATGGGGCCACGGCTTAACGTCCCATCCGACGGACGGCGGCCTTTCCAAGCCCATCGGTGTCCCCTACTGACCGTGGGCAGGGCGGGGAATCTTGCGGAGATAAATCTCAACGCTGACCCAGCTGGGACTCGAACCTGAGAACTACAGATTACGAGCCTGGCGCGCTACCGACTGAGCCTGGGTTTGGTTGTTTTATCTCTGAGCGGCACTTTTTTTCACACCATGGGCTAAATGGCCAGGTCAGTTGGGTTGGGTTGTTTTACCTCTGAGCGGCGCTTTTTTGCACACCATGGGCTAAATTGCCAGGTCACATGGACCCCGAAGGCTCAGAGAAGGTTGGGGGAAGGAACCCACTGGAACAGCTGTTGGGAGACAGATGGTAGCCCCCCCCGTCAAGGCCATCCAGCGTGTTCTTTAACGTGCACAGGGTATGGCTCTCTCCCACACACGGGGCCACGGCTTAACGTCCCATCCGACGGACGGCGGCCTTTCCAAGCCCATCGATGTCCCCTACTGACCGTGGGCAGGGTGGGGAATTTTGCGGAGATAAATCTCAACGCTGACCCAGCTGGGACTCGAACCTGGGAACTACAGATTACGAGCCTGGCGCGCTACCGACTGAGCCATCCGCGCCCCCCACCAAGTAGAGGATTTGCTTGGATTGTTATACTTTTGGAGCGGCAACTTTCTGCACCCAATGGATTAAATTACTAATTTTCAAGGGTCATAACGTCTTAGTGATGGTACAAGAGTTGGATTCTTTTACCTCTGAGCGCACTTTTTTTATTGCACACAACAAGCTAGATGATCAGGTTGGATTCTTTTACCTCTGAGCGGCGGAGAGTTTTGCAGCGATAAATCTCAACGCTGATTCAGCTGGGACTCGAACTTGGGAACTGCAGATCACAATCCTGGCCAATACCACCTAGTTCTAGGAGGTATTGGCCTGGCACACTACCGACTGAGCTCCACCCAGTTGGATGGCCTCGATGGGAAGCTACCATCTATCTCCCAACAGTTAGTGGGTCCCCTGTCCCCAACCTTCTCTGAGTCTTCGGGGCCCTTGTGACTTGATCATTTTAGACCATTGTGAGCCAAAAAGTGCCGCTCAGAATGAAAACAACTCAAATTTCGCACGAGAGCTCTCTCTGTGTGAGCCCACGTTGGGTTAAAAAAAAAAAAATCAGAACCCTAGTTGCAAAGGAATGCCTTAAAATAATGACTTTCGAAATGTTTCGAAGTGAAGATTAAGCTAAAGAGATGCATTGAATATAAATTCTTAGGAACATGGATCGATCAAAATCTGCCATTTCATTTAAAGCAGCCGAGAATCACTCTGTCAAGGAATATTGGTATGATTGGTAAAATACGTCATCTGGTTAACAAACAAATTTTGATAAATTTATACTACTCTTTCATTTATTCTTATATAACATACGGAATTTTAGTCGGGGTAACACTTATGCCTATAATCTGAATGCTATATATCGTCTCCAGAAAATAATTGTTAGATATATTATTGGGAAAAAAATATTCTGATCCTGTGCCACATTTATTTTCTGAGGTTAAAATTCTTAATGTCTATAATAATTACAGACTAATACCAGGGAATTTTATGTATTCGATTACAATGAGATTGATTAAATCGGATTTTTTTAAAGACTTTTTTCTGAGTCTTTCGAATTTTCATAATTATGAAACACTTCATAGAGAGAATCTGAGTATAGCCATGTGTCGATTGTCAATTGGGCAGAGATCTATCAAATATAATGCAGTGAAAATTTGGTCTGAACTTCCAAATGATGTTAAAAATGCAACATCTTTAAAAATATTTAAAATCAAATGTAGAACGTTTCTTCTTACAAAGCAATGAAACCTTCTAAGTATCAGTGTAATAGGTCTCATAACCATTTGATTGGATTGCCATTGGATTGTTTTACCTCTGAGCAGCACTTTTTGCACACCATGGGCTAAAAGGCCAGGTCATATGGAACCCGAAGGCTCAGAGAAGGTTGGGGGAGGGGACCCACTGGAACAACTGTTAGTGAGACAGATGATAGCCTCCCGTCAAGGCCATCCAGCGAGTTCTTTAACGTTCAAAGGGTATGGCTCACCCACACCTGGGGTCACGGTTTAGCGTCCCATCCGAAGAACGGCGGCCTTTCCAAGCCCATCGGTGTCCCATACTGACCGTGGGCAGGGCGTGGAATTTTGCGGAGATAAGTCTCAACGTTGACCCAGCTGGGACTCGAACCTGGGAACTACAGATTACGAGCCTGGCGCGCTACCGACTGAGCCACCCCCACCCCATAACCATTTGATCTTTTACTATTGTATACATTACTGTTGTCGTAATTGAACCTTAAAGGAAATAGTGAGCATTAACTAAAAATAAACATCAGCTTAATATAATCTCCTTTTTTGTTCGCTTTTCCTATTAATCGCTAATATTTTAATATGATTGTTCCCTTTTCTGATGCAAATGATATTTCTCAGCTATTTCACTTCTCGATTTTTCTCATGTGGCTACTGATCTACGAGACCTGGGTTCGAGCCCCGGGTTAAGGCATGGATGTATGTGTCGTTTTTCTGCTGAGTTCCTGCCATCCTCTCAGACCTTCTATTATGGCATATAAACTGACAGGCTCCTGTCAGACCTCTGTGGCAAGCAGCTGCTTGAGGGGGTATTTATTTATTTATTGTTATTAGATAAATAAGCTATGTAAATGTATATTGTACTGACTGGCGGAATAAAATATATATTATTATTATTACTATTATTATAATGTTGAGAATCTGGCAACGACAGGAGATTTAAATATTATGACGCTTATGCTCACAGTTAAGGATTAGAAAATGGCAACGTCAGATTTCGCAACGATTACCGTTTCCAGTAGAAATCGAATGGTAAATATTTTTGTTTCTAGCACTCCTCCCTTCTGGAATTTCGGCTCGAAATTTGCGGGCGACAACCAGAAACATTGTGCGAAAATTTGAAGCTTCTACCATGATTTACTGGTGAGTTCTGGCTGTCAGAGACAGACATCTTTTGTTATTATAGCTTTCGCCCTAATTCTGTTATCTCCAAAACCGTAACTGTTATAAAATGAACTTCCTGAAACATAAATCTTGGTGTGAATCGTCATTTGGGTTGGGTTGTTTTACCTCTGAGCGGCACTTTTTTGCACACCATGGGCTAAATGGCCAGGTCACATGGACCCGAAGGCTCAGAGAAGGTTGGGGGAGGGGACCCACTGGAACAGCTGTTGGGAGACAGATGGTAGCCTCCCGTCAAGGCCATCCAGCGTGTTCTTTAACGTGCACAGCGTATGGCTCTCCGCACACGGTGCCACGGCTTAACGTCCATCCGACGGACGGCGGCCTTTCCAAGCCCATCGGTGTCCCCTACTGACGTGGACAGGGCGGGGAATTTTGCGGAGATAAATCTCAACGCTGACCCAGCTGGGACTCGAACCTGGGAACTACAAATTACGAGCCTGGTGCGCTACCGACTGAGCCACCCCCGCCCCGGATCAGTCGGTATCGCGTAAGGTTCGTAATCTGTAGTTCCTAGTTCAAGTCCCACCTGGGTCAGAGTTGACAGTTATCACCGCAAAATTTCCTCGCCCTGCACAAGGTCAATTAGGTGTATCGATGAGTTTGAAAGGTCGTTGTCCTTCGGATGAGACATTAAGCTGTGCCCCGTGTGCGGGAGAGGCTTGGGTTGTTTTACCTCTGAGCGGCACTTTTTTGCACACCATGGGCTAAATAGCCAGGTCACATGGACCCCGAAGGCTCAGAGAAGGTTGGGGGAGGGGACCCGCTGGAACAGCTGTTGGGAGACAGATAGTAGCCTCCGTCAAGGCCATCCAGCGTGTTCTTTAACGTGCACAGGGTATGGCTCTCCCGCCCACGGGGCCACGGCTTAACGTCCCATCCGAAGGACGGTGGCCTTTCCAAGCGGTGTCCCCTACTGACCGAGTGCGGGAGAGGCATACTTTGTGCACGTTAAATACGCTGGAACACCTTGACGAGAGGCTACCCAATAGCAGTTCCAGTAGATCCCCCTCCCCCAAACTTCTCTGAAGCCTCGGAGTCCTTGTTACCTAGCCCATGATGTGCATAAGAGTGCCGCTCAGAGGTAAAACATCCCAAACCTGGGAGGGGTGGCTCAGCCGATAGAGTGCCACGCTCGTAATTTGCAGTTCCCAGGTTCCAGTACTGAGATTTATCTCCGCAAAATACTCACCCTTTCCTTGGTGAGAAAAGGGACACCAATGGGCTCAGAAATGCCGTCATCCGTCGGATGGAACTTTAACCTATGTGCCATACCTTGTGTACTTTACAAAACTTGCTGAACGGCCTTGATAGGGGCTTGGCTGGCTGAGTCGGTAGCGCGCAAGGCATCTGCAGTTTCCAGGTTCGAGTCCCAGCTGGGTCAGCGTTGAGATTTTTCTCCGCAAAACTCACCGCCCTGCCCAGGGTCAGTAGGGGACACCGATGGGCTTAGTAAAGGCCACCGTCCGTCGTATGGGACGCTAAGCCGTGGCCCCGTGTGCGGGAGAGCTATACCCTGTGCACGTTGAAGAACACACTGGATGGTCTTGACGGGAGGCTACCATCTGTCTCCCAACAGCTGTTCCATTGGGTCCACTCCCCCAACCTTCTCTGAGCCTTAGGGTTCCTTGTGACCTGGTCATTTAGCTCATTGTGTTCAAAGAAGTGCCGTACAGAGATAGAACAACCCAACCTGGGGAGGGGTGGCTCAGTCGATAGAGTGCCAGGCTCGTAAATACTGAGATTTATCTCCTCAAAATCTCCATCCTTCACTCGTTGAGAAAGGGGGCACCAATGGGCTCAAAAAGGCCGTCATCCGTCGGATGTGTGCCATACCTTATGCACCTTACAGAACATGCTGAACGGCCTTGACAGGAGGCTACGATGTCTCCTCACAGCTGTCCAATGGGTTTCCTTTCCCCAACCTCCTCTGAATATAGCAGGGAAACTCAGTCGCTAGACCACCAGGCTCGTAATTTTCAGTTCCCAGGTTTGACTTCCAGCTGGGCAACATTGAGATTTATCTCCGCTAAACTTCCCACTCTGTCTTCCGTCTGTAGGGGACTCTGATGCGCTTGGAAAGGCCGCCGTTTATTGGATGGGATGTTCAGCTGTGGTCCAGTGTGCCATAGAGTCATAACCTGTGCAGGTTACAGAACACACTTAGCGGCCTTGACAAGAAGTTTTGGGGCACTTTTTCCACCGAATAGGATAAAAATGGCCAGGTTGTGACCTGGCCATTTTCAGCCTATGACTCCGAGGCCTTAGCCTGGGTTGGGTTGTTTTACCTCTGAGCGGCACTTTTTTGCACAACATGGGCTAAATGGCCAGGTCACATGGATCCCCAAAAGCTCAGTTGTTTGGGTTGTTTTACCTCTGAGCGGCACTTTTTTGCACACAATGGGCTAAATGGCCAGGTCACATTGACCCCGAATGCTCAGAGAAGGTTGGGGGAGGGGACCCACTGGAACAGCTGTTGGGAGACAGATGGTAAGCCTCCCGTCAAGGCCATCCAGCGTGTTCTTTAACGTGCACAGGGTATGGCTCTCCCGCACACGGGGGCCACGGCTTAACGTCCCATCCGACGGACGACGGCCTTTCCAAGCCCATCGGTGTCCCCTACTGACTGTGGGCAGGGCGGGGAATTTTGCGGAGAGAAATCTCAACGCTGACCCAGCTGAGACTAGAACCTGGGAACTACAGATTACGAGCCTGGCGCGCTACCGACTAAGCCACCCCCGCCCCCCTTAGCCTGGACTCCGAGGATCAGAGAAGGTCGGGGGATGGGACCGACTAGAACAGCTATTGGGTGACAGATGATAGCTTCCTGTCAAGTCCATCCTGTGTGTTCTTTAAATTGCACAGGGTATGGCTCTCCCGCATCCATGCTTAACGTCCCATCAGACGGACGGTGGCCTTTCCAGTCCCATCGGCGTCCCCTACTGACCAAGAACAGGGCATAGAATTTTGAGGCGATAAATCTCAACGCTGACCCAGCTGGGACTGGAACCTGAGATTACGAGCCTGACGCGCTACCGACTGAGCCATCCTCTCCTTAAGATTTAGTACACATTGCAATGTGCATTACTTTTTAGAATTTTGTAAACACATGAAGAGGTTTCCTTGTTCTTGCAATGTTTTTAAAATGTAATCCAATCTTTAGTGAACAGATAAGGAATGGAATTGGGTTGGGTAGTTTTACCTCTGAGGGGAACTTTTTTGCACACCATGGGCTAAATGGCCAGGTTACAAGGACCCCAAAGGCTCAGAGAAGGTTGGGAGAGGGGACCCACTGGAACAGCTGTTGGGAGACAGATGGTAGTCTCCCGTCAACGCCACCCAGAGTGTTCTTTAACGTTCACAGAGTATGGCTCTCCTCCCACACGGGACCATGGCTTAACGTCCCATCCAACGGATGGCGGCCTTTCCAAGCCCATTGATGTCCCCTACTGACCGTGGGCAGGGCAGAAGTTTTGTGGAGATAAATCTCAATGCTGACCAAGCTGGGACTCGAACCTGGGAACTACAGATTACGAGCCTGGCGCGCTACCGACCGAGCCATCCCCCCCCCCCCCACCAAGTAGAGGATTTGCTTGGATTGTTATACTTTTGGAGCGGCAACTTTCTGCACCCAATGGATTAAATGACTAATTTTCAAGGGTCATAACGTCTTAGTGATGGTACAAGAGTTGGATTCTTTTACCTCTGAGCGGCACTTTTTTTATTGCACACAACAAGCTAGATGATCAGGTTGGATTCTTTTACCTCTGAGCGGCGGGGAGTCTGAAGGCGGGGAGTTTTGCAGCGATAAATCTCAACGCTGATTTAACTGGGACTCGAACTTGGGAACTGCAGATCACAATCCTGGCCAATACCACCTAGTTCTAGGAGGTATTGGCCTGGCACGCTACCGACTGAGCCCCACCCAGTTGGATGGCCTCGATGGGAAGCTACCATCTATCTCCCAACAGTTAGTGTGTCTCCTGTCCCCAACCTTCTCTGAGTCTTCGGGGCCCTTGTGACTTGATCATTTTAGACCATTGTGAGCCAAAAAGTGCCGCTCAGAATGAAAACAACTCAAATTTCGCACGAGAGCTCTCCCTGTGTGAGCCCATGTTGGGTTAAAAAAAAAAATCAGATCCCTAGCTGCAAAGGAACGTCTTAAAATAATGACTTTAGAAATGTTTCGAAGTGAAGATTAAGCTAAAGAGATGCATTGAATATAAATTCTTAGGAACATGGATCGATCAAAATCTGGCCATTTCATTTAAAGCAGCCGAGAATCACTGTCAAGGAATATTGGTATGATTGGTAAAATACGTCATCTGGTTAACAAACAAATTTTGCTAAATTTATACTACTCTTTCATTTATTCTTATATAACATACGGAATTTTAGTCGGGGTAATACTTATGCGTATAATCTGAATGCTATATATCGTCTCCAGAAAATAATTGTTAGATATATTATTGGGAAAAAAATATTCTGATCCTGTGCCACATTTATTTTCTGAGGTTAAAATTCTTAATGTCTATAATAATTACAAACTAATACCAGGTAATTTTATGTATTCTATTTCAATGAGATTGATTAAATCGGATTTTTTTAAAGACTATTTTCTGAGTCTTTCGAATTTTCATAATTATAGAGAGGCACTTTTTTGCACACCATGGGCTAAATGGCCAGGTCACATGGACCCCGAAGGCTCAGAGAAGGTTGGGGGAGGGGACCCACTGGAACAGCTGTTGGGAGACAGATAGTAGCCTCCCGTCAAGGCCATCCAGCGTGTTCTTTAACGTCCACAGGGTATGGCTCTCTGCACACGGTGCCACGGCTTAACGTCCCATCCGACGGACGGCGGCCTTTCCAAGCCCATCGGTGTCCCCTACTGACCGTGGACAGGGCGGGGAATTTTGCGGAGATAAATCTCAACGCTGACCCAGCTGGGACTCGAACCTGGGAACTACAAATTACGAGCCTGGCGCGCTACCGACTGAGCCACCCCCGCCCCGGATCAGTCGGTATCGCGTAAGGTTCGTAATCTGTAGTTCCTAGTTCAAGTCCCACCTGGGTCAGAGTTGACAGTTATCATCGCAAAATTTCCTCGCCCTGCACAAGGTCAATTAGGTGTATCGATGAGTTTGAAAGGTCGTTGTCCTTCGGATGAGACATTAAGCCGTGCCCCGTTTGCGGGAGAGGCTTGGGTTGTTTTACCTCTGAGCGGCACTTTTTTGCACACCATGGGCTAAATAGCCAGGTCACATGGACCCCGAAGGCTCAGAGAAGGTTGGGGGAGGGGACCCGCTGGAACAGCTGTTGGGAGACAGATAGTAGCCTCCGTCAAGGCCATCCAGCGTGTTCTTTAACGTGCACAGGGTATGGCTCTCCCGCCCACGGGGCCACGGCTTAACGTCCCTTCCGACGGACGGTGGCCTTTCCAAGCGGTGTCCCCTACTGACCGAGTGCGGGAGAGGCATACTTTGTGCACGTTAAATACGCTGGAACACCTTGACGAAAGGCTACCCAATAGCAGTTCCAGTAGATCCCCTCCCCCAAACTTCTCTGAAGCCTCGGAGTCCTTGTTACCTAGCCATTTAGCCCATGATGTGCATAAGAGTGCCGCTCAGAGGTAAAACATCCCAAACCTGGGAGGGGTGGCTCAGCCGATAGAGTGCCACGCTCGTAATTTGCAGTTCCCAGGTTCCAGTACTGAGATTTATCTCCGCAAAATACTCACCCTTTCCTTGGTGAGAAAAGGGACACCAATGGGCTCAGAAATGCCGTCATCCGTCGGATGGAACTTTAACCTGTGTGCCATACCTTGTGTACTTTACAAAACTTGCTAAACGGCCTTGACAGGGGCTTGGCTGGCAGAGTCGGTAGCGCGCAAGGCATCTGCAGTTTCCAGGTTCGAGTCCCAGCTGGGTCAGCGTTGAGATTTTTCTCCGCAAAACTCACCGCCCTGCCCAGGGTCAGTAGGGGACACCGATGGGCTTAGTAGAGGCCACCGTCCGTCGTATGGGACGCTAAGCCGTGGCCCCGTGTGCGGGAGAGCTATACCCTGTGCACGTTAAAGAACACACTGGATGGTCTTGACGGGAGGCTACCATCTGTCTCCCAACAGCTGTTCCAGTGGATCCCCTCCCCCAACCTTCTCTGAGCCTTAGGGTTCCTTGTGACCTGGTCATTTAGATCATTGTGTTCAAAGAAGTGCCGTACAGTGGTAGAACAACCCAACCTGGGAAGGGATGGCTCAGTCGATACAGTGCCAGGCTCGTAAACACTGAGATTTATCTCCGCAAAATCTCCATCCTTCACTCGTTGAGCACCAATGGGCTCAGAAAGGCCGTCATCCGTCGGATGTGTGCCATACCTTATGCACCTTACAGAACATGCTGAACGGCCTTGACAGGAGGCTACGATGTCTATTCACAGCTGTCCAATGGGTCTCCTTTTCCCAACCTCCTCTGAATATAGCAGGGAAATTCAGTCGCTAGATCACCAGGCTCGTAATTTTCAGTTCCCAGGTTTGACTTCCAGCTGGGCAACATTGAGATTTATCTCCGCTAAACTTCCCACTCTGTCTTCCGTCTGTAGGGGACTCTGATGCGCTTGGAAAGGCCGCCGTTTATTGGATGGGATGTTCAGCTGTGGTCCAGTGTGCCATAGAGTCATAACCTGTGCAGGTTACAGAACACACTTAGCGGCCTTGACAGGAAGTTTTGGGGCACTTTTTCCACCGAATAGAATAAAAATGGCCAGGTTGTGACCTGGCCATTTTCAGCCTATGACTCCGAGGCTTTAGCCTGGGTTGGGTTGTTTTACCTCTGAGCGGCACTTTTTTGCACAACATGGGCTAAATGGCCAGGTCACATGGATCCCCAAAAGCTCAGTTGTTTGGGTTGTTTTACCTCTGAGCGGCACTTTTTTGCACACAATGGGCTAAATGGCCAGGTCACATTGACCCCGAAGGCTCAGAGAAGGTTGGGGGAGGGGACCCACTGGAACAGCTGTTGGGAGACAGATGGTAAGCCTCCCGTCAAGGCCATCCACCGTGTTCTTTAACGTGCACAGGGTATGGCTCTCCCGCACACGGGGGCCACGGCTTAACGTCCCATCCGACGGACGACGGCCTTTCCAAGCCCATCGGTGTCCCCTACTGACTGTGGGCAGGGCGGGGAATTTTGCGGAGAGAAATCTCAACGCTGACCCAGCTGAGACTAGAACCTGGGAACTACAGATTACGAGCCTGGCGCGCTACCGACTAAGCCACCCCCGCCCCCCTTGGCCTGGACTCCGAGGATCAGAGAAGGTCGGGGGATGGGACCGACTAGAACAGCTATTGGGTGACAGATGATAGCTTCCTGTCAAGTCCATCCTGTGTGTTCTTTAAATTGCACAGGGTATGGCTCTCCCGCATCCATGCTTAACGTCCCATCAGACGGACGGTGGCCTTTCCAGTCCCATCGGCGTCCCCTACTGACCAAGAACAGGGCATAGAATTTTGAGGCGCTAAATCTCAACGCTGACCCAGCTGGGACTGGAACCTGAGATTACGAGCCTGACGCGATACCGACTGAGCCATCCTCTCCTTAAGATTTAGTACACATTGCAATGTGCATTACTTTTTAGAATTTTGTAAACACATGAAGAGGTTTCCTTGTTCTTGCAATGTTTTTAAAATGTATTCCAATCTTTAGTGAACAGATAAGGAATGGAATTGGGTTGGGTAGTTTTACCTCAGAGGGGAACTTTTTTGCACACCATGGGCTAAATGGCCAGGTTACAAGGACCCCAAAGGCTCAGAGAAGGTTGGGAGAGGGGACCCACTGGAACAGCTGTTGGGAGACAGATGGTAGTCTCCCGTCAAGGCCACCCAGAGTGTTCTTTAACGTTCACAGAGTATGGCTCTCCTCCCACACGGGGCCATTGCTTAATGTCCCATCCAACGGACGGCGGCCTTTCCAAGCCCATTGGTGTCCCCTACTGACCGTGGGCAGGAGTTTTGTGGAGATAAGTCTCAATGCTGACCAAGCTGGGACTCGAACCTGGGAACTACATATTACGAGCCTGGCGCGCTACCGACTGAGCCACCCCCTCCCCGAATGGAATTGGGTGTCATCAATTGGTATAATAGTAACAGCATATAATAACATTGATAATAACTTTGCCTGGCAGGTACCTTGGTTGGTTGGTTGTTTTACCTCTGAGCGGCACTTTTTTGCACACAATGGGCTAAATAGCCAGGTCACAAGAACCCCGGAGGCTCAGAGAAAGTTGGGGGAGGAGACCCACTGGAACAGCTGTTGGGAGACAGATGGTAGCATCCCGTCAAGGCCATCCAGCGTGTTTAACGTGCATAGTATATGGTTCTCCCGCACACGGGATCACGGCTTAATGTTCCATCCGACGGGCAGCGGCCTTTCCAAGCCCATCGGTGGCCCCTACTGACCGTGGCAGGGAATGGAGTTTTGCGGAAATAAAATTTAATACTGACCAGCTGGGATTCGAACGTGGACCACAAAAATTTAACTCGAAAAATTTTTAAATGTTGGCATCCTTAACCAACTTGCCTTACGAAAACTTAGAACATAGAATGTAGAGGGAGAAGAAGTTAAGCTTCCATAGAGATTAATGTAAAATCGAGTATCGTGCATTTGGCGTAGAGGTGAAACGAACATTACAGGGGACGAACGCTTTTGTAATTACATGTTACTGTCAACTTCCATTCTCTTCGCTTTTCCTATGTAATAATTTCCCATTGATATCCTTGCAGAGTATATTAATATCAGTTCTGTTTCCTGTTTCTATGCAACCAAGAAAGCTTCTAATTGTAATAATTTATTCTATAAATTAACTTCAGGCTAATTTCAAACCTTCTCTATCCGTTCAATTTATAATTGTTGGTTCAACGAAAAATAATTCCAATGGAGAAAATAAACCTTTATTAAAATCATATTATTTTTTTCAAATACAAAGTGCAGTTACTTTTTTCCTTAAATATAAATTTTTTGATGCATAATTCCTTTGCCCCTTATTGTTTGCTTCCCAGCTTAAACAAATGCACGATACGAATCGAAACACCACTTGAGGTCGCCACTTACGCTTTGTCAAAGCTGAACTTCTTTTCCTTATACGTTCTTTGCTTAGAATAACATAGTAGCATAGAAATCTACTTTTTAATCTCTATTTTATGACAGGTAGCAAAAGACTTTTTCAAAAACTGATAATTCGGCTGCAATCCACACTCCAAACATCTGAGCCTAGAACGATTAACAAGTCATAACCACTAGACCTTGTCTTACTGAAAGAAAGAATGGAAGGTTTTTTGAACCGTGTATTTGGCAACAACATTAGCATTTGAAAACATTCAGTGAAAGAGATCTTGATGAGCTTGGGTCACACTTAAAACGTGAGTTTGAAAGGGCGTCACATCAAAGTATTCATGGCAGTCTGTAGAGCTCGAAAAACAAGCAATTCGAAGGTGGATAAATAGTGGGTTTCAAAACCTACCCATAAAATAAATGAGTGGCATTCTCCCATTAATATTTTCTCTTTAAGATCGTGCTCTATGCAACGCCAAGAAGGTCATTCACGTGCCATTCTTTTTCAAGGTGAACGCCCTAAAATACAAGGGTTGCTTTCTAATGGATGACGTTCCACAAGGAACAGTTATCTGAACTTCCTATTAAAAAGCTTCTTTTAAGGTTTAGAGATGTTAATGAGTGTTTAGACTCAAAGGTGTTCGATTGTATTCACTCGGGGTGACACTCTTATCCCAGAATATTTTCCTACAAAGATCCTAAGGGTTCAAAGAAAGTTGGGGGTGGAGTTGTTTTACCTCTGATCGGAATCTTTTTGCACATAATGAGATAAATGGCCACGTCACAAGGACCCCGAGGACTCAGAGGAGGTTGGGGGAGCGGACCCACTGGAACAGCTGTTGGGAGACAGATGGTAGTCCTTATGATATAATTAGATCTTTGATTCTGATTCATTGGTTTGGGTTGTTTTACCACTGAGCGGCAATTTTTTTGCACACCCATTGGCTAAATCGACAGGTCGCAAGGACCCCGAAGGCTCAGAGAAGGTTGGGGGTGTAATCTGCAGTTTCCAGGTTCCAGTCCCAGCTGGGTCAGAGTTTAGACTTATCTCCGCAAAGCTCCCAGCCCTGCCCACGGTCAGTAGGGGACACCGATGGGCTTGGAAAGGCCAACGTCCGTCGGATGGGACGTTAAGCCGTGGCACCGTGTGCGGTAGAGCCATACCCTGTGCACGTTAAAGAACACGCTGGATGGCCTTGACGGGAAGCTACCATCTGTCTCCCAACAACTGTTCCAGTGGGTCTACATCCATAACCTTCTCTGAGCCTTCGGGGTCCTTGCGACCTGTCCATTTAGCCAATAGGTGTGCAAAAAAATTGCCGCTCAGTGGTAAAACAACCCAAACCAATGAATCATAATCAAAGATCTAATTATATCATAAGGATTATCTCCCACTGCCTCGAAAAAGGTCTGCTGGAGCTTCCGAATATGAGTGTATCAAATCAGTGTGGTCAGTGCTCAAATCAAATATGTGTGGTCAGTGCTCAAATCAGAGTGAATGGTCTTGTTTTTCACAAACCAGGGAGTACTGACCACAGATACGAGGTTTTCATTTTGGAAACTCTGAAGCTTCCTGACATTGGTGTTGGTAGTAGTACCCCACACTGTTGAAACATATGTCATGACTGGTCTAACGTTTTACATGCTTCGGAGGCAATATTTTATAAATTTAATTTTTAAATTACTGCAGGTAGCTATATGATACACTTAAAAAAGGGGGGGGAAATAATATTAAATAATATTTTACGACAACAATACAAAATAAAAACTCTTAAGTGAATAAATGTTTATCTACTCTTACAGTAGTTATTGTTTTGGTCATTTATTAAAAAATAATACCCTCAAGCAGCTGCTTGCTATAGAGTTCTGACAGGAACTTCTCAGTTTAATACGCCGCGGCAGAAAGTCTGAGAGGATGGCGAGACCTCAGCAGAAATACAACATAGACATTCATTCCTTACCCGGGGCTGGAACCCAGGTCCCTTAGATCAGTAGTCAAGCGCGCTAACCACTCGGCCACGGGACGGCAGTTTCATCTATTAGGCATATTATAAAACAACCGGCAATAATATTATTTCAAAATAAATAAAAGTTTTACCATAGTTCCCGACATCAAAAAATAATTATATCTCCTTTTATCGAGATAGCCTTTAGTGTGAGGTCGTTCCATATTCAGATGTCTCAAATCAGCCCAATATTTTGTGTCCTCATCCGAACTTTAACTTTTATCATTGCATGGTTGGGTTGTTTTACCTCTGAGCGGTACTCTTTTTGCACACCATGGACTAAATGGCCAGGTTACAAGGAACTCGAAGGCTCAGAAAAGGTTTGTGTGAGGGGACCCACCTGAACAGATGAAAGCATCCCGTCAAGGCCATCCAGCGTGGTCTTTAACGTGCACAGGATATGGTTCTCCCGCATACGGGGCCACGGATTAACGTCCCATCCGACGAACGGCGGCCTTTCCAAGCCCATCGGTGTTCCCTACTGACTGTGGGCAGGGCGGGGGAATTTTGCGGTGATAAATATCAACGCTGACTCAGTTGGGACTCGAACCTGGGAACTACAGATTATGAGCCTGGCGCGCTACCAACTGAGCTACCCCCGCCCCTTATTATCGCATGAACTTTGAAAATTGAATAATAAGAGTGTGCCAACGTCTACACGTCACAGACATTTCGCCCACCACCACCACCAACAGGAGCGTAGCCTCTGAGCAGTTTCTTAAGCTCCTGCTGTTATGATGACGTCATTGGAAATTCCGCTGCACACTAACAAAAAGTGGCAAGAAAAAAAACTCTCTAAAGCAAAAATAGTTGTTTTTTCTTCTTTGAGCAATTGGGTTATCAACAAATAACACACTGTCAAATGGTAAATAGTAACGGATTGAGAATTTTTGTATTTCGCATCCGTAAAATCTTGGCGGAACTTTTACATCAATCCGATTTCCTTATTCTTCATCCTAGAAGTTTCATTACTCGCTGAGACCGCATTGGGATCTGCAATCAGCATTCTACCACGCAAACCGTTGTTGGGTTTTTTTTTTACCTCTGAGAGGCACTTTTTTCTCACACAATGGGCTAAATGGCCAGGTCACAAAGACCCCGAAGGCTCATAGAAGGATGGGAAAGGAGACCCACTGGAACAGTTGAGAGACAGACGGTAGCCTCCCGTCAAGGCCATCCAGCAGGTTCTTTAACTTGCATAGGGTATGACTTTCTCGCACACTGGAGGCGGGGCTAGTTAGCCGGCAGCACGCCAGGCTTGTAATTTGAAGTTCCCAGGTTCGAGTCCCAGCTGGGTCAGGGTTGAGATTAATCTCCACAAAACTCCCCGCCCTGCTCTCGGTCAGTAGGGGATACCGATGGGCTTCGAAACGCCACCGTCCATCGAATGGGACGTTAAGCTGTAACCCAGTGTGCGGGAGGTTCAGGTTGTTGTTTTACCTCTGAGCGACACTTTTTTGCACACCATGGGCTAAATGGCCAGGTCACATGGACCCCGAAGGCTCAGAGAAGGTTGGGGGAGGGGACCCACTGGAACAGCTGTTGGGAGACAGATGGTAGCCTCCCGTCAAGGCCATCCAGCGTGTTCTTTAACGTGCACAGGGTATGGCTCTCCCACACACGGGGCCACGGCGTAACGTCCCTTCCAAGCCCATCGGTGTCCCCTACTGACCGTGAGCAGGGCGGGGAATTTTGCGGAGATAAATCTCAACGCTGACCCAGCTGGGACTCGAACCTGGGAACTACAGATTACGAGCCTGGCGCGCTACCGACTGAGCCACCCCTGCCCCTTTGCATTAGGTTCTTTATATGGTAATGAAATTTATGCCAAGAGCATCAGATATCTCCCAACATCTCATATCAATACCAAGAGAAGCCAACGCTTATATCTGAGGAAGTGACGTATCAGCGGAAGCTGCAGTAGCCTCCCTCTCACTTCAAGAAGTGCGATTGACCCCAGAAGCCTTGACACCAATGCTTCTGCAGAACGCCAGCTGAATTGTCGATCAGGACTCCGTTTCAGCAATCCCAAAATACTGACTCGGCGAATAGTGCACGGAATCTGACATGATCATTTCAGTGGGTGGATTTCGCTTAAGAGGAGTTTCAAGGAAAGGCGATTCAGAGAAATGGTGAACACCTAAAGAAATTAATGCATTCTCACCGCTTTGAAAGTCTTCAAGGATCTGTACGGTTCTCTTTTGGGGAATGGGGAAATGCCTTTTCCCAAATTAAATAATAGCAGGTTGGGTAAACAGATGGGAAATGACCAGGTCACAAGGACTCCAATGACTCAGAAATGATTGGGGTTGGTTGGTTGTTTTACCTCTGAGCGGCACTTTTTTGCACACAATGGGCAAAATGACCAGGTCACAATGACTCAGAAATGATTGGGGTTGGTTGGTTGTTTTGCCTCTGAGCGGCACTTTTTTGCACACAATGGGCAAAATGACCAGGTCACAAGGACTCCAATGACTCGGAAATGATTGGTGTTGGTTGGTTGTTTTACCTCTGAGCGGCACTTTTTTGCACACAATGGGCAAAATGACCAGGTCACAAGGACTCCAATGACTCAGAAATGATTGGGGTTGGTTGGTTGTTATACCTCTGAGCGGTACTCTTTTTGCACACCATGTGCTAAATGGCCAGGTTACAAGGAACTCGAAGGCTCAGAAAAGGTTTGTGGGAGGGGACCCACCTGAACAGCTGTTGGGAGACAGATGAAAGCATCCCGTCAAGGCCATCCAGCGTGTTCTTTAACGTGTGCACAGGTATGGCTCTCCCGCACACGGGCCACGGCTTAACGTCACATCCGAGGGACGGCAGTCTTTCCAAGCCCATCAGTGTCCCCTACTGACCGAGGGCAGTGAGTTTTGGGAACGGCGAATTACAAGCCTGGGGCCGAATGACTGAGCCAGGTCATTAGCTGCTACAACTAATGACCTGGTCAATAGTCATTAGCTGCTACAGCTAATGACTGAGCCAAGTCACCTAAGGGCTCAGAAAAGCTTGGGGAGGACACAGCTGACAACACTGGACAGTTGTTGGGAGACACACGGTAGCAAACGGGGACAAAGTATGTCCCACACTATTTGAGGTAGGCTTTCAAGATACTACTTTTTTTTAAAAGGTAAATTATTTTCCAACATATTGGTTCTCGAAACTCCATTACTTTTCAGACATTCTGTATTGAAATCTTGCAAAAAAATCGAAATCCAGTTTTTTAATCATCAAACCGGACACTCTTTGTAGAGCTGCGTCCCTGAAACAAATGCCAGTCCACCCTGTACAGTGTATTTTAAAGTGCCTTGTTTCATAGGGGCGGGGATGGCTCAGTCGGTAGCGCGTCAGGCTCGTAAACTGCAGTTTCCAGGTTCGAGCTTCAGCTAGGTCAGCGTTGAGATTACCGCAAAACTCCCCTCCCTGCACACGGTTAGTAGGAGACACCGATCGGCTTGGAAAGGCCGCCGTCCGTAAAATGGGACGTTAAGCCGTGGTGCGGGAGAGCCATACCCTGTGCATGTTAAAGAACACGCTGGATGGCCTTGATATGAGACTACCATCTGTCTACCAACAGCTGTTCCAGCGGGTGCCCTCCCCCAACCTTCTGAGCCTTCGGGATCCTTGTGACATGGCCATTTAGCCCATGGTGTGCAAAAAAAAGTACCGCTCAGAGGTAAAACACAACATTAAAGAATACAATGGATGGTCTTGACGGGAGGCTCCCATCTGTCACCCAACAACTGTTTCAGTGGGTCCCCTACCCCAACCTCCTCTGAGCCTTCAGGGTCCTTGTAACCAGGCCATTTGGCCCATGGTATGCAAAAAAGTACCGTTCAGAGGTAAAACAACCCTACGTTAAAGAACATAATGGATGGTCTTGACATGAGGCTACCATCTGTCTACCAACAACTGTTCCAGTGGGTCCCCTCCCCAAACCTTCTGAGCCTTCGGGGTCCTTGTGACCTGGCCATTTAGCCGATGGTGTGCAAAAAAAAAAAGTACCGCTCAGAGATAAAACAGCTCAACGTTAAAGAATATAATGGATGGTCTTCACGGGAGGATACCATCTGTCTCCCAACAGCTGTTCCAGTGAGTCCCCTTCCCCAACATTCTCTGAGCCTTCGGGGTCCTTGTGACTTGATCATTTAGCCCATGGTGTGCAAAAAAAAAGTACCGCTCAGAGATAAAACAACCCAACATTAAAGGACACAATGGATGGCCTTGACGGGAGGCTACCATCTGTCTCCCAACAGCTGTTCCAGTTGGTCGCTTCCCCCAACCTTCTCTGAGCCTTCGGGGTCCTTGTGACCTGGCCATTTAGCCCATGGTGTGCAAAAAAGTGCCGCTCAGAGTTAAAACTAACGTTGATTCATTTTCACTTAACATTTCTGCCCACCCCACAACCCAACTTCTTCAGTTGATTTGTTTTCCGAGTTTTCTGCCAATGGTAAACAAAAAGTTATTTAAAAACCACTCCAACAACAACAGATGTTGGAAAACGTGGCTCCTTCACAAATGACTAAGATGCCAAGAGCAACAGGATCCCCCGCTGTAAGGTCAGAGAAAAACACTTAAATAATTACTTGGTAACCTTGGAAGTTGAATCTTTATTTATTCCTTTGGGTATCATTGTTGACGTTGAAGAAATATTCAAAATTCTTCTTCAACTTCAAGACTTGAAAGACACACTTTGTGAAAATCCAAATGGACAGTTACAAGACATCAAAGGATGAAAAATATTGACTTCGCTAAATGCTGTCAAGGAGAGTGTTTTCCCAAAGTGGGCGATACCGCCCACTGGGGGGCGCTGTAACGATCCAGGGGGTCGGTAGTAGCCTCGGGTGTAATTGGGGGGCGGTGGAAGCATAAAGAAAGAAGGGTAGATAAGAAAATTTTGAAAAACGGTTCTTACATGTCTCATCTGTTGTGTAACAGAGTAAAAGGTCGTAGTGATCACTTTATTTTACAAACACATAAAATGGCAGTTATAACCGATCAGTGGTCAAGTCCGCCGACAGGTTTTATTAAGCAAGTGGGTTGGGTTGTTTTACCTCTGATCGGCACTTTTTTGCACACCATGGGCTAAATGGCCAGGTCACATGGACCCCGAAGGCTCAGAGAATGTTGCGGGAGGGGACCCACTGGAACAGCTGTTAGGAGACAGATGGTAGCCTTCCGTCAAGGCCATCCAGAGTGTTCTTTATGTTGGGTTGTTTTACCTCTGAGTGGCACTTTTTTGCACACCATGGGCTAAATGGCCAGGTCACATGGACCCCGAAGGCTCAGAGAAGGTTGGGGAAGGGGACCCACTGGAACAGCTGTTGGGAGACAGATGGTAGCCTCCCGTCAAGGCCATCCAGAGTGTTCTTTATGTTGGGTTGTTTTACCTCTGAGCGGCACTTTTTTGCACACCATGGGCTAAATGGCCAGGTCACATGAACCCCGAAGTCTCAGAGAAGGTTGGGGAAAGGGACCCACTGGAACAGCTGTTGGGAGACAGATGGTAGCCACCCGTCGAGGCCATCCAGCGTGTTCTTTAACGTGCACAAGGTATGGCTCTCCCGCACACGGGGCCACGGATTAACGTCCCATCCGACGGACGGCGGCCTTTCCAAGCCATCGGTGTCCCCTATTGACCGCGGGCAGGGCGGGAGTTTTGCGGAGATAAATCTCAACGCTGACCCAGCTGGGACTCGAACCTGGGAACTACAGATTACGAGCCTGGCGCGCTACCGACTGACCACCCCCGCCCCGGATCGGCAGGAATATGTGCGTGTAACTATGCTTGATTTTAATAAATAATTTTATAACTTCAAGCTTCAAGGTGTCTTATTTACAACATCTTTCTTTACTATGTTGTAAGACGTAGATAGAAACACAGATACATAACAGAACGCAAATTTGTCACTGCATCTTTCTGCTTGTTCGCTGAAAGAAGATAGATTTCCAGGGGGGCGCTGAGTGATTTTTTTTTTCTGAAAAGGGGGCGGTAGGATAAATAAATTTGGGAACCTCTGGTCTGGGAGGTCACCTATTACGAACGTCTTCAAATTTTTTTCATGGTGTTCATTAACGTAAAAATTCACACTGCCGCTTCTAAAATTTATGAGCCGGCGTGGAAGGAAACAGTGGAAATATTTGATTGTGCAACGGCAAAAATGCAATGAGCATTATTGAACAAAAATTAACCTTGTAATACTTTGTCTGCTGTGCGGCTGGAAGACAGTTGTTTTACCTCCTGAGCTGCGTTTTTGCACACAATAGGCTAAATGGCCAGGTCACAAGGATCCTTAGGACTCAGAAAAGATTCGGGGAGGGAACCCATTGGAACAGCTGTTGCGAGAAATATGGTAGCCTCCAGTCAAGGTCATGTAGCGTGTTCTTTAACGTACACAGGTATGGCTATCCCGCATACGGATTAACGACCACGGCTTAACGTCCCATCCGACGGACGGCGGCCTTTCCAAGCCCATCGGTGTTCCCTACTGACCGTGGGCAGGGCGGGGAATTTTGCGGAGATCATCTTAACGCTGACTCAGCTGGGACTCGAACCTGGGAACTGCAGATTACGAGCCGCCCTCTATTTTATTTAGATTTTAAGAATTAAAATATTTTTCCATTTTCTAAATCAATCGAACTTATAAAGACTTAATAATCTTCCGGTTTATAAATCAATAGTGAGAGTTGTGTTTTAATGAAAGCGTGAAGATCCGTGATTGCCAGATTCAAAGCCCCTGTGGTGTTCCCAGTGTGGATGAACTCTCGTGTAAGTAACAGCTGTTGTTTACTTCCAGCAGCGAAGGCCATCAAAGCACGAAATGCTGTAATGCAGAAGAAAGTACCAGAGCATCATTTTGTAGAAGTTTTGACATGGCGCAAAGTTATGTGGCGGTGACAAAGTAGCTGTTTGAAAGTCTGGATTTTTTTTGGGGTGTTTTGATGTACGTTGACTATTCTTTACCATGTACAGTTGTAAACAAAAGCGTTGTGGGTTGTTTTACCTTTGAGCGGTACTTTTTTGCACACCATAGGTTGGGTTGTTGTTTTACCTCCGAGCGGCACTTTTTTGCACACCATGGGCCCAATGGCCAGGTCACATGGACCCCGAAGGCTCAGAGAAGGTTGAGGGAGGGGACCCACTGGAACAGCTGTTGGGAGACAGATGGTAGCCTCCCGTCAAGGCCATCCAGCGTGTTCTTTAACGTTGGGTTGTTTTATCTCTGAGCGGCACTTTTTTGCACACCATGGGCTAAATGGCCAGATCACATGGACCCCGAAGGCTCAGAAGGTTGGGGGAGGGGACCCACTGGAACAGCTGCTGGGAGACAGATAGCCTCCCGTCAAGGTCATCCAGCGTGTTCTTTAACGTTGGGTTGTTTTACCTCTGAGTGGCATTTTTTGCACACCATGGGCTAAATGGCCAGGTCACATGGACCCCGAAGGCTCAGAGAAGGTTGGGGGAGGATACCCACTGGAACAGCTGTTGGGAGACAGATGGTAGCCTCCCGTCAAGGCCATCCAGCGTGTTCTTTAACGTGCACAGGGTATGGCTCTCCCGCACACGGAACCACGGCTTAACGTCCCATCCTACGGGCGGCGGCCTTTCCAAGCCCATCGGTGTCCCCTACTGACCGTGGGCAGGGCGGGGAATTTTGCGGAGATAAATCTCAACGCTGACCCAGCTGGGACTCGAACCTGGGAACTACAGATTACAAGCCTGGCGCGCTACCGACTTTTTTTTTTGGGGGGGGGGGGGTTGATGTAGGTTGACTTATTCTTTACCATGTACAGTTGTAAACAAAAGCGTAGTAACGTTGGAAGAATAAAACTAAAGTAATAAGAAATGGCCAGATGTGAACCCAGTCCACAGAGGAGAGAGGGACGACGTAATTGCTCTTAATTCACTTTGGGGCGGGGGTGGCTCAGTCGGTAGCGCGCCACGCTCGTAATCTGTAGTTCCCAGGTTCGAGTCCCAGCTGGGTCAGCGTTGATATTTATCACCGCAAAATTCCCCGCCCTGCCAACGATCAGTAGGGGACACCGATGGGCTTGGAAAGGCCGCCGTCCTTCGGATGGGACGTTAAGCCGTGGCCCCGTGTGCGGGAGATCTATACCCTGTGCACATTAAAGAACACGCTGGATGGCCTTGACGGGAGGCTACCATCTGTCTCCCAACAGCTGTTTCTAGTGGGTCCCCTCCCCCAACCTTCTCTGAGCCTTCGGGGTCCATGTGACCTGGCCATTTAGCCCATGGTGTGCAAAAAAGTGCCGCTCAGAGGTAAAACAACCCAACTTAATTCACTTCGGTGAATTCACAGATTCGCGGGTTTTTAGGCCCGTGCCGTTGTATGCTTCAACCTTGCTGCGTTGAATGAAGAATAACAATGATCCATCAATTACTGCACGAGAGTTATATAGGGATGACACAATTTATTAACAATATGTACAGCTACGTGCTGGGAATGAACTCTACTCCGTGGGCCTTTGCTGCTTCACACTGTGGTTCTTTCTGAATCCACAAAACTACTCAACACCGTGAGCCTTTGCTACTGCAAATATTATTAAAATGAGGTGGAGAATTGCACACTCTGCAATTTCTCAGTTTACAGATCTCAAAAACACGGTGAAAGGATTTTCCTTTGCCTACACTGTGTCTCCTAGCCATCCCGTGGCCGAGTGGTTAGCGCGCTTGGCTACTGATCTAAGGGACCTGGGTTCGAGCCCCGGTAACATGGATGTATGTGACGTTTTTCTGCTGAGGTCGTGCCATCCTCTCAGACCTTCTGCTATGGCATATAAACTGACAGGCTCCTGTCAGACCTCTATGGCAAGCAGCTGCTTGAGGGGGTATTTTTATTTATTTACATTCTTTGCTAAAAGAAATGCAATTTTTAATTTGTAATGGACAAGCGTAATGGAAGCGTCTGCTATAAAATATTTTACTTGCAATAATTCATTAAATATAAGCAATGTTTTGTGTGCACAGGGTATGGCTCTCCCTGTGCGGGAGAGCCATACCCTGTGCACATTAAAGAACACGCTGGTTGGCCTTGACGGGAGGCTATCATCTGTCTCCCAAGAGCTGTTCCACTGGGTTCCCGTCCCCCAACTTTCTCTGAACCTTCGGGGTCCTTGTGACCTGGTCGTTTAGCCCATGGTGTGCAAAAAAGTGCCGCTCAGATGTAAAACAACCCAACCCTGGATAATTAATTATCCATTTCAACTCTTCATTTGTCCGTGAAGGAATGGCAACCTGACATTAAAGCGGTGTTGCCACACGCATTCCACTTAAATTCCCCCATTTTTTTCTTTTCAGGTCAGTAAGGCATTAATCACTTCCTCCCATCCGATTCATTTGCCCTAGACCGAATCTCGGACGTATCCATCACATCTACTGAATCAGTTAAATGTGTAACCTAGAAACAAATCACGTGATTTTATCCTCCCTTCGCTGTGCTGAGCAATCTCGGATTGGGGAAATGAAGGTCATGGTCTCTACGACAGATGGAAAAACGACGTAGAAACACTCCCCATGCCTCCTTATGCGGGTTGCTTTCATTTCGAATCCTAAACAACATACGACAGCCGAGTGAATAGATCACTTAATTCATGCCAAGCCTTCTTGTCGACGGATTAAAAATTTCCCTACTATTCTCGTGAATATTCTTTAACCTTCATTGTCTGATACCGAGGTCTTTTCAGGAAAGGGATTAATTTTGTTTTGTCTCAACGCTACGAAAAGAGGACGTTTCATTCTTTCGAAGATTAAAACAAGGTTTGGTTTACCTCTGAGCGGCACTTTATTTTGCACACAATGAGCAAAATAGCCAGGTCACAAGGATCCCGAAGGCTCAGAGAAGGTTGGGGGAAGGGAACCCACTAGAACAGCCGTTACGAGACAGATGGTAGCCTCCCGTCAAGGCCATCCAGCGTGTTCTTTAATGTTGGGTTGTTTTACTTCTGAGCGGCACTTTTTTTTGCACACAATGGGCAAAATAGCCAGGTCACAAGGACCCCGAAGGCTCGGAGAAGGTTGGGGGAAGGGAACCCACTAGAACAGCCGTTACGAGACAGATGGTAGCCTCCTGTCAAGGCCATCCAGAGTGTTCTTTAATGTTGGGTTGTTTTACTTCTGAGCGGCACTTTTTTTGCACACAATGGCCAAAATAGCCAGGTCACAAGGACCCCGAAGCCTCAGACAAGTTTGGGGGAAGGGAACCCACTGGAACAGCTGTTACGAGACAGATGGTAGCATCCCGTCAAGGCCATCCAGTGTGTTCTTTAATGTTCAGTTGTTTTACTTCTGAGCGGCACTTTTTTTGCACACAATGAGCAAAATAGCCAGTCACAAGGACCCCGAAGACTCAGAGAAGGTTGGGGGAAGGGAACCCACTAGAACAGCCGTTACGAGACAGATGGTAGCCTCCCGTCAAGGCCATCCAGAGTGTTCTTTAATGTTGGGTTGTTTTACTTCTGAGAGGCACTTTTTTTTGCACACAATGAGCAAAATAGCCAGTCACAAGGACCCCGAAGACTCAGAGAAGGTTGGGGGAAGGGAACCCACTAGAACAGCCGTTACGAGACAGATGGTAGCCTCCTGTCAAGGACATCCAGAGTGTTCTTTAATGTTGGGTTGTTTTACTTCTGAGCGGCACTATTTTTGCACACAATGGGCAAAATAGCCAGGTTACAAGGACCCCGAAGGCTCAGACAAGTTTGGGGGAAGGGCACCCACTGGAACAGCTGTTATGAGACAGATTGTAGCATCCCGTCAATGCCATCCAGTGTGTTCTTTAATGTGGGTTGTTTTACTTCTGAGCGGCACTTTTTTTGCACACAATGAGCAAAATAGCCAGTCACAAGGACCCCGAAGACTCAGAGAAGGTTGGGGGAAGGGAACCCACTAGAACAGCCGTTACGAGACAGATGGTAGCCTCCTGTCAAGGCCATCCAGAGTGTTCTTTAATGTTGGGTTGTTTTACTTCTGAGCGGCACTTTTTTTGCACACAATGGTCAAAATAGCCAGGTCACAAGGACCCCGAAGGCTCAGACAAGTTTGGGGGAAGGGAACCCACTGGAACAGCTGTTACGAGACAGATGGTAGCCTCCCGTCAAGGCCATCCAGTGTGTTCTTTAATGTTCGGTTGTTTTACTTCTGAGCGGCACTTTTTTTGCACACAATGAGCAACATAGCCAGTCACAAGGACCCCGAAGCCTCAGACAAGTTTGGGGGAAGGGAACCCACTAGAACAGCCGTTACGAGACAGATGGTAGCCTCCTGTCAAGGCCATCCAGAGTGTTCTTTAATGTTGGGTTGTTTTACTTCTGAGCGGCACTTTTTTTGCACACAATGGTCAAAATAGCCAGGTCACAAGGACCCCGAAGGCTCAGACAAGTTTGGGGGAAGGGAACCCACTGGAACAGCTGTTACGAGACAGATGGTAGCCTCCCGTCAAGGCCATCCAGTGTGTTCTTTAATGTTGGGTTGTTTTACTTCTGAGCGGCACTTTTTTTTGCACACAATGGGCAAAAAAGCCAGATCACAAGGACCCCGGAGGCTCAGAGAAAGTTGGGAGGATGGGAACCCATTGGATAGCTATAACAAAGCAGATAATAGTGTCCCGTCAAGACCATCCAGTGTGTTCTTTAATATGTGCAGGGTATGGCTCCTACACACAGTGCCATGGCTTAACTTCCCATCCGACGCACTGTGGCCCTTCCAAGCCCGTCGGTGTCCTTTAATGACAGAGGGCAGGACGAGGAGTTTTGCGGAGACAAATCTCAACGCTGGCCCAGGCGGGGACTCGAACCTGGGAACTACAGATCACGAGCCTAGCCAGCAGTTTTTCAACAGAAGGCTGTTTCACCAAGTTATGGCGTCTGCCTTAGTAGTCTTGTAATGTACAAAATTCTTATATAGCAATATCTATTATTACTACTGGTGGGTGTACTAATATTTATATTAAATAATAAATAATATCCTCTCAAACAGCTGCTTGCCACAGAGGTATGACAGGAGACTGTCAGTTTATATGCCATATTAGATAGGTCAAGCAGCTGCTTGACACAGAAGTCTGACAGGTTGGGTTGTTTTACCTCTGAGCGGCACTTTTTTGCACACCATAGGCTAAATGGCCAGGTCACATGGACCCCGAAAGCTCAGAGAAGGTTGGGGGAGGGGACCCACTGGAACAGCTGTTGGGAGACAGATGGTAGCCTTCCGTCAAGGCCATCCAGAGTGTTCTTTATGTTGGGTTGTTTTACCTCTGAGCGGCACTTTTTTGCACACCATAGGCTAAATGGCCAGGTCACATGGACCCCGAAAGCTCTGAGAAGGTTGGGGGAGGGGACCCACTGGAACAGCTGTTGGGAGACAGATGGTAGCCTTCCCTCAAGGCCATCCAGCGTGTTCTTTAACGTGCACAGGATATGACTCTCCCGCACACGGGGCCACGTCTTAACGTCCCATCCGACGGACGGCGGCCTTTCCAAGCCCATCGGTGTCCCCTACTGACCGTGGGCAGGGCGGGGAATTTTGCGGAGATAAATCTCAACGCTGACCCAGCTGGGACTCGAACCTGGGAACTACAGATTTCGAGCCTGGCGCGCTACCGACTGGGCCACCCCCGCCCCAGTCTGACAGGAGCCTGTCAGTTTATATGCCATAGTAGATGGCCTCAAGCAGCTTCTTATCACAGAGGTCTGACAGGAGCCTGTCAGTTTATATGCCATAGTAGATGGCTCAAGCAGCTGCTTGCCACAGAAGTCTGACAGGAGCCTGTCAGTTTATATGCCATAGTAGAAGGTCTGAGAGGATGGCAGGACCTCAGCAGAAAAACAACACAGACATCCATGCGTTATCCGGGGCTCGAATCCAGGTCCTTTAGATCAGTAGCCAAGCGCGCTAACCACTCGGCCAAGGTTCATTTATTAATATGACATATTTCGATGGAAATTTTTTCGTATGTATTAGTATTGTGATAATTTCTAATAACAGAAATAATTTTTATTCTGAATAAGGAACATTTATAAATAACATTATTTTATATAGCAGTACACTAGAAATATTAGAAAAAAAATTCTAAGAATTTTTCCATACATAGGACTACTTACAATGACATCATAACTTGATCCATTCAACTGAAATGTTTTCCCACTCCTGCTCTAGATGACAGTGGCGCCTCCACTGCTTTATGTTACAATAAACTAATACTACATACCGAATTTAATGTGGTACCTCTTAAATCATTCAGAAAAAAATAAATATGCCCTGAAACAGCTGCTTGCCACAGTGGCCTGACAGGAACCTATCAGTTTGAATACGCCATATTAAAAGGTCAGTAAGAGTTGGGTTGTTTTACCTCTGAGCGGCACTTTTTTGCACACCATGGGCTAAATGGCCAGGTCACATGGACCCCGAAGGCTCAGAGAAGGTTGGGGCAAGGGTTGGGTTGTTTTACCTCTCAGCGGCACTTTTTTGCACACCATGGGCTAAATGGCCAGGTCACATGGACCCCGAAGGCTCAGAGAAGGTTGGGGCAGGGGTTGGGTTGTTTTACCTCTGAGCGGCACTTTTTTGCACACCATGGGCCTAAATGGCCAGGTCACATCGACCCCGAAGGCTCAGAGAAGGTTGGGGCAAAGGGTTGGGTTGTTTTACCTCTGAGCGGCACTTTTTTGCACACCATGGGCTAAATGGCCAGGTCACATGGACCCCGAAGGCTCAGAGAAGGTTGGGACAGGGGTTGGGTTGGGTTGTTTTACCTCTGAACGGCACTTTTTTCCACACCATGGGCTGGTCACATGGACCCCGAAGGCTCAGAGAAGGTTGGGGGGAGTGGACCCACTGGAACAGCTGTTGAGAGACAGATGGTAGCCTCCGTCAAGGCCATCCAGCATGTTCTTTAACGTGCACAGGGTATGGCTCTCCCACACACGGGGTAACGGCTTAACGTCCCATCCGACGGACGGAGGTCTTTCCAAGCCCATCCATTTCCAAGTCCCCTATTGACCGTGTACAGGGCGGGGAATTTTGCGGAGATAAATCTCAACGCTGATCCAACTGGGACTCGAACCTGGGAACTACAGATTACGAGCCTGGCGCGCTACCGACTGAGCTACCTCCGTTCCCTGGTCAGTAAGAAAGGTGAGACTTCAGCAGAAAAACAACACAAACATCCATGCCTTACCTTGGGCTCGAACCCTGGTCCCTTAGATCAGTAGTTTAGCATGCTAACCACTCGGCCACGGGACGGCCAAAAAAGAAGAGGAAAGGTTCTTTTAATTTTTTTCTTCTGATGGCAAGAGTTCAGTAGGGAACAAAATTTTAGGTTTCTTCATGCAATAAAAGACGCATACCGAAAACGGTGGTCCCCGACCACTTACAAGTTCTTGATCAAAAAAGATACGAAAACTCTAAAATATGTTATAGATTTTTTTCTCAGCCTTGAGCAGGTTCACCTTTAACTTTCTAGAAGCGTCACGACGCTGTAATTCAGTTTCAACAACAGTCAAAACAACATAACTCTTTGCATAAATCGAACCAGGACAAAAATAAAATCCGGATTACCATTTAATATTCTAAAGAATACACACGACTCAACAGTAAACGGTTATTTCGTTAATTTTCGATCTTTCGTTTGTTAACCTAAAGGTTTCTTTTGTCGTAAGATGGCGTGCAGGTTGAGTTGTTTTACCTCTGAGCGGCACTTTTTTGCACACCATAGGCTAAATGGCCAGGTCACATGGACCCCGAAGGCTCAGAGAAGGTTGGGGGAGGGCACCCACTGGAACAGCTGTTGGGAGACAGATGGTAGCCTCCCGTCAAGTTGGGTTGTTTTACCTCTGACCGGCACTTTTTTGCACACCATGGGCTAAATGGCCAGGTCACATGGACCCCGAAGGCTCAGAGAAAGTTGGGGGAGGGGACCCACTGGAACAGCTGTTGAGAGACAGATGGTAGCCTCCCATCAAGGCCATCCAGCGTGTTCTTTAACGTGCACAGGGTATGGCTCTCCCGCACACGGGGCCACGGCTTAACGTCCCATCCGATGGACGGCGGCCTTTCCAAGCCCATCGGTGTCCCCTACTGACCGTGGGCAAGGCGGGGAATTTTGCGGAGATAAATCTCAACGCTGACCCACCTGGGACTCGAACCTGGGAACTACAGATTATGAGCCTGGCGCGCTACCGCCCATTTTTTCTGTGAGGTCCTGCCATCCTCTCAGACCTTCTACTATGGCATATAAACTGACAAGCTCCCGTCAGACCTCTGTGGCAAGCAGCTGCTTGAGGGGGGGGGGGATTTATTTTTATTTATTTACATTCTTTGCTAAAATAAATGCAATTTTTAACTTGTAATGGACAAGCGTAATGGCAGAGTCTGCTATCAAATATTTTACTTGCAATAATTCATTAAATATTAAACAATGTTTTTTAAATACAGGTTTCGATAATTTTGATTGAGACCTATAATTTTACAGTATCCATAATCATATTTTTCACTGTAAATTTATTTTTCAAAATTCAGTAGTTTCCAATAAGCTTTTCCATTTGCGATATATCAAGGAAGTATCCTAATGCATTTGGTTTCATGATGTAATCCTCATATCGGTTATTTTGCACTTTGAAAACTATAGGTTCCAGTTTAGTATATGTTTCAATGTCATAATTCACACTTCGACGTCATACGTTTCTTGAGCAGTGCCATCTGTTGGCTGATGACCGTAAGCAATACACTGACCAATTTATTTTCTTCTGGGTCTTTTTCTTTTATAATGTGGTAATTGGATAATTGTTGAAATTAATGACTGCCCTTAAAACGTATAAATTGACGGTCACCAAAAAATGCAAAATGGCCGCCATCAGCAGGTATCTATCTATTATTTAAATTCCTGCCGATTTTTTCCTACCGTTAAAGAACAGACTGGATTACCTTGATTGGAGTCTACCATCTGTCTCCTAACGCTGTCCATTGAGGCCCCTTTCCCCAAGGGGTGCTCAAGCAGTAGCACGCCAAGCTTGTAAGCAGTTCCCAGGTTCGTGTCCCAGCTGGGCCAGTGTTGAAACTTATATCCACAAAACTCCCTGCCCACGATCAATGAGGAACACCGATGGGCTTAGAAAGGTACACGTCCGTCGGATGGGGGCATTAAACCGTGTGCAGGAGAGTCATACCCTGTGCACGTTAGAGAACACGCTGAGCGGCCTTAATGGGAGGCTACCATCTGTCAGACAACAGCTATCCCAGTGGGTCCCCAACCTTCTCCGAGCCCTCGAGGTCCTTGTGACCTGCCCATTTATCCCATATGTGCAAAAAAGCGTCGCTCAGAGGTAACAAAACCCAACCCCTTTCCCATAACTTCTGAGCGCTCATGTTCCTTGTGGCCTGGCCATTTAGTCCATTGTGTTTAAAGAAAGTGCCGCTCAGAGATAAAACATTCTTGGAAATGAAAAGTCCTATTGTAACACCTAAATGCTGGAGATCTCATTCTGTTGCTGCCCTTAGGAAGTGCCTCACGTGCCTTATCAGAAATCCGGCCCGGCAGCTGAGAGCTTGCACCCAGTGAGCTCTATCATCAGATCACAAGGATCCCAAAGGTCGGAGTTTGAGGAACCGAATCCAATGGATAGTTGTTTATGAGGAGGCTTGGGTTGTTGTTTTACCTCTGAGTGGCACTTTTTTGCACACCAAGGGCTAAATGGAGAAGGTTGGGGGAGGGACCCACTGGAACAGCTGTTGGGAGACACATGGTAGCCTCCCGTCAAGGCCATCCAGCGTGTTCTTTAACGTGCACAGGGTATGGCTCTCCCGCACACGGGGCCACGGCTTAACGTCCCATCCGACGGACGGCGGCCTTTCCAAGCCCATCGGTGTCCCCTACTGACCGTGGGGCGGGGAATTTTGCGGAGATAAATCTCAACTCTGATCCAGCTGGGACTCGAACCTGGGAATACAGATTATGAGCCTGGCGCGCTACCGCCCATTTTTTCTGTGAGGTCCTGCCATCCTCTCAGACCTTCTACTATGGCATATAAACTGACAAGCTCCTGTCAGACCTCTGTGGCAAGCAGCTGCTTGAGGGGGGGATTTATTTTTATTTATTTACATTCTTTGCTAAAATAAATGCAATTTTAACTTGTAATGGACAAGCGTAATGGCAGCGTCTGCTATCAAATATTTCACTTGCAATAATTCATTAAATATTAAGCAATGTTTTTTAAATGGCACGCTACCGACTGAGCCACCCCCGCCCCATATTTATGAGGAGGCAATTTTCAGAACTATCCAGCGTGTTAACATGCAGTTGCTAAGGGCATTACCAGACAATGCAGTGACAGAAGAGCTAATTTTTAACTACTGTTAGAGAGATCTATATATAAAAAACAAAAAATAAATACCCCCTCAAGCAGCTGCTTGCCACAGAGGTCGGACAGGAGCTTGTCAGTTTATATGCCATAGTAGAAGGTCTGAGAGGATGGCAGGACCTCAGCAGAAAAACGTCACAAACAGCCATGCCTTACACGGGGCTATATAGCAGTTGTAATTATAAATTTATTTTTGAACATTCTACTGGTAGCTAATAAAAATTTTTAAAGACTTGGTAATTAATTTGAAATATTTTAAATATTTTAATAAAATTGTAAATAAATATATTATTTATATTACACGATTTAAAAATAAATAGGTTTTATCTCAACAGCTATATGTTATATACGTTAAATTTACCCTTTGAAAAAATATGATGACACGTGTAGTATGATAAATCTTTGTTCTACTTTATGTTAATGTGGACAATAATTATATTTCAAGATAACGGATTTTTCGGGATGAAAAACAAAATGGTGGCCATAAGAAGCTCTGTAGAATAATTACCTATTCAGAAATTATCCTCAGTAACAGTTTTTCGTAAACGAAGCTTATTTCTTTATTTTCAAAAGTTGAGTTTGTCTCTGAGATGCATTTTTTGACACAATGGGCTAAATGGCCAGGTCACAAGCACCCCGAAGGCTCAGAAAAGATTGGGGGATGGGACCCACTGGATCAGCTGTTGCGAGACAGATGGTAGCCTTTCGTGAAGGCCATCCAGCGTGTTCTTTAACGATCACAGTTATTCCAGTGGGTTTCCTCCCCCAACCTTCTCAGGGTCCTTGTGACCTGGCCATTTACCCCATATGTGCAAAAAAGCGTGGCTCAGAGGTAAATCAACCTAATCCTTTTCCCACAAATTCTTAGCCCTCATCGTCCTTGTGGCCACCCGCACACGAGATCGTATCTTAACGTCCCATCCGATGGATGGTGGCCTTTCCAAGCCCATTAGTGTCCCCTGCTGACCGTAGGTAAGGCGAGGATTTAGTGGACGGGCTACTGAATGAGCAGCTTTGGATTGTTTTAGGGTTATTTTACCTCTGAGTGGCACTTTTTTGCACACCATGGGCTAAATGGCCAGGTCACATGGACCCCGAAGGCTCAGAGAAGGTTTGGGGAGGGAACCCACTGGAACAGCTGTTGGGAGACAGATGGTAACCTCCCGTCAAGGCCATCCAGCGTGTTCTTTAACGTGCACAGGGTATGGCTTTCCCGCACACGGGCCACGGCTTAACATCCCATCCGATGGACGGCGGCCTTTCCAAGCCCATCGGTGTCCCCTACTGACCGTAGGCAGGGCGGGGAGTTTTGTGGTGATAAGTCTGAACGCTGACCGAGCTGGGACTCGAACCTGGGAACTACAGATTAAGAGCCTGGCGCGCTACCAACTGAGGCACCCCCAGCCCCGTAGGATTTAGACAAAATAAATTTACACAACCAACTGGATATAGGATTCATAAAAAAAAGATTATTACTCACTGTTTATTGCCCATTTTTTAGCTTTCCTCAAGGCCAGAATGAATTCCATCGAAGATTCTTGACAAGAGCTCGTTAGGTTAGCTCTCCTGGACAAATGGAGCAGCTCGAACAGATGTCCGCTGAGAGCCGCATCCACCAATTTCTCTATCATTGAGTTGACAATAGGCCACGTGTAATTCATTCGAAAATCCAGAAAATTCCTCAGATTCAGATCAAAAGGAAATTTCGCTGCCCTATTCCTTTCTGCGTCTGGTCGAGGTGCACTTAACGAAAGGTCAAAAGTTGAGGTTAAAAAGATGGCGGCCAACACGAGCCGCATGATGAAGTGGTAACAATACTTGGAGAAGACTGTTGTTTCAAAAAACACTTGGAGAAGGTTGTTTCAAAAACGCTTGGAGGGGTTCAGTTGTTTCAAAAACGCTTCGGGGGATTCAGTTGTTTCAAAAACGTTTGGAGAAGGTTCAGTTGTTTCAGAAAACACCTGGAGAAGGTTGTTTCAAAAACATTTGGAGAAGGTTCAGTTGTTTCAGAAAACACCTGGAAAAGGTTGTTTCAAAAACGTTTGGAGAAGGTTCAGTTGTTTTAGAAAACACCTGGAAAAGGTTGTTTCAAAAACGTTTGGAGAAGGTTCAGTTGTTTTAGAAAACACCTGGAAAAGGTTGTTTCAAAAACGTTTGGAGAAGGTTCAGTTGTTTTAGAAAACACTTGGAGAAGGTTCAGTTGTTTTAGAAAACACTTGGAGAAGGTTCAGTTGTTTCAGAAAACACTTGGAGAAGGTTGTTTCAAAAACGCTCGAGAGGTTCAGTTCTTTTAAAAACGCTTGGAGAAGGTTCAGTTGTTTAAGAAATCACTTGGAGAAAAAGGTTCTTTGTTTCAAAAACACTTATAGAACAAGCCTCGATTATTTCAAAATTTCAGTTGCACTAATGACAAATTCTGCTCGAGAGAAAATCGCTTTCAACTTCTACAGGGAAACTGAAAATAACGTAGTGAGAGGCTATAATTTTTTCCCCGGTTAACTGTTAATGTGCAGGTTAACATTTCGGGAGAAATAATTTATTTCTAATTTCTAATTAGTTTCCCGTGGTGGCCTGTATAGTTAGAGAAGCGGGCCTTAAATTCAAAGGTGGTTTGTTTAACCTCTGATCGGCACTTTTCGGTGGTTTAAATAACCAGGTCACAAGAACAACAAGTGATCAAATTGGGTTAATACTGTTATATCTGTAAGTGGCCCTTTTGGGTGGGCTAAATGACCAAGTCACAAGGACCCCAAGGGCTCAAACTGCTAAATGTTGTTTTAATCTCTGAGTGGACCTTTGGTGTGGGATAAATGGCCAAGTCACAAGAACCCCAAAGGCTCAGACTGGTAAATGTTGTTTTAAAATCTGAGTGGACCTTTTGTGTGGGATAAATGGGCAAGTCACAAGGACCCCAAGGGCTCAGATTGGTAAATGTTGTTTTAAAATCTGAGTGGACCTTTTGTGTGGGATAAATGGCCAAGTCACAAGGACCCCAAGGGCTCAGACTGGTAAATGTTGTTTCAATATCTGAGTGGACCTTTTATGTGGACTAAATGATCAAGTCAAAAGGACCCCATGGCTCAGACTGGTAAATATTGTTTTAATTTCTGAGTGGACCTTTGTGTGGGATAAATGGCCAAGTCACAAGGACCCAAAGTACTCAGATTGGTAAATGTTGTTTTAATATCTGAGTGGACCTATTATGTAGGCTAAATGATCAAATCACAAGGACGCCGAGGGCTCAGATAGCTAAATGTTGTTTTAAACTCTGAGTGGATCTTTTGTGTGAGCTACATGACTAAGTCGTTAGAAATAAATTTTAATTATGACTGAGTCCAAGCCTGAATCATCTAGGCCAGTGGTTCTAAACCTTTTATGCTTCACGTACCCCTTGGAAATGTGTATGCAACTGGCACACCCCTTGTATAGATAGATAAAACTATAGTTAAAGTATAACAATGGGAATAAAATAAAACATATATATCAGTGGTTCTCAACCTTTTATGCTTCACGTACCCCCTGGAAATGTGTATGTAACTGGCGTACCTCTTGTATAGATAGATAAAACTATAGTTATAGTATAACAACGGGAATAAAATAAAACATTTATATCAGTGGTTCTCAACCTTCTATGCTTCACGTACCCCTTGGAAATGTGTATATAACTGGTGCACCCCTTGTATAGATAGATAAAACTATAGTTATAATGTAACAATCAGAATAAAATAAAACATATGTATCAGTGGTTCTCAAACTTTTATGCTTCACGTACCCCCTGGAAATGTGTATATAACTGGCGTACCCCTTGTATAGATAGATAAAACTATAGTTATAGTATAACAATGGGAATAAAATAAAACATATATATCAGTGGTTCTCAACCTTTTATGCTTCACGTACCCCCTGGAAATGTGTATGTAACTGGCGTACCCTTTGTGTAGATAGATAAAACTATAGTTATAGTATAACAATGGGAATAAAATGAAGCAAATATATGTCGCAGGGAGATGATGAAAATAGGGATTTGATCAAATCCCTAAGGTATATGATCAATTCACGGAAGATGTTAAAATAACAACTCTGTGGGGTGATTTCCCTGAAGAAAGTAAATGATTTGATCAAATCCCTTAACTGTTTTAGTGAAAAGATGAAATAATATTGTTTAGATATTAAAAGTATTTAGTTAGTAAACCATGCATTATTAAATGTAGAATAGTTAATACAACAATAGTCATTGAAACACAAATTATTTCGGCTATTACGGAATTGTAATAGCCGGTACTTTGTATTTTTTCGTTTTTTTCCGAATCGCCTTTTTCACCTCTTATTATCTCCTTTCCGAATCGCCTTTTTAAGTTATTCGTAATGTATCTCGATCTACAATACACCGCATGCCGAATTATTCAAAACGCCCTTCATGAGCGAAGGCCAAGTGAGAACGAATCTGTAAAGTGATGAATCTCTTGAGTATGAATCTTCGGGTCACGTGACTCCGTGGTCCGAATTATAATGAAACGCCCCGAATGAGCGGAGGCCAAGTGAGAACGAATCCGTCAAGTTGTGAATCTCTTGAGTATGAATCTTTAGCTCACGTGACACTACTTTGGACACTACAAAGGGTCCTTTTTTTACCTTTCTGGGAAAAATGTTTAAGTAGTGGTGCTAATTTAAATTGTTCAATGATTGTGACAGCTTCTTCTATCCTTTCGCGAGTCCACAAAGGTTTTACTTTTTCATGCCGCTTGTTCAAAAACGTCCTGATAGTTTCATTAAACTGTTCTTCAGATACAAATTCGATCAGAGTTTGATTTTTTTCTATATCTGAACTCATTTTTCTACGGAAGGTACTTGATAAAACTCGAAATATAGAAAACAATAATAAAAATGCCCGCAACCTTCCTCGCGTAATGTTTGGGCGCTGGCCGGCACGGACGCCAGAGGGGAGCGGTGAGGTAAAGGGGAGTGGTAACAAGCGAAACATAGAGCTGTGCGAGTCCTGACTTGTTTATTTCATCTTTTCACTAAAACAGTTAAGGGATTTGAGCAAATCACTTACTTTCTTCAGGGAAATCACCCCACAGCCAAAAAATGACATTTTTGCTCAGCAGTGTTGCCAACTTAGCGACTTTGTTACTGATCTAGGGACTTTTTTGCTCTCACGGCATACCCCACGTTGAGAACCCCTGCGCTAGTGCAGGGATTCTCAACCTTTTAAGCTTCACGTACCCCCTGGAAATGTGTATGTAACTGGCGTACCCCAAAAAAATTACCGCGTAGCTCCAAAGGGTACGCGTATCCCACATTGTCGATTAGATCACGCCTTTCCCTACTCTAGTGTTTATTGTTTTGGAAAACAAGCTTAAAAAAGAATTTTTTCGGCTCTTGGAGCCTCATTTGGGAATGTCAAAGACTAAAAATAAAAAATAAATACCCCCTCAAGCAGCTGCTTGCCACAGAGGTCTGACAGGAGCCTGTCAGTTTATATGCCACAGTAGAAGATCTGAGAGGATGGCAGGACCTCAGCAGAAAAACAACACATACAACCATGCCTTATCCGGGGCTCGAACCCAGATCCCTTAGATCAGTAGCCATGCGCGCTAAAGAACACATTAAATATTCGTCTGCATAATCTGGGATAAAAAACGATATTAAGCAATACATTAATATATGTCCTGATTGCGAAATAAGAACGACTATCAGAAGCACAGATCGAATTTCAATTACCGTAGTGGGCGGTCAAGGTTGCCAACGCAAGTGTTAAAAGTAGACATAATTGGGCCAATTGAAGCGGTCAGTTTATGAGGCCATGATGATATTCTACGCCTGGTGGATGGCCAGAAGCAATGGCCTTACTACCTTTATCAGCCAAGGATATATGGGAGACTTTACTGGAAACTTTTAGGAAGATGGCAGTCCTCTCAAATTGAAACAGTGGATGGGAGAACGAATTTCATGCTGTCAATTAACACAAGAGTTTCGTTAATTATTGTTATTAATTATTGTTTTAATCATTTGTCAGGACTGAACTATGTGCTATAATATTATGTAAAATCTATAAATAATAATTCCGGATAGCTCATAACGTCATCAAAATAACTGTCGAAGTAGCCTTGGTATAACCGATACTTCATATAACAGAAGGCCGTGTAATAAATTTATGACGTCACCATAAGTAGTTTTAAATATTTAGACATTTCTTATGTATTTACTTCCATCTTTATTACTGATGTATTTTAATATTTATCGTTATATTAACGTTTATTTATAAATATATATCATTTAAAAGAAAAATTATTGTATGTATTTGCTATATATATTGCTAAATAAATTATTATTAAAATTTATCAGTAATAATATATATAGATAAATATATAGTTTTTTTTTAGAACTTCTTGTACTAACATTTGCTGAGATTTGTGGTGGTAGGTAAATATCATATTTCGATATTTTTTATGTTTAAAAAAACGATTAGGGTATGATCTGGGTTGGGTTGTTTTACCTCTGAGCGGCATTTTTTGCACACTATGGGCTAAATGGCCAGGTCACACGGACCCCGAAGGCTCGGAGAAGGTTAGGAGAGGGGACCCATTGGAACAGCTGTTGGGAGACAGATGGTAGCTTCCCGTCAAGCCCATCCAGCGTGTTCTTTAACGTGCACAGGGTATGGCTCTCCCGCACACGGGACCACGCCCGCCTTTCCAAGTCCATCAGTGTCCCCTACTAATCGTGGGCAGGGTGGGGAGTTTTGCGGAGATAAGTCTCAATGCTGACCCAGCTGGGACTCGAACCTGGGAACTAGCAAATTACGAGCCTGGCGCGCTACCGACTGAACCACTTATATAATCCCTATATGATCTGGAATAATATATATATGTTTTAACTATCATGTGGAGGTATGGGTTCGGCGAATTTTAGAATGCTGCAAGTTAAAAATGTTTTTAGTAATACAGAGTATCTACGTAGAAGACCTCCTAGAAACCGAAATTCCTGGATATTTAGGCGTTTACAGTTAAGCGTTTTATGTGTGTTTATGCTTTGATTTAATTTTTTTTTTCTGTGTATTTTTCTTTAAGTACAGTGGCTCAAAAAAATATCCGAACATCACGGTAGATTACAGAATTCAGAAAAAAATATCTGGCAATGATTTTTTTTAGAAATTAGTGATCTGGCAACCTTCGTGTACAGTCGCTCAAAAAATATCGGAATACTATGGTTGATTACAGAATTCAGAAAAAATATCTGGCAAAGATTTTTTTTTTTTTGAAATTAGTGATCTGGCAACCTTCGTACAGTCGTGTCAAAAAAATATCCGAACACTCTGGTTCATTACAGAATTCAGAAAAAATATCCGCAAAAAAAATGTTTTTTTTTTCTTTTTTTAGAAATTAGTGATCTGGCAACCTTCGTGTACAGTCGTGTCAAAAAAATATCCGAACACTATGGTTGATTACAGAATTCAGCAAAAATGTCTGGCAACGATTTTTTTAGAAATTAGTGATCTGGCAACCTTCGTGTCACGTGACAGCGAAGGTTGCCAGATCACTAATTTCTAAAAAAAGTCGTTGCCAGATATTTTTTCTGAATTCTGTAATCAACGGTATATAAAAAAATACCCCCCACCCCCACCCCCCAAGCAGCTGCTTGCCACAGAGGTCTGACAGTAGCCTGCCAGAGTGTTCGGATATTTTTTTGAGCGACTGTACGAAACGAAAGTCTATTATTTAGCGATATACTTTAGTCGAAATAGTTGTGTTCGATAAGAATATTAACTTGTAGGGAGGCTTTTACCCAAACTTCATATAACAGAAGGCTGAAAGCACAAATTTATTATGTCACCATAGGTAGTTCTAAATATTTACACATTTCTTTTACATTTACTTCCATTTTTATTACTGGTGTATTTTAATATTTATCTTTATATTAACGTTTATTTATAAATATATATTATTTAAAGGAAAAATTATTGTATGCATTATTTTCAGCAATATCACAACGTGTAAAAAAAGTGTCAAGTGCGTACCCCAAATTTGTTGTTTAGGTATAAGTTCTGGTTTAAAAAGATGCCTCCGATATGATTATTTTTTATTAAAATTCTTTGCTAAGTAATATGTGCAGATTAAAATTGTTGTCTGTTACAAGATTATATACCGTATATTTCCGCAGATAAGACGACCTTCAGATAAGACGAAGTATAAATTTTCGTCAAAGTTTTATAGTTTTAGCATATATCTGTCCTGTAAGACGACCCCAAACTATCAACGGCCTATGAATTTAGTTTAGATCGGCGATCATCATCTGGATAATAATACTGTATAGCGTATACGGAATTATGTCCTGTTCGCAAACATTCGCACTGATTCGGGCATTCGGGTCATGACCTTGACTCTTCACAACAGCCTCGTATGGGCTATTCTATTTTGTGGACATACCCTACTCTGTACGAGTAAATAATTACGGTTTGTCCGTTTTTTCCTCAGTAGCTCAATAAACATAACTTTTAATATTTATTTTGTTTTAGTATTGTTTTACTATTACAATGTAATGTATTATTTACTATTACAATGTAATGTATTATCATATAGCGTATTTAAATAA